>MJCC01000009.1:5427-71260 GCA_001766655.1 Phytomonas francai
GATGATCTGCTCACACGTCTTGGCGTGCATGCCTGCGGACGTTGGGTTTAAACCGGCATGTATGCTGCGTATGTGGTAATCTCTAGCTTCCTTGGAGAAAAAGTGTCGTGGTTTAGGACAAGAAGAGCACACAAATATCTCAGATGGGGAGGAGGACGAAGACGCCCCAACCCGGCCCTCTTTCACGGAGCCGTAGCCACGCAGGTAGCGCTCCAGTTTCGCTGCCTCTTTTGTGTTGAGCGGGCGGCCCAGGCGGTTAGAATCTAAATGGTGAGGTATCCGCACTGCAATCGCCCACCCGATGGATAGAGTGCGATCTGAAAACTCCTTCGCAGGTTTTTCGACTCGCATTTGAAGTCGATACGCGGCAACAATTCGGTCAAGATCCAAGTAGGGCGAAAAGATGGCCTTGTTGAAGCGGACAACCGGGAGGCGTCGTGTCTGGGTCCCACTGAAAAGTCTAGCGACCAAGCTGAAGTATAAAAGACGCCGGATGGATTGATCGCAGTACCATCCCTTTTCAATGTTATACGGTAGAGATTGTGTTTTTGTAAAGTTTTTAACCCTTTGTACCAACTCCCTGTAGGCCCACACACGAGCAATCACAACACCCGCGTTTAGCTGGCGCTGCGTTGCCAGATCAAAAGGCAGGCTAAGATTAAGCTCTGGGTGTTTGGCGGCGTATTGCCGAACCTTCATATAGGCGGTTTCGAAACCAGCCCTGCACTCGGTGAGATTTTTGTATAGGTTCGGTGCCCAACAGCCATCCTCGCCGTTAGCTATAAACGGTGCCATCGCAGGGCCCTGCCACACAGCCAGCCGGTCCAGTTCCTCCGGTCCCGCGGCAGACTGCGCGATGAAACGATCGAGGAGCGGTTGGATGTTCTCACCCGTGAAAATCGTGTCGGAATCTATTAGAATGACCACGTCGTGTGCTTGCATTCCCGTATTATTAATGGCTCTTTCCATGAAGTCAAACTTGGATAGAAATCCAAGATACACCATCGTATAGCCACCTACACCACGACGGGAAATCCGCCCATGTAAGCTGAGCCCAAGGAATAGCAAAGAGCGTCATTAATTTTATCACTCATGACCAAGATCGCCACGTGAGGCCCTGTGCGGCGAATATACATATTTTGTGTATCACCACTCGGAAGCACTGAGGGTAGAATGCGGGTCTGCTTTGAATTCTTGTAATGAAATAGGAAAAGCGCATTCAAAGCGTGCTGAGGAGGCCAATGATAAGCAACTACCGAAGATAAGCCGTAAGATAAAACCTTCGTGATTGCTTTAGTAGGCGAGCCGCCATTGTTTTCATTGTTTTAGTGTTCTTCCGTGAAAACTTCACACAAGAATTGATCCTTTATACCTCCTAACAAGCCTGAAGCAATCTGAATTATTTTTATACCAATACGAGTGTGTCTGAAAGAGTAAAATATGGAATAGTAGCAGTAAAAGTTCAAAAACTGAAAGAATGAGACGTATACTAGCCACAGATCTCAATTTTATTGAACTTCTCTTACTTCAAATTGCTTCTGCCATTGCATTACTCCTACCAGATGTCAAGAAGAACACACCTCTCAAAGAGGTCCCGAACAGGAGCCCTCGCACGAGAGAGGCCCGTGGACGAGGATTGAATCCAAAAGCTACTCCCACAAAGTAACGTAAAGGGGCTTCAGCTAAATGCTGAGAGCACCCTGAATCCGGGGAATGAGAGCTAGTTTAATTGTTGAGCTCCGAAACGATGGGAAAACCTAAAATGGCTCGACGTGCCGGGAGAGTTGCAAAGATCACATGAAAAATGCTTATGGTGTGTGTCTGCCCGGCCAAACACGTCGCAATCTTCTTGCCTCTAAAGTGTTTTTCCAACGTTATATGTTGAAACTACCCCATTTCCAGTGATGTCCCCCTCCCACACACACAATGAAAATTTGACCACCTCAACATGAGAACTTTATGAATTTATCGAACTCCTATAGGCATTGGTGAAGCAGAGCATCCCCTTCCAGGCATCGCTGCTTGAAGGATTCTAGACGAACAACACGGTGAACCACGCTTCGTTTCTATTCACATGGAAGATGCGTTGCATATTTGCATTGAAATCTATAAATTCCCTAGTGTAGGAATATCACTCCAGGGGCCGCCCCCACCAGCTCCACAAAAGCCTTAGGGCCTGCTGAGTGCGGCACCGCGTTACTATGGCGCACGGGTGCGCTATTTAAGCGATAGAGGAACCCCACTGTAGGCTTCGAAAGGGACCTATAGAGGCCATTTGGCCCGGCAAGAGATGCAACTGCAGGTGGACGCTGAAAAGGCTTTGGGTACTATTTTAGGCGGGCCTTTTTCACCATTCTAGCCATCACAAGGACTAAATCTGCACGGAAAGCATTTCCCACGGTGCGCACTATGGTCTACCGAACACAAAAGTGCAGAACCTGAGCTGTCGAAAGTCATGCATGAGCATGCATTGAAATATTCTCCCGTGTACAAAGAAACAACAGTAAAAATTCTTTACTTTGAACATAACTCTGAATTTCCACGTTTGATCCCGCCGCACTAGCCCTCAAAATATGGAATCTCTAAAGGGCGATACAAGTTCCAGTGAGAAAATGCCGTATCCCTACACTCTCTAAGGTCGAGAGGGCACATCTTTAGGCAGTGTAAAATAAAACACAAAAAGTTCAACCCCTTTCATTTCAAACAAGGGTCAGAAACGCACAATCACAGGTCCCTGTAGATTCGTCAGGATCGGGGTACCATTACAGAGGCTTGCCTTCAAAGATGTGGAAAGGAGAGAGCGCAAATGATTAATTTCCAACAGAGCTCTGAGACGTCATCAAGCTCCTTTATCAAACTCTTTCTTGTCCCGTTAGTTAGCCCCAAACCACAGACTCGGTCTCTGATGCGAAAAAAAAAAAAGGTAACTAGAACAAAGTTAGTGCAAGCTAGCACATAAACAGAACGGAAGAAAAGAAGGTTGATGATGCCACACCCTCATAAGCTGCGGTTTCCCAGGCAATTCGCGAAAATAAATGCAGACGTTCGAACGCCTCTGATTAGATGTTTGCGATTTTTTAAGATTCAAAAGAAAAAACTGCTTTGAGTATGCATAGGGGTAAAGTTTTGAGCAGCCTTGTGGGTGTCAAGGTGCCCACAACATCGAGGATCCCAAGATGGCTCATTATTAATAGGCTGGTTAAACACTTTGCTGTAGTTTTTCTGCGATGCCATTGTAGCGCACTTTCGTGTTTCGATCCACTGAACGGGTAACCAAAGGAAAGGAAATGCAAACAGCATAAGGACAAGCGATTTAAAGGGGGGGAGGGGGGAACTATGCCATTTCGGTGGTGGACAGGGCTAAGGGAAGAGCGGGAAAATAGAAAAGAAGGATCTACTGTTATGAGAAAGCTTTGCAATAAGATTCCTGAGGGTACAGAAAAAATGAATAAAGTGAGATTTAAAAAGAAAGATGTACAGGATAGACATCATTTAATCCGGAAAAACGCCTTTGTCAGTTTTTGTCTCTAGGTTTCATATGTATGATGCGCGAGGTGGAAGTACCACAGAATGATACTAATAATAATAATAATAATAATAATATTAATTGACAACAAGAACCAAGACAGGCAGCCAATGGAAAAGAGACGACCTTTGGAAAGAGGCTTAGGATGCCCATGGGCGAGCAACGCTCTCCCTACGATGACTCATTTTCGCTGCTGGTGTTGAGCTGCATGTCGACCAACTCCGCCCGGCATTGCTCCCTCAGCGCCCTCACCCCGCTCACCTCTTCGATGATGGAAGGATCGTTGACACATCGAAGCAGGAACTCGCTGGCGAGATCCCTGTAGGCGCGGAGAATGGGCTCCGAGCACGCGGTGCAGTACGGGCTCCGCTCCGCGCAGTAGACGCGGACGCCGTAGCGGTAGACGTCGCCGCGGATCTGCTGCGGGACGGCGCCGAGGCAGCCGACGTCCTGCGCGGCCTCCGCGCGGTCGGCGGGGCAGCGGAAGCGGCGCGGGTGCTGGTGGACCTGCGCGAGCAGCTCCACGGCGACGGCCGACGCGATGGCCGAGACCCCGGGGCGGGTGACGGTGCACCGCTCGTCGAGCGCGCGCCCGCTCACGCTGTCGAGCGGCCCGACGACGCTACTGCAAAAGTAGCAGCCGAGGGCGGGCGGGCCCGCCGACCCCACGCCGTGCCGCATCACAACGTACTGGTGAAAGCCCAGGGCGACGTTGATGACGGGAATGTCGTGCGCCGCGGCGATGACCGTCGGCAGCCACCGCGCCTCGCTGCTGTCCGTCAGAAGAAAGACCACGTCATGCTCCTGTATGAGCTGAATAAGGCCCTCGATCTCCCCTTTTGTTTCGACCTCCTTGCTGGGGTCGGTTCGGTGGCCTGGCATGTGGATGGTCATTATCACGGGGCGCACATTCACAGTGGGGATAATAGCGCGCAAGGCATCCGCCGCAGCCTCGGCTTTCGGGCGTCGAGCGCTAGCGTCAGATGCCGAAAATAACGACTGCCGTGCAAGGTTGGAAAAGGAAACGGCGCTACGATCAACAAGCGTGAGGTGGCGTACACCCCACATGAGCAGGTTGCGAGCCACATTGCAACCTAGGGTGCCCATGCCAAGTAACAGGACTTTACTCTCGGCGAGGGAGGATAGCTCAAGTGAGGGCAAGACACGCCAACGCATGAGCTCCAAGTTGAGGCGAGAATCAGCGTCCGCGCGGAGGGTGGGGTCCATCATGGCACTAAGGTCTACTACTGTGACCCCTTTCTTTCGCCATCCAGTTGGTTTTAACAGAGCTGAATGGGCAGCATGCATTTTGACTTCACCCTGAGAAGCCATGTCGAAACGGCTATTTCGTACACTGCTCAGGGTGGCAGCTACAGCGAGTACATCCAAAGGCTCGCAGGTGCACTCCACATACCACATACTAGTCACCCCATCAGGGCGTAGAGCTAGAAATGAAAACGATGTCGTGGATGGTAGCGCCAACCGTAAACACAAGATAATATTTCGCGCTGCCCAAGAAGCGCTGGTCGGTACGGGTGAAAAATTGAAAAAACAAACAACAGGAACTTTACCCTCATCTTTAAGTTTTGAGAAATTTCTAGGGCCAAACGCATGGAACATGGCGTTCTCCCTGGCATCTAGAACATAAATAAAAGGATTGCAACTATACGGCTTTTCCAAAAGAAGGCGTCGCCCATGCTCAAAGATTTCTGCGGCAGATTTCTCAGAAATAAGTCCACTGCCTCCTCCTCCTGTTTGAGATGATACGATTTTAATTGGGCTATTAAGAGCAAAGGACGGAAAGGCCTCTCGGTGGTAGAAAAGGTAGGACTTTGCATCAACATAAGTGAACATAGCGAATGGTGTATAGTTGGCCGCACGCCACGCTTCGTCCTCTTCCTCGAGCGAGGTGTATTCCGTGCAAAGAAGGGGAATAAGCAATTCAGAGCAAAGCACATCTGTAAGGCTTGCCTTTGTGTCTAGATCATTGAGCTGCGTAAGGACATTAAAGTTTTTCAAAAGACCAGGAAACCGAACACTAACAAAGCTGCTTTGTAGTGTTGCAGAAAGATATGTTTCGTTATCAATGAAAGCGTCCTGACTGAAGCACACCATTGAACAATCGGCAGCACAAGCATTTGCTGAAATGTCAATTCGAAGCGTGCCATGGATACGCACCAGTTGGTCATTTAATTTCCACTCCGACAATTTGAGATGCCTCAACTTTTGCCAAAACTGGATGTCAACGTAAGCCTGGGTTTCACAAAATGTAAGACGACATGGTAACTCCATAAGCTTTTAATTTGTTGCTTTAAGCAGTATGGGAAAATGATAAGTTGTAATCGAGCAATATTTATGCATGCATTGAAAGTTCAAGACAAATACAAAAAAAAATATCGGCTCTAAATTATTTTGTGAGGCTGATGGATATACTGTTTAAACCTCTTGGGGGTAACAAGAATAACGTTATGCTATTGAATATAGGTCTATAATAACTCATAGCATTGCAAGAGATGAACATGAAGACAAGGATGAAAAGAAGGAAAGAAATAACATATAAAAAGAAAGGCAAAAATGGTGTGCGATATTAAAATATTAATTTTTAAAAAACTCGAGAAAAGTAAAGGAATAGCTAGTCGCAACTTTGCCAGAGATATCATACAGACCTGAAAGTAAGTCTCAATAAATGTTCTATTGACTATAGGCAAATCAGAAAGAATGGCGCCCTTGAAGAAGCAACAGGAGGATTATCAAAAGCTTGCCTAGAGTGAGATCATGCTGTGCAATGCAGTAACGGCTTCGTGAGACTGACTACATATCAAAAGAAAAGAGCAAGCTTCCATAAGCAGCATCTGTTACATTACAAGAAAACCTGGCTTGGACGAAATCGTCAGGCTAGTAAGATGGTTTGTTTTACTGTAACTTGAAGAAAATGCGTTTGTATGGAAAGTTGTCCTCAGGTAACTGTCGTGCTGGCCTCAATCCAGAGCTGGAGTCACCCTATCAGTACATGCTGAAACAAGAAAGATAAATGACCTGTGAGAATACTTATGTACCCGGAAATATAGAATTGACCTCAGGCACTCATAAAAATGCAGAGTATACCGTTTTCTCAAATAACATCAAAATTGAGCATAATCTTTATATCTCATGTAAAAAAGGTAAAAAAAAAATATCGAATAAGGCTAAGCATATTATGTTAGGTGATGCACTTATCGCCAATCAATACGATAAAGAGGGCGCCTACATTGCTCTCTAAAAATTTCACAAGCCTTGTGACAGTGTCCACATCTCTTCAAGGACTACCTAAAACTACTACAGTGTGAATAGATACAGGGAAGTGCCCTCAACACCTTCGAAGCCTCGATGCTCAACCTAGGGTGACTCAGCCGCTTAGGATAGGATAGAAGATCAACGTTACCAAAATCCATCGCCCCATCCCGATTTCCTCAGAACCGAATCCGAGGACTATTAAATTGGAATTGTAGTACCCTTCGGATACCAGAAAAACGTGAATTCATTCCCCAAGCGTATTAGTACATGGTACCTTGCTTGGGACCATGTACTTCCCAACCTGATGTTTAGAGGAGCGTCAAATTCCCTTAGATTTTGCCTATCATAGGTACACAAATCCATTTTGTGCCACCTCAAAAATAGAACTGGCTAAAACGCAGCCACTCCAACTCCTAATATCACTTATCGGGACAAAATAAATAGTAATAATAATCGTAACCATGCATCATAAAAAGTATGAAGTTGCAAGAAAATGGAAATGGGTGCTGTGAAAGATCTAAATTTTGCCCTCGGCACGTTTACTTGGCTAAATGTGAGAAGGAACTTCGGTAGCATCTACAACGTTGGTATTAACTTGATAATGTATTCGGCATCACGTGCAATTGACAGGTCTGATTTGGGGACAAGAATATCGTCATGAAATAGCCACCTGTGCCTATTCACAATTACCGCCTTTTCTGTTGTAAACCCCGCTTGGCTATTTCACTGTTCATTATTCTCCTCTTAGCTTCCCCCATAAAAATGTTTTGGGCAGGTCATACGAATCCTGTAAACATAAGGCAAGCCACACACCCATGCGCATGCGTATGTAAATAAACATTTGCAGTTTCCATCATCACAGACCATAGGGGAGCAGCACCACGAAGAGAGATGTAGCACATGAGTCCGGAGAGGGGGGGGGGGGGGGGGGGGAATAGAACCCCACTTTACAACTAGCTACATAATGGACAATTAAATAAAATTGCTTTCCCTAGCCCATTTATTGAAGCAGACTTTAAAGATATAAAAAACGCACGCATTCATTTATTTAAGCAACGCCTAGGGGAGGGGGCGCCCACCAAACGCCCAACCCCACCCCCACTCGCACCCACACTAAAAAAGAAAAATTTTGTGGGGCGTCAAAAATTAAAATAAAATAATTTTACAAGGGGGGGTTGGGACTCCATCACGGCACAAGAAAAAAATATATTGATCGTATGCACCCCCCTCTTCCCCCTGCCGGGGGAGGGGGATGCGCAAACCCACGGCCGGCAACTTCGACTGGCGGGCCCAGGGGAGCCGCCCCGCCGAGGGACGCGTAATCCATTTGATGGCTAATGGATGGGTTCCCCCGACGCCCCCAAAAAAGAACGCATTCCCCGGAGCGATCCCAACTAGGAAATGATTAAGAAAACGTTAATAATCCCATCTTAAAGGACATCTTTATATACGAATGGAAGTATGGTATTTATTACTATTATTATTGTAAGCTTGCCGATGGCCATGATAGGGGGGCTTTTAGAAATTTCCACTGTTTGTCAATCTTTTCTTTTCATATGCTATTTATTCGACTGCTAAGGCTAAACTTTTCTGACTTTCCCCCTTTCACTAGGTTTATAAAGAACTTAGTATCATACTCATGCAAGATCATTTACGGGAAATCGAGGGCACGCTTGCCCGAACAAGTGAGCGCAAGAATACGATATTGTATAAACTTGCAAAGAGGAGGGCCGAAGAGGAGCGGTTAGCACGATTGGGTATTAACAAAATACCCCCCAGCCCACACAATGTGAAGGATACCAATGTGATAAAGTTTGTTTTGCATAGGCTGAAGCAAGAGATTGGCGATAAAATTGCACGAATTCGCAACACATCTCTCATCAGTATTGAAAAAGATGGTGAGGCAGTTGTGCGAGCAAAAAACGACGAAATCAACAAGCTAATAGCTCAAAAGAAGCAGTGGGAGAATAGGCTTGCCATTTTGAAGAATGAGGACTGGGCTAATTCTACATCTACAAAGGGTTTTTTTGGATGCGCCAAGAACTTGCCGGAGGCTTCAGACTTTCGCGCGAAACGCGAGCGACCTGTCGAAGAGAACATTGAGGAATTGTCGTCACCCAGGAGCGATTCGACAGTTTCAACTACCGATGAACCCGAACCTCGTGAATCTACTATCCAAAAAAGGTATCTTGAAAGTATTGGATGGCTTTTATCGCCAGAGTTGGAAGAAAAAGTTTTGCAGCTTGAAAAAGAAAGTGAGATGGAGAGCCGAAAGGAGACTAATGCAACTGAGAGTGGTGTGAAACTTAGGAAAACAGGAGGAACGGAATACATATCCTCTTTCCGTACTTTTAAACTTCCTGATGAAAAAGAGTTTGAAAGAATGGCTGTTGAGAAGAAGAAAATGGGTCTAAAGAAGCGCCTTGAATCCTTAAAGGGCAACATTTGAAATGCTCTGTCAGCACATCAAATGTGTTTAGGTGTTCCCTTTTCTCTCTCAAAAAAAAAAATATCAATAAAAGGATATTTTAAAAAAATGTATTCCATATTTTCTATCGAATGCTAATTAGTGAACGTTGCAGATTCGCTTTCTCCTTTTAGATTTTTGAAGGCTTTTCAGCCGTGCTAATAGTTTCACCTCTTAAAATATAGAGTTTTTTTTTACACACATTAAAGCATTTTATACTTTTTAGATGCGAAACACAAAAAGGGTTCGAACCGAGACGGTGGGACGTCAACCGATAAGACGCTTTTTAGTATCGGATGCCGCGATTGTGAAAAAGAAAACAACTTCTGAAAGTATCGTTGGCGCTGCCTACAATTACGACAACCCTGAAGTCGGAAAAGGAACTCCGGCTAATCCCTACTGTCTTTCGCTAAGAAAAAATCCGAATTGTAATGGTTGCTATCATTGTCCAACCAGCCTCTGCAAGTGTTTGCACTTTGAGGAGTTACTTTTTCGGACCTATAAAGAGTTGCCTATGAAAAGGATAACGGAGGTCGCAGGTGCTCGACATTTATGCGCCAAGTCGCTGCTCCCAACGTTTGTTACTCGAGCGATTCGACTGATGAAGATAACCTCTTCGGACATTTTTTATGACTTGGGATGCGGAAATGGGTCTGTATTATTTCAAGTAGCCTGTCAAACTGGTGCGAAATGCGTTGGAATTGAAATAAGTCAGCATAACGCAAAAGTTGCACAAGAAGCATGGCCAATTTTTCACTCTCTTTATGAAACCCATAATGGAAAAACAACGGGATCCGTTGAGATTATTGTTGGGGATATAGCAGAAATTATGTCGAGCTCTATCTTTTTGAAAAGAAACAATGGTAAAATTGCTATTCTTTTATCCAATCTTCTCTTTCCTAAACCTCTTACACACTACATCTCCGAGCGATTAAGGGACGCTTTACCAGGGACCAGGGTCCTGTGCTTTGATGATCTGTACCCTCATGGAAGGTCCGTGGCGTCGATTCGCGATCCAGGAGCTTTTGCTTTGTTTGAAATGAAAGACTATAAGTGGCAGGAGATGAGCGTAGAGTGGTGCGCAACAGAAGGAGACTTCTATATTCACTGGCACCGATGACTAGTTTCCGTGTCTCATAGATTGTGATGCCTATTTTTCACTGTACACATTTTTTTGTACTATTTACTTTATCCTTTTTACATTTTTTGCACGGTAGCATGTAAAAAATGCTTCCTGAATGTGTGTGCATTGTAAAATCATGATCTGATTTACATTTCCTCTCCCCTCCTAGAGAAAAAGTCTCTTCCGTTATTCAAGGAACCTTATAACTACCTTTTTATAAGTCCTGCCTACATAGAAGCATCCACTAAATTCACAATATATGATGAAGTTTCGATTAGATTATGCTTTGTAATTCGGAAAATCAATCACCTTTCACACAAATGATTAAAAGGCATCCTTCAAGCGGTCTCTCTATCATTGCAACTATTAAGGTTCCAGTATTGTTACCCCTTTTGGGTATGTGGGATTCCACAAAATCGGAAATATATAAAAATGCTTTTGAGATAATCTTCAGATGATAACGTTTGGAATATGATGAAAAGTGCTTTGTGTGGGCTCAAACTATTGCACCCTGGTCGCGAGAATGATTGTATCTATCTCAGAAGCACCTCTATCAGAAAGGGATTCTTTATAGACCGAATGTTGCTTGTATACGATCCTGCAAAAGTGATGAGAACAAGGCCCTTTCGCTTGGTATCGGATTGCAACAAAGAAATAGATCTTCTCAATGAAAATGTATTTGTGAAATAATCTAGCAAATAGATACCCCAGCAAAATACTAATACTAATCCAATGCTACCAGCCGTGCTAGAGAGTTTATTATGAAAGTTCATGAAATTTCTGAAGATATAAGCAAAACGGAGCAAGTCTGTTGTATTTGGGTACATACTGTCCAGATACCATATTTAATAGGGATATAGTGACGATCATCCAAACATTATTCCCTGTACGCATCAATTCTGTAGGATGCAGTTAATTTCTTTGAGCCTTATTTTGCCATACATGGTCGGCTCCTCAGTTGAAAACGGAGAAGCGGATTCGGCTTTCTAACGATGTCTCTGAAAGCAAATCCCTCATTATACGACGTCGGTCTGTAATAAGTCACTGACAATCTCATAAGTAAGCTATGCCAGGGAAGGAAAGCACTGCGCTTTCATTCGCAGCAGACTTTTGCAGCCCAGGTAGCGTTAACCTCGTGTATGAAATTGTGAAATCTTCAATTAAATAAAATTGAAGGGATACTCGGAACTTGGGGCTTTACTATTAAGTAATAATCAAGCACCTACACATATTTAGTTATCAATCCTTACAATTTGAAAGCGTAACAAGGATAACTTTTGTGTCTGCTTTTATTTTTTTACTTTGAAGACTCTTCAGAAAAAAACACTCACACATATACACATACAAAAAAGAACAACTCTTGTTTTTTAAATCTGTAACTTTTTTCAAATTTCTAGCCTTTAGGATTCTGTGTCTCCATGTTTTCCTGCACATTACAAATTCAATCAACTATCATTTCTTGAAACGTATTGAAAAGAAAATGCTTCCTGGTCTCCAACTGTAAGAATTTCTACCTTTTTTTTCTCCCGCTGAACCAATATTAACAATGTTGAGGTTCAACCCACTCCCTTCCTTGGTACCTTCTGCGCAGATGTCTTTCGATATTCTTCTACCTTTTCTTTTCCATTGAATGTGTTTTATTTGCCTACTATATGGTGTTTCGTAAGAGGTAAAGAGAAAAACATTTAGATGAACTAAATGGATGCTTCAGATAAAGAGGTTCTTTTCAAATTATCTGAGCAGCTCAGCAGTATGCTTACACCCAATGTTAGTAAGCTTTTAGAAGACCTACAGGTGATCCTTTTCGGGGACGGGAATTTAGACTGTGCGGGTGCACTTAACTGCGTTAGAGAAGCACTATGCGATGCGCGTTTCGACAAAAAATCGTCGAAGGTGAAAAAAACGGCGATGATGCGTCAGACTGAGCAAAAGTTGCTCGTTCTCGAAGTTATTAGTCAACTCGGGGATGTTTTCTTTTCTGTCGCCTCTGGAAGGGAGCCGAACGGGAAAGCGATCAAGCGACTTGATCAGTTCCTCTTACCGCAACTTTTCCTCACTACGCCGGTGAACTCGGATCTTCTTTGTGAAATCGCGCTCAAGGGTCCTTTGAAAATTCTCAAGACTGCCCTCCAAAAAGATCCCCAGGCTAGACGCATCATGGACGATCTCGAGTCAACCCTTTTTTCGTGGAAGACTAACTATGGGTGTGACTTTCAACTGACGCTATCCGCGGCCTCGAAGGACGGTCGCCAACCCCCCCCTTCACGGCTTCTTCGTGAAGTTGCCGTCTCCGGTACGGTACGGGAAACCCTCCAAATTGGTAAGTACCTCGCAGCTGCATGCACAGTCTGGGATGCGAGCTCTTACAGCAGTCATCCAACGCATAGATCCTCCCTCCACACATTACGAAAAACTCCGGCGTGCTTATTAACTAAAAGACGACAAGATTTTTTAGATGGACGGTATTCGGAGGTATCATCATCAGTGCTTAGCAAAAGTATCAACGATCCATCTCGACTGAATTCGAAAGCTGAGTTTTCATTAACAGACACGCTCTCAGATTCAGAAGATACCGATAGCCTTTCTGCATTTGAAACGCCAGTAAAGCGAAGAAAAATAGACACCTCTTTATTTGTGCCCCCTTCACCAGATAGAACGCATCAATGCTAAGGGTTTCCCCAATTCACTAACCTTGAAAAGAAAAATATGCTGATTATACCCAGTGGATTTTCAGTTGCGAATAGTTGGCATACTTGGATAGGGGGGTTTAAGTTTGTAAAACCATACTTTCACAATGCTCTGCGGTTTAAAAAAAAAAAAAGAAGGAAAAAGGATGCTCTTCTTTTTCTCTCTTCCTTTAGTCCTTTACATTTAGTGTGTATACCGATCCCGTGAAAATGGATATGCGTGGCCTTGCTCATTTTATTCGGGATGTCCGAAAAGCGACAAGCAGTCTAAGTGAAGAAAAAGAGCGTGTAGATGAGGAATTAGCAAAGGTTCGAGCCAAATTCAGCAACTGCACCAACATGAGCACATATGATCGGAAAAAATATGTATGCAAGCTCATGTTCATTTCAATGCTTGGATATCCTATCACGTTTGGGCATTTGGAAGGGCTCGAGCTGATGGCAGGGCAAACCCTTTCAGAAAAGCTTATTGGCTACCTCTCAGTTGCTGTCTTTCTGAATGAAAACAGTGAATTACTCACGCTTGCGGCGCACACTGTATACCGTGACCTCATTTCGTACTCTGATCTTGACCGTGGGTTAGCGCTATCGGTGGTCGCAGGTACAGGAGGGAAAGACTTTGCCGAGATTATGCATGGAGGAGTTCAAAAAATCATCATAGACGATACCGTTGACATTTCTATACGCAAAAAGGCATTGCTTACGCTGCTGCATATCTATAAAAAATACCCTGAGGTGGTAGATCTTTCACTGATTATCCCAAAGGCCGCTGATCTTATTCTGTGCGAACAAGATGGAGCAAGTATGTGCGCCGTCAAGTTTCTTCAAGGGTGCGTAGAGAAGCATAACATGCATCTCTTTAAAGAGGTCCCTTTAAAGCTTATCGATGCCCTTTCCGGCATTATTATTGAAAAGAAAACTGAGCCCGGTTACGTCTACTATGGAGTTCCAGCACCTTGGCTTCAATGCAACCTCCTCCGCCTTTTGCGATGCTTGCCTGTCCCAGAAGAATCGCATCTGAAGGATCGCATTGTCTTTATTTTGCGGAAAATGGTAAAGGCTACCGATAAGGTTGTGAAGGATTCACAAACACAGTTAAAGCAAAAAGGCATTCGGAACCGGGTGAGCATTATGAGTGCCGTGCTCCTTGAGGTAGTTTCCTTATCCCTAGCATGGAACATTAGCCCAAAGCTAACGTGGGAGTGCATTGGTGTCGTTGGTAGCTTTGCTTCGGAGAAAAGGGACGCCAACTTTCGCTATATTGGTCTAGACTTGCTGCATAAACTAAGGCATGTAAATATCCCCGAGTTTACCTACCAAGTCTATTGTAAGCAATATCAACCGCAAATTATTGTGAGCCTACACGACGCAGATGTTTCGATTCGGCGAAAAGCGTTGGACGTGTTGGTGGGGATGTGCAATGCGTCCAACTCGTCGGATATTATTAAAACCCTTCTGGTGCATCTTACTGCTGCAGACGATCCCGATTTCAGGACATATTTAGTGTCATCTGTAGCTTTTCTAAGTGGAAAGTACATCGATGATGCCAACGCTTACGCCGACGTCATGCTGACGATTGTTGAGCAAGCTGGCAACACCTGCCCGGCTGACATTGTACATCGCGTTATCCGAGTCATTATAAACAACCCATCCGTCCAAAAGCATGCCGCGAGCACTGTGTTTAATGCACTCCATAGTAGGAAATACACTTGTGAACCAATGGTGCAGGTCGCGGCGTTTGTACTCGGCGAATGTGGATACCAAATCGCTCTTAATCCCGAAAGCACACCGCACCAGCAGTTTTGTGTGCTAAATAATCAATTGGGATTTACTTCTACCGCTACGCAAGCCATGATTCTTGCAGCCCTTTTCAAATTTTACAACGTATACGACGATGCTGCGGTACGGGGTAAAATTTTTAAATCTCTTTGTGCGTACAAGAGTTGCATTCAACCGGAACTACAGCAGCGTGCGATAGAGTACTTAGCTCTTATTGAAAGCAGTAGCAGGATATTTATTGGAAAGCTTTTACAACCGGTACCACCCTTTTCGACTAGCGACTCTGTATCTTTCAAAAGAAAAGGGGACTATGTACGGGAAGCCTGGACTGCTCATGCGGCTCTATCCGAAAGCACTGTGAATCCAGATAACGACGCACTGCCACAGGAAAGCATCCCGCCAAGTGATGAGAGGACTGGGGAAAGCAACTTTGGAAATTCAAACGTAGCCTTGTTAGAATCAAACACTACTGCTGAGACTAGGGCGGCGGAAACCCCCATGCAGGATGAACTATTCCAGCCTTCTGAGCTGCAGGATGGCGAGCGCCTCAAGCAAGCTTACCTCGACCACCATAATCTATTTGTCTCCCTCTTACAAGGCGAAAGTGGGGTTCTTTTCGCGGATATGTGTGTGGAGCTGCGGTGCACGCAGTTCTACCATCTAGCTGACTGTCGTGTGTCGATCGACATCCATGACAAGAGTGGGAGAGGCCTAGAGCAGGTGTCTTTGGAAATACTAAATGCCGAATCCGGGCTCCTGTTGCAGTCTCGCAACAACAATGCGACCTCTGTTCTGCCAAACGCCTTCATGACAGTCGAATTTGCCGGCCGCTCGCTTGCACCTTTTCATGGCCCCCCATTGATCCGACTCAGCTACCGGACTGCTGTTGGCACCGATGGAAGCGGCAGAACCTCCGGTGTCGAGATCCTCTATTTACCCATCGTCACAACGCGCTTCATTTCACCATATGAAGTAAGCTGCAGCAATGACAATTATCAGTTGGTCGATAGCGTTAAAAAGACTACTAGTCAGTTGGCCCACTCCTTTTCTCCACCTAATGGATTTAGTAATGAATCGGTGCTTCAGTCGCTATCAAAAATGGGGTTTTACGCGGTAACTACGGAAGATGGCGCGTTTATGGCAGTTGGTGCACATGCCACAAAACCGAAGGGCAAGGCTGTATATATGCCTGTGGTGTGTGAACTCCGTGCAGATGGTGAGAAGCTAGAGGCAACGGTCTACGCAATATCTCGTGTTGTACAGGAGGTTGTGCTTGATATGCTTCAACTTATCCTGTAAAATTATTTAAAAGACAAAAGAAAAGTACTCAATAATCGATAATAGTTGGTTTACCTTAGAACACCGATTTACGCCTACGTGTTTTTATTGCGCATTTGCTAAATGTGAATCCCCCATTTATTGGATTTACGGTCATAGATACTTCTTTCTCTGCTAATGTACTACCTTCCCTCTAACCCATTTCCCTCACTCCATGCAAAAATGTACCAATCAATGCGTTTGTGGCTTCAACACATTTTGTTGTGCATGGAAAAAAAACAGGTCGGCAGTAGTTGCGACAAGTAACGACGCCATACCCTCATATTTCCCTTTCTAATACCTGCACTACAGCGTTGGCAAAAACTACTTTTCGCTTTCTTAGTCCATGCACTCAAAATCGGTATTCGTCGCTCCCCTTATCAACGCTTATCATACCAAACTGTTAAAAAAAGACAACTGGAAATAGGTTCAAGTATACTAGAATATGCATTGCGGCAACAGCCTTTTAAGAGAAATTGGGGGAGGGGAGGCTATGCACTTAGCTTTAAGATGTCGTAGCATCAGTATCTAAACAACATTGTGTCCTATATACTACCTTGGAAAATATGAACTAGCCTTCCCTATTTTATCATTTCCTTCTTGTGCACCCTTGTAATAAAAAATCACTGAGGCAATGATTAAGTGTTCTATCTTGATAAAGGACGAAGCAAAGTACAGGAAATATATAGTTCTGGAGGGCTGCGTGTGTAAAGGGGGGAGGCGGAAACTGCAGGGCCAAGCAGAGGGCGCATACGTTTAAGGGGGAAAAAAGCAGCCCGCCGGGTGCTTTTGTTATAGCGTGTCTTTTCAGACGCTAGACTCTTTTGTGACTGATGTTGCATCCTTCAAGATCAGCGAGGGGAGGCAAATTCCTGAGAATCACAAGACTTCTGCGCAAAAGAAGTGGGAAGCCTAGTGATTTGCCTGATTACAAACAAGTGTACTTACCCTACGATACACCCCCAACACAGATCGAACTAGATCGCGAACGGAAAAAGTTTTCCCATGCATACTATGGCCGTCAAGAACACAAAAAACTTGTAGAGGTGAAAAATGTACCGCAGAATATGTTTACCTATGGGAAAGAAGGCATGTCCATCCCGATTTCAATCTTCAAGAACCAGCAAGACCCTATCATTGGACCGGAGTGGACCTACCCGGGAATCTATGAGAACAAAATTGTCGCGCAGCACTGGTATCTATCCGAACTGTTTGACCGTGAAGAAAAGGGGTCTTTTGAGTCTCCTTGGCAGAAACAGGTCCTTGATAACCAGGTCAAAAAGCACCTTGGTAAAGTGGCGTGGCGCATGAGCATGCTGAAAATCAAAAACATTGACATTTTTCACAAGGAAAGGGGCTCCTCAAAACGACCGGGAGCGGCAGCAGGAACGGATGGCAAGCCGGCTTCTGCAGGTGATAAGCGAAAGAAGTAGTTGTGGAACACAAAATGAGCGAAAGTTGAGGTCTGGTATTGTGAAGGAGACAATGGAAAATGAACTTCATAGTGCTTTTTTCTCCTCTAGCATACTTTGCTTCGTGCAATTCCAATACAACTCACAGGGCGAAGCCCCCTTTTTCCGAGCTGATGTATGTCTACTGTCATTGCTATCTTGCATACTACTGGATCTCGCCTTTTCCCCTTTTATTTTGAATCTACCCCATAGTTCGAACAAAATTCATACAACATCTTTTTAAATCTTTTCCGAGCTATTGGTTACCATGCCGCGGATGAGTATTGCATCGTTTTTATTATTGACGCTGCTTTGGCTGGTCATAACTGAACAACCAACCCGCGCCGACAACCTTTTTCCAAAATGTGGTGGCACTGAAAAAAATGTGGTGGCCATGGCCAACAAAACAACCACCCTGCATACATTCAGTAAACCCGTTCGAAGCTTAACCCTGGACTGCTTTGCAAGTGAGGTTCTCAGTGTCAAAGGTGGGCAGAATCCTTCGAATAAAAATAATGGCATCGATTACTGTCGCGTTGACTCTCAGACGGAGTACCGTTACAATCTTCTGGTGAGGGCGAGCTACAAAGATGAGAAAGGTGTGTCACAGATTTCCGACTTTTCCATTCGTGATGTTCCTACCGGCTCTTTGACAAAACCTACTTTCCGAATGCCTGTATCAAGCGTTTTTTCTATCGTATTTACCAACCTTGCGACCAATGACCGATGTACGTTGAGTCTTCGCGCTCAATTTAGTTCTACTGAAAATGACGATCCCACTGAAGACAAAGTAGCTGAACTAGCGCCAGCACTGGTTGCCGTGCGGCCACCCATTGTGTACGCTCAAAGAAATGGTAGAACCTTTTTCGTGCTGCAATACCCCAAGAATGTTACGCCAGACTACGCAGCGACGGCTCTGGTGAAGTTGGTGAGTCTGCGCAACAATTGTCAGGAGTTCTGTCCTGCAAACTATATGGACTACACCGATGAACTTCCGGACGGTTATCTTCCCCTCAGCTCTTCACAGAGCTACCATGCGCGTACGCACAGCTTCTACAAACCCGGAAGCTTCAGGGTCTGTTATCAGGCAAACGGCAACGTCACAGGCCAAGAGCTGGGTATTGTCACAGCCTTCAGCGGTAATCCTAGCTATTACAAAATTTTCACGTTAACAGAAGACCGTAATATTTATACTTATGCACCGTTATTAATAAAATTTTATGGTTATGCCCTCGACACTAGGAAGAAAGGTGACATGGCTAAGCTCGTGGATGAGAATGACTCGTGCAAATATGGTCAGCCAGCGGGTGGAGTGCCACTCGGTGCGCAACTCCTGCCAAAGGGCAATTACGGCCCCAACACCACCTATGCCTTCTGGAAAATGATCGCAACCAAACCTGGTACCTTTAAGGTATGTTACAAGCCTCGCGGAGAGGACTGGATAGAGGTACCAAGTCTATATCTGGCTTGGCCGAATCCTGAACCCACGTCAAACTCCACGCCCACGACATTCCCAATACCCATCGACCCTGTCACAAAGGAGGCTTGCCCGACGGCACCGACGGATGGCGACCCTTGGATTGGCTACTCTAGTTTGAAGTTTACAATGAAAAAGGGCAAGCGTATCGAGGAGTTCACCAAAATGATTGTAAATCTTTTCTGCATACCACGCTCGGCCTTCACAGTAATTCGCATGTCACGAAACGACGCTGGGCAACAAGTTGTCTATGTCGTTTTCGCATGTGGCGGTGTCACATTGCAAGACGGCCAGCCCGCTTGCGACAGTATAGAGCGCAGCAACTATGCCGTGACGCTCAGCCAGATCAATTCCACGCTCCTGCACGATAATGACATCGATCAAATTGTCGGCAGCACATCCATAGCTATCTCCGGTGATGATCCTGATGTCTCGCCACGCGGCAGGAGGCTTTTGCCTACGCTGCTTATTTGCGCGACTGCGATTGCCTGTACTGGAATGTTGGTGTTCGCAATCCTAAAATACCGTGAACGTCGGCAGTACTTTGTACAGTTTGGCATGGATGACGATAGCGTCGACGACATGTACATGCCAGCGATGATGCAGGTCGATACGGATGAAAACAGGCGACCTGAAGTCAGTCAGTACCCCGCTCATTATCAGCAAGCAACACCAATAGGAAGTATTCGAATTAAGGAAGGCAGTTAATCTATATATATTATAGCCATATGGAAGAGATCGAAAGATAGCCTTTTATCTTCATCATAAAGAAAAAGATAGGTATATATACTCTTTTTTGCTTATTATTTTTAGCGGTGTTTTTTATTCGAGAAGGCTATTTTTATTCTTGTCTCAGGATTTAATTATGAAAGAATGGGGAAGATACTGCGTACATGGTCACAAACTTGTAGAAAAAGAGCACCTCTGTTATTTCGCATACATTATAAACGTGCTATTGCGTATGGGATATCGAATATATATCCACAGTGAAGCTTTTCAAATTTATTAAGAAAAGAACGAAAATACACATTCCGGAAAAATATCCGGCATAATACTGAATCTGTATGCCTATTTATATATGAATACTGGGGTAGTGACTTTGAAGCATGTATTATTTCTTAAGTTTGTGCATATCTTTGCTTAGTTATTCATTGTTCAAAAATCAAATCTGACCAATTTATCTACGAATGAAAAAGCCCCTATTTCGTGTATTGTGGTTTTGAAAAGGACAGTGCTTACGATTTATATTATTTTCGGTAACTTTTTTCAGCATATTTTCCTTAATAGGTAACCTTCGGCACTCACTTTCCGAAACATTATCTAAAAATGGATGAAAAACGTGGATTATTTACGTTAGGGGTTCATAAAGAAATACAACGAAAAGTTAGGTCCAGAAAATGATAGGAGATCATTTAATTCTTTGAATTGGTACTTTTTGATATTCACTAAGCGTTTTACTATCAGTGCTTTACATTTACCAAAGTTACTCTTTTTAAACCTTCAAAATTTGAGACTTGTATCCCAATAACTTGCACACTTTACACTCACGCTTCTTTTTCCGTTTCGAGGTTTATTTTCCTTACGCAACTTTTTTTTTTTTTTAGTGGATGTATATTGAGTTTTTTTTTTGAAGTCAAATGATGAAAAGTTCCGACGTAAAGGTGAGTAGTGGTTATTTCCGAGAAAAGGCTATTATAGGTCTTAGCATATTGACCGGTAATCAGATTGATAGAGCCTTAATGAAAGCAACTAGTCATATGCTGAAGGCTCCTAAAGAAAAATACGTACAGGTATTGTTGGCTGCGTCATTTAATCACTGCAATGACATCGAAAGAAATGGACTACATGTTAGTCAATATATTGTTCGTAGCCTCATGAAAAGATTACACACATATAATTGGGTTGTTGTTATGAAAACACTGCTTGTTTTTCATCGTTTGCTGTCCTTTGGCTCTGATAAAATTGTTCAGGATATTTGTGATGAAGAATATGTGTTCAAATATCTTAAGGATTTTTCTGGAAAATCCCTTGTTACTTTGCAGAGGTATTTCATCGTGCAGTATTTGCAGTATTTAGAGGCACGTCGCATTAGCCAGATATTTATTGGCCCTAGTAGACGTATCGAGACCCCGTCGTTTGAAGAATATATCGGTTCATTGAATGCCGAGTCACTTTTTCCGGTTTTTGAATCACTGCTGACCGTGCTTCAAACACTCGTCAAAATCAGATATTCCGATGAAATTGTCAACAATTTTTGCACCATGGCGGCGTATGAAGAGCTAGTGAAGGACGGCAAGCGCATTTTAAAATTACTTTCGACGTCTATAGTGTTTATATTAAGTGGATTTGAAGAATTTTCTGTACCCCTGCAAGAAATATGGCTGCTTTTGTATGAAAAATTCTCTCGTGCTATTGAGGAGTTGAAATTTTTTTTTGATTCGATGTCCCAGTCCTCACGTGTGTTTTCTGAGGAGATTCCGATTTTAAGCCTTCTACCTGAAAAAGTTTTACACGAGTTTCAGCAGGCTCTGTGTGAAAATACGATGCGCCGGATGGAAATTTGCAGCCTTGAAAGTATTGGTATTCACAAGGAAGTGGGGCAGCAAGTTGAAAGAGGTGGTTCTTCTTTGGTTGAACCAGAACAGCAAACAGCGAAGACCGAAAATATCAACGAGGCCTCTTTTAAATCGGAAGATCAATTTCCAAAAGTCACTATTTCTATGGATGAACTGTTTGGACCGACCTTGCCTGCTCCTGCGCAAACATGCAGGCCAAAAAACGATCCCAGCCATATAGATCCCTACCTTTTTTCAGGTGAGGCATTAGAAAGCAAATTGCCCACTGAATTCCCAGCTGCAGGCTGGTCGAGCGGGGCTCCCGCGGAGTGGTCCCCAAGATCTCCAATTCTTCATTCTTTGTGAATTCGTTAAGCATCAGGAAAATATTTCTTTAAGGGAAAATATTATTCCAATTCAATCAAATCAAACTCAATTTCCAAGAGTTCGTCTTTTGCACGTGCTAACACAATAGCACTTATCTGCTAACCCCAATAGGTGAAAGTGACTAGGAAATATGTTTAGTTTACCAAGTTGCTACCATCAAACGATACTATATTTGTTTATCTGTTATTGTATATATATATATATATATATATATATATTGCGCATTTGCAAAAAGTTAATAGTTAGTGATACATCCATATTTCTTAAAAAATACAACAGATCCCACTTATTCTCCTACATATGTGTTAAACTGTGTAAAACTGTGATATTTTCCGTTGTCATGCTTTTTTGAGAGGTATTTTTCCAACTCATTTTGCTTCCCTTTTTTATGATTAGTTCGACTGATTTTTATGGGAAAGTTACAATGATAAAAGGATTCAGAGTGAATAGGTTCATTTCTGTGCTTCCCTATGCACGCAACTACAATCTCGTGACGACAGGAACAAGGCGTCCAGGAAACAGTAGCAGTGTTAAGGGGCGTATGAGCCCTGCTACAATTCATATGAGTGAACCGCAATTAGTAGCGAAACTTTTAGAGCTTTTTCCAGTCGAAAAGTCTTGGATTCCAATTAGTATGTGGGCGCAGAGCATTTCAGATGATGTAAAAGAACTTCTCGTGGCTTACGACGGGTTAGGAAACTTTGTAGCAAAACAAAGCAACTTCTTTATTGCGAGAACTGAAAACGGTGTGAAGGTGGTTTCGTTAACGACAATGGGGATGAGTTTGTGCCAAGGTAGACAAAGGAAAGAGAAGCTGGAGCAGGCAAAAAGAGAGAAGTTTGCTCATAAGAGAAATTTTAGGAGAACAAGCGCAAACTATTGTGACAAGAAGTAGAATGTTGATTTTATTAAAAGCCTTAATACATCATGCTTATACAAATTTGTTTATAACGCTTTTACCTATCTTTTTCCTTCAAAAATCACATTTGGTGTGTATTTTTTTTTTCGAGGATGCCCGTAAACATTATCGTGACTCTTAAAATTTATTATTCTTTTGTTGAATTTTCTCCTTTTTCGAATCGTAGGCAAATTAGCAAAGAAAATGGTGCACTATTCGCGTAAGCCACAGGTGTCCTCCAAGAGCTCCAAGGCCAAGATAAGTGACCTTCGATGCCACTTCAAGAACACCTTTGAGACCGCGAACGTGATCAATGGCATGCCCTTGCGCAAGGCGCAGCAGCTCTACCGCCAGGTTCTGGCCAAGACTCGCTGCATCCCGTTTAAACGCTACAACGGCAAGACCGGCCGCACAGCCCAGGCGAAGGAGTGGGGGCAGACCAAGGGCCGCTGGCCGCGCAAGTCTGTTATTGCGATGCTCTCTCTGCTCAAGAACGCCGAGGCGAACGCCATTGAAAAGGGCTTGGACCCCAACAAGATGCTTATTAAGCACGTCCAGGTAGATGAGGCGCCGCGCATGCGTCGCCGCACGTTCCGTGCGCATGGCCGCATTTCCCCGTACATGTGCAGCCCGTGCCATGTGCAGCTTTTCATGTCGGAGAAGAAGGAGCGCGTGCCGGTCCCCAAGAGCGTCCCTAAGAAGTGAAAAGTCTAATTTTGCTACATTTCTTGTTATTTAATGTTCTAAAAAGTATTTCCACCAGACTATTACGTGACGGTAAAAACTGCCATATTCCATATTGGTTCAATTACTTCAGAAATGAGCACACGTTAAATTTTCTTCCCTTTTCAATTAATCTATCAGTTTGCTACATTTTCTTAGATTCTTCTTTATATATATATATATATATATATTAAATATTATTCAAATACTTTGAGTCTGAATTTATTCGTATTTGATTTGCTTCAAAGGAAATATTCCTTAAATTTTCGATGAGCGATCATGATAAAGATCTATTTGCAGGGAATTTGTCTTGAACAGCATGACTTCACAAGACGAAGAGGGATTTATTCGAACTCTTTGATGATATCGTAGGTATGCATTTTGCTATCCATTATTAAGGCCAAAAATATTCTTCACTACATTTGCATGACTTTTTTGATCAAGGCATGTACCCCAATGGCATTTCGAACATTTCAAGCCTATTTTGAAGCGAATAGGTCAAGCGAGTGTTTCTGATATATTTTTGTGCTATTTTCATTGTATCCTATTTCCCACATTATAGCATCTGATCTTGCATCGTATTGCTTGGTGACGCCGTATTATAGGAAATTTCATAATATATATATATATATATGTACAATGAAGATTGGTTAAAAAGTGAGACCATATTGCGACGTTCGTTGATGTAATTCTTGACAGGTGCTCTTCGCCCCGTGGGGTGGTGATGTGGGTAGGTTACAGAGGTGAGGATTGAATGGGAAAATCATTGCTTATAGGATGAGCACAGGGGCATATTTTACAAATTAAAGAAGGGAAGAGGTGGCTTAGGAAACGATCCGAAATACACTCTGGTCGAGCTAAAGTGTATTAAGAAGATTTCATTCAAAAACGAAATTTAAAAGTGTATGCTCTGCCTTTACTCAATCTTAAAAAAAAAACATTAATTTTTCATAGTATATCCTTCATGTATTTTCCTAACATTTTTTAGCCAGATAAGCGCGCTGGATCAAAAAAAATTATCTTCCCCAAAGTATGGAAGCAGCTGAACAAGCAATTTGAGTAAAGATAGGGGGCTTCTTTCCCCACAGTATGTTGCTCTAATAGTATGTGGGCGCCGCTGAAACAGATCCTACTTAATTAAGAGCTATTTGCATGCAATGCGGACTTACCTCTGGCTTCGAAGCTTGAAATCTGTTAATCAGGGTTTGCTTTTAGTGCTTAAGGTAATGTGACGCCTGTTATTTTCCACTATTTTTTATGAGAGAAATCGGCATAATTCGATTTTTACATATTTATTCGTTTCATATTTAATTACAATGGTACTATACGTAGTTCTCATAGAAATTAGCGCTTGAAATGGGAAAATATTTTCCCTAGATTTAATCAATACCATTCTTGTTTCTTTAATGCGTAACACTACCTTTTTTCTTCCTTTTAAGAAAATTCTAAGCGTAAATAGAGAAATGAAAATCTTATATTACATATTGCTTTTGTCACTTATTTTTACAGAATTTCCCTTTAATGTTCCGTCAAGAGCTGAAAATAAATGGACCTCACACGAATACACCAAAGAAGTGGTTTTGCCCAATGCATCAAAGTCTAATGGACAACATGTTGCAATGGCTATACTCGAGCCAGCAATATCGTCTGTAGGGAACATTTCTTTGTCTTCTGCAGCCATCAATGTACGTGTATACCAAAAATATTCAGACCTAGTTGTAATTTTATCCGCATGGCTTAATGGTACACAACATTCGGTAATCAAGGCTAATTCTGTTGTGGACAGAGTTATTGCGGAATTTGGTAAAGTACAATCAATAAGCACATTTCACCCTCTAAGCCACATGTTCCTCGAAAAAACTGACTTTCAGCACAGTATGGTTGAGGTGTATAGACCGTGTGATTATCAGGGGAACCTTGATAATCTTAATTCGCTTACGTTATGTGTGTTGAAAACAAGCATACCTATTGCTCTACGAACCAAGAAGGCATTTTTAACCCCAATGCAGAACGTATCCATGGACAGTTTTTCAAAGCAATATCCACGAACTTCAATTCACTTTAAGTCAAATTATAATGTATTCCGTCTAAAACGAAGTCCCATGGTTGGGGCGCTTGTAGACTATGCAGCGAATAGCACTGAACCGGAGGGTTTGAAAATTCCTTACGGCGCTAGAGGAGGATCGCATGACTACCACGCACACATGGCACTCATGGATAGCCCGCTTCCTATAACAGATACTAGTCAATGTATTGGACACTTTTGGTACCTTATTTTTTTCATTGTTTTGGTTCCTATATCCTTGTGTTTATCTCTTGTCTTTTATCGTTGTGGCTTAGAATCCGGAAGGCGTAGCATTCGTGAGTCTGAGAATGATATCCGTGCTGGTCTTCGATTGTCGTTGAGTCCGTGGGGTCCGTATGCTGTGCCACCGAGGTATCCAATGCAGTATCCTCCTGGCCATGGGTATAATAACGTTGGTATGTCAACCCTAAATCAAATGGTGCCTCAAAGTCCACTACTGCAGGCCACCACTGGCAGTGTATACCATCAACAGATATATGGAGATGGGATGATGCCTCAGCACCAAGCTTCTTGGAAGCCTAGTTAATAGTCTTCTCTTTTTGATACAGAAATAAGTAGTAGCTTTGATGAGGGTATTTAGACTTGTTTTATCTTTAGACAGTTTACGTAAATCAAAATCTTAATTTTCGTTGGCAGGGTTCCTTTTGATCAAAATAGAATATGTACAACTATACTAGTTTATAATTCATTCCTTTATTGTTTGCTTTTTGGACACGTTTAAAATATGTGGGTTATGAAATATCTTCTGTCAGAGGGTACTGTTATTGATTTTTTCATTTACAATGGGTGAGCCGAAAATGGGTTATTTCAGTCGTCATGCATATACCGTAGCCACTTTGAAGTGTGCCATAGGGCTTGTTTCATGGAATTACTTTGACCACATGTGTTTTCCGATTCGATTTCTTAATTTCATATCGTATTATAGATTGCGTGATCACAGGCATTCCATTACCTGAACTTAGACCCCATATACACATACTAGGAATTGATTCCGATGACGGCACTACTGTTAGTTGGAAAAGATATTTTCTCCCTTAGAAATAAATCCCTAGATGTGGAATGCGAAAAGATTGGGGTGCTGCCCAATGATGCTGTTTCTGCGGCTTGCTTCGCAACTGACTGTATTTATTATGCCCCTGTTCATTCTCCAGAGGCTTTAATGTCGTGGACTCCCTCGGAACCTGCTAGGTTCATTACAAAGTTTCCACACCCCATGGAAAGGATTATCTTTTACCATAACAAGGTGTATTGTGCGCAGAAAAGCAGCCATTTTATTTTTTCCTACGACCCCCTCAGTCGTGTGACCGAAACGCTGGAAATGCCTTGCGAGGTCGTAGGCTTCGAACCGGGAGGGAATGGTTTTGTCATTGCAAACGAAAGAGG
This sequence comes from Phytomonas francai, assembly GCA_001766655.1. Lineage (NCBI taxonomy): Eukaryota > Euglenozoa > Kinetoplastea > Trypanosomatida > Trypanosomatidae > Phytomonas > Phytomonas francai. The sequence goes on from MJCC01000009.1 coordinate 32,560, forward strand.
AGATCTTTATGGCTACAGTTTTGAGAATGGGATGAATCAAATGCAACATCTCGGGAATGTAAAACTCCTAGGAAATCACAGAAATGCTGCCGTTGCTTTAGTAGTTTCAAAAGGTACTGTTCTAAGTGTTGATGAGGAGGGCAATACGTCCTCGTCTACCCTTTCGTCGATAGAGCATTGTTTCGTTCTTGAGAAAAATGATGTGGTTCAACTAGACAAGCACAACAAGGCTTTGATTTACCAAGATGGCCTTAGGCGTCCTATCCCAGGTAGCTCGAAGTATATTCACCTACTTAGCACTCCGATCATGGAGGCAGAACAAATTTGTGCCTTGTGTTTGTGTGAGTTGGACGAATCTGAGAGTTTGACACTAGATTGTGGTCATCAATTCCATATTGACTGTGTTTCGGAGTGGGTGAATAACTGGGATGAATTCAAAAGAAAGGGAAACCGTATTTCCTTTACACGCGCGATGTGTCCAGGTGGCTGCAAGCATTTGGTTCGGCATTCATTGATACAACCGACCTCAAGGCATATTAAAGAGCTTTTTTCCAAAGTGTCCATTCAGGAGCACTAAATTGTACAGGTTTTATACCCTTCTAAAGCCAAAGATGATTTGCTCTTTTACATTTGCAGTAAATGTGATGAACCCTTTTTCGGGGGTGAAAATATTTGTTTTCGCATGCAGGGAGGAGAGCCAGTAAAGGATCCGAACAGCCTTCTATGTGAAAACTGCGAGACTGATTTTCACTGCCCTAGACATAGCCGTGAATATATCATTTATAAGTGCAGCTATTGCTGCAATCCAGCAACCCATCGGTCCTTTGCCACGCGCTATCTTTGCGATCGCTGCGACGAACGCTGGACTGGCTCTACAGAGGTGACTAAAATTCCATGCCCTAGACCAAATGCCTGTCCATTAGGTGGTTATCACGATACCACACGTGCCTATCCCATTGGATGTCTTCTATGTCTACCTGAGGACTTTTTGATGCTAGATTCTATTGTTCCACCTTTGGGGTCTAGAAATGAAGGCAAAATAGCTGAAGAGCAAAAAATGAAGTATTAATTTATTGACGATTCTATTAACGGCGTCGTTGCTATGTTTTATTGTTCTCTTGCTATGCGTGTGTGTGTGTGTGTGTGTGTGTGTGTGTGTGTGTGTGCGTGAGGGGGAGGGTCTTGCTTTCCTAATTCGTCTGTTGCATGTAAATGATTAACGATTTTGGATAGGGAAGATAGAATTCCATCGAATACCAATGAATTTATTTTTAGCACGCGATGTGTACTGAATTTCCCCCGTCTTCCGGGGATTATTAATTATTTTTAGTATTATTATTACCTCTTGATCTTTTCTTGATGTTTTTTCTTTAGTAAAAGCATATTTCACTCATTTCTTTAGTGTCTATCTTGCTTCGAAATGTCTGGAGAATGCATTTACGATTTTGTTGCTGATAGCTTAGAGCTGGCAGCGCAGCCTAAAATAATCTCGAAAGGAAGTAAGCCTGCCTCGCGAAAAGTTCCTCCTCCAACCGCTTCTACGTTTGGGTTGCATGGCACTAGCGCAGTCCTGGGAAACGTTGGGGGCGAGTTTACTGATCCCTCTGTGCATCCAAGCAAGAAACCCATCGGTTTGTTCGGGAGAAGCGTCGCCGATACTGTGGACCCATCCAATTATTTGAAAAAAAATCAGGGCCCATTCACTGCAAGTCGTGGTGCACCAGCGGTGGATGAAACTAATTTTAAAAAGAGTGCATGCTCACATAAGAAGATTAAGCCGGATATTTCTTGCCGGCACGAACGCCCCGTGATGGGGATGAAGACTGACAAAAATTTTGTCTTGGCCAACGCTGTGGAGGCTTCAGTGGCCATTCCCACCAAGCAAATTCCCGCATTACCTCCTAATTCGACGGATCGCAGTGACTTTGGGAAAGTCCCAAGCTATTTGCAGGAGATCAACGAGGAAATTAAGAATAGACGGGAGCTGGTTCAAACTCTTGCGATGGAGACTAAGGCAGCGAACGAGAAGTGGTCGGAACTTTCATCTGATGAGTTATCTGAACTGCGTAACGGCTTGCAATTGCGATGGGATTCTGCCAACAAGGAGTATCAAACTAGCGGATTTAATAGTTCGCAGACAGTATCAAAAACGTTACATCAAGAGGCGTTAGAGAAACAATTGAGTGTGCTAGAGTTCATGATGCAGAAACTGAGTCGTCGTCATGTTTTCATTTATGACGATCAAAAATGAAGGAGTTGCCTACCTTGTTGTTGAGACGATTCAAACGGAAAAAGTACAACCATGTATAAAAGTGAATATTGGATTTATTCACCTTCTTTTTTTTTTAATTATATTAGTTTCTTTTGTTGTAATGTAGATCCTTGTATTTGACTTATTGGCCTCTTCTCATGCCCAGCTTTGCGTTTTAAGTTGTTGGCTATCTTTTTGGGACGTAACCAAGTTCTCGTCTATGGGTGTACTTCTCCGCTCCTATTTCTCTTTCTTAATATATCAATACATATTCCACAGTACCGTTTAAGTGTTCTTTCTTTTGATGTACTTTGACAGCTCCCGCATACTGGACTCCCGTTGTCCTCGTATTCCTTACAAAACAACGTCGGAAACCCTTTCACTGGATAATGTTAGCGTTAAGGGGCTTCATTTCGGTCAGCGGAAGTTGCTGCTATCCGAAATAGAATTTCTTACTGCCGTTTTCGACAAGCGAAAGCAGGATGTCGTTGAGTTTGCTCATGAGCGGCTCCCTGTTTTGGTTGTATACGCCGGAGCAGCCAATGGCTCCCACCTCCCAGTACTATTCCGTTTTTTCAAGGAGGCTCGTTTTATTTTGATCGATCCTGCACCATTCTGCAGAGAGGTGGAGGCGATTGCAGAGGATTCTGAAGGCCCTATCATAGAGCTTGTTAAGGATTACTGCACAGATGAGTTGTGTTTGAGGCTCTCAAGAATGTACGGCACTCGGTATGACCTGTACTTTGTTAGCGATATCCGTACAGGTGTGCCTAAGAAGATGCAAAGCAATATTGAGCACACCGAAATGATAATGCGTGACAACGCCATACAGCGAAGCTGGTGTTGGTCTTTGAAAGCAGTAGCCGCTATGCTCAAGTTTCATCCACCATACCCACCTTCCACGGACTCATCAGGTAACAGGTGCGATCCGGATGACAGTACACCGAGCGAGATTGAATATTTGGACGGAATACCGCTGTTCGGTGTGTGGGCACCAAAGTCCTCATCTGAGGTTCGTCTCGTTGTAGAGGTACCGTTCGGCCATGGACATATCGCCAAGACGAGAAAGTATAACTGCAAAGAACACGAGGAGCAATGCTACTGCTATAATATGTGTAACCGATATGCAAAGGACTGCGCTGCAGAGAGAGTAATACTGGAGCGCTATTTGGAATGCATCTCCAAAGAATATGGGAGTAACGTTATTGAGATATCGAACAGGATAAGTAAGGATTTACGATATCCCTTGTTTTGCCCGCTTGAGAAGGACGTTACCGAAGACACTTCCCGCTGGGTGTATTTTCTGTACACCTCTCGTAGGGATGATGTGATGCATCTTTACGAACCCTACAAGAATATCATAAATTTTAACACAGTCAAGAGTCTGATAAAACAATATGGAGAATATGAAAAGGTTCCTCTAAATGTTCAGGTATCTGGGAAGCAGTTGTCCATTGACTTCTGGAAAGCCTTTTGCCGTTGTAATTTCGAGTCCGCTTACTCACTTCCTCGTATTCAATGGAAATTTTATCACCTTTTGGAGACCCCGTCATCTGATAAGGGGAACCCGAAATCTACATTTTCTTCTCGAAAAAGATTTCGTTTTCCTCGAAAGGAATCCTGAAAAGTCAGCGCATAGAATTTCAGGCACTTGGTCTCTCGTTTTCCATTTTCATATTTTAATATGGGCTTCTTGATTGTTCTCGTTATTTTAATTTCAGCGTCTCTTTATCATGCTCCTTCCTTATATCTGTCTTTTCTTTTATATTTAAAGGGAGATAATCCTTGTTGTTGTTGTTTTTGAAAATTTAGAATAGTCACCTTTATCTTTTCCCATTAAAAGCCCATTTTTGTCACTTTCCTAGGTGATGAAGATTACGGTCGATGTTGAACTCCAGGAGAAAGAGCTAACGAGGGGCTCGCACGTCCAACAAGCTTTAGAGTGTATTAACCCCAATGTTTATATTCGTATGGTTACTGACAAAATTTCTCTTTCAGCACGTATAAAAGAGGCAATGTCAGAAAAAAGATATGAGCAGATCACGGCCGAAATCTTCGAGCGCCTCAGTTACACTCCTCTGTCCGACGACTGTCTTGAAATTTTGTGCTCTGATGTTTTGTTTAGTACTCAGCGTTTCGAAGACGGACATCCCCTTCAACCCTTTATTGGGGTCATATGCCGACTTCCAGATCCCGCGAAAGAAAAGGTGAAAACTGAAATTTCTCAGCGAATCATGGCCTTCCTTTCAAAGTCCCAGCGATTGGATTGCAGCAGGCGACCTCTCTTACCCTATGCCGAGACACTGGCAACCATGACAAAGGCTGAACTTTTGAGTCTCCGTAGCGTTCTTATGACTATTGTGCAGATGATTCGCCTCGATATTACGCGCACTGCTGGCATAACCTGTCTTGGAAAGTTGGTGGAAGTTGCGTATGAACCCCTTAGGCAGTGTGATTCACAGACACTCGAGCTTCTTCGTACTACTGTGGCTAGCGCGCAGCGAGACGATGCCTTCTTGTATGATGTAGAGTATATTATGGACGCATTTGGATGGTCGCAAAACAAACCTGTACTTAGCATCGTTCGCTCTGGTGCTCACCATTCGCATCTAATTCTTTCCTTGGCTTATTGCGGCGGCTCGAACTACCGAGAGGCGGTTGTCACCTCCTCGGTGGATGGGACCATCGGTACGTGGGATCGTACTGGGATCCTCACCGAGAACATTGTTCTTGCCAGACATTATGCAGCGTCGCTCGACCTTGCTAATCGAGGCCGTACTCTTATTGTCGGTATGGTGTGTGCAAACCCTAGTATTCCACCGGCTGTTGTGTTGTATAGCGAAGAGGGAAGCTCTCGGGAGTCTCACTGGGAAGAGAGCGGTGCGGTGGAGCCAAAGAACGCCCGCTTTATTACCTGTGTTCGGAGCCTTCGCAACTCGGGGAACCTTTGTTTTGGGGTCGGTGTCAGCACCCCAACCTCTAATCCGTTGCTTCTGTACGACCGAACGCAGCTAGTGCAGGAATATCACGACCATTCCGACATTCTTACCGCGATGCACATTCCTTCAGATCGCGAAACGACGATAATCACGGGCTCTCGCGATCGTTCGATTATCATTTACGACATCCGCTCCCGGCAAAGCGTGTCGAGCATGACGCACCACTACAGCTCCGTGTCTGCAATCGGGACCTGCGGGGAATACATTTTCACCGGTGGGCTTGATCGCCGTGTTGTAGTGGATGACATGCGTATGCTAGGCCATCCTCTCGTACGGGATATGGACAGCGCAGTGCTTAGTCTTTCTACCAACAATTCTATGCAATGCGCGGTCTCAACACTCACTGGTATATATTTAATCTCCTTTTCAAATGGAGTCCATATCCCAGCCACCTCGCGCGCTGATAATGGGCCCAATGCAACTTCCTATCACGCAATTTCATGGAACAGCACTGGAAATATTCTGTATGCAGCTGGGGAAAGCATGTCTTTAGATATCTTTGCGCGCGCATACACCGACGCGGATGCGTTTGATGGCGCTTGACGGATTCCATGTTTCAGTCCTTCTTACAGGTATATCCTACTGCAACGATGTATCGTTCCTGAGACGAGAGTGGCAATTCAAAGCACACAGGGTGAGTCAGTTGATATGAAAATAATTTGTACACTGAAGTTTCATCTATACTTCAGAGTTTCTGGGTCGTTTAAAGCCAAATAGCTTGGATTGTTTAACATCCTTTTGTAGCTGGTACGTTTTTGTGCACTCATGCGTTTTTCCTTCCTTCATAGCGATGTAAGTGGGGTTTTAAAAGCAATAATAGCAAAGAGGTATCTCTGGGGGAGTACTTATGTTAAATTAGATTGCTTGTTGGATAAGAATTATAATGCAAAGCTTATAAATTAAGAGTTGATGTTTTACGGTGAATGTTCCTTAAATGATGTTATGTTGCTAATAGGGATTCTATTTCGTGACAATGAATTTGAAATCCAAATTTCATAACCTTTTTTTCTGATATTTCTTATTGTTATTAAAGCCTTTCCTACTTAACTGATTTCGATGTTCCTTATTTCGAGCAGAATATTTACTCATTTCTTCCGAATTTAATGCCTTTATGGATATTCCTTAATTTTGTCAAGTATATTTTTCATCCTCAAGTTCATTTTTACTTATTCATCTTTTGTAGTTTTTCAGTATCTATTTTTAGTAACCTAACCTACTAATTAATTTGTGTGACAAATCGAACAGGAAGCGTAAATATATCTATATTGGTACAATAATACAAAGATGGAGGATGCTGTTCGTATTGCACCGGAGATCGAGGACTTTCTTCGTGCTGTGCGCGCAAAGGAAGTAGAACAATGCACGAATTACTTGAAAAAAAATCCCTCTATCCTGAACGCCGTGGAGGCAGGGGGCTACAGCGCGCTGCACTTTGCAGCCTTCAATGGCGACATCCCTATGCTTAAAATGCTTCTTGAGCACAAGCCGGAAATCGATTTGGAGAACTTCGATGGCAATGCGCCGCTGGTAATGGCAGTGAGAGGACAACAACCAGAGGCCATTCGCCTGTTAGTGAATGCAGGCGCTGATGTGAATAAGGAAAGTTCGACAGGAAGTACAGCAATACACTACGCTGCATCGATGGGTTACCTAAAATGCCTGAAGCTGCTCATCGATCTGGGATCTAAAACCGTCTTCGAGGGGAACGAATCTGGAAGTCTTCTCCATTGGGCATGCCATTCTGGCAATATTGACTGTATCGGCACCATGCTGTATGTGTACAACATTCCTGTAAATATTAAGGACAAACATGGTGGGACACCGCTCTTTACTGCCATTTTTATGAAGCAATTCACTTCAGTAGAATTTCTTTTGGAACATGGTGCTAATCCTAATATTGTTATTGCTGGAGATGGGACTACGCCACTGCATATCGCGGTGGAGCATAGCAACATAGGATCTATTCGATTGCTCCTCGAATGTGGCGCGAATCCTATGGCAAGGAATAACGATAACGAGACGCCTATCGATGTTGCAATTCGCACCAAAAAAACAGATATTCTTAAAGAGTTGAATAAACCACAATTGTCTTTCGAGAAGCGTGCGGAGGAGGCTGATCGGTATAAAAACCATGGAAATAAAGTATTCGCGCAAGGAGAATACGTTAAGGCCGCTAAGTTCTACACTTTGGCCATACATTTGGATAATAAAAACGCCACTTACTTCAGTAATCGTGCTGCCTCTTACTTTAATCAAAAATCTTATGAGAGTGCTTACTGGGACTCCATGCGATGCATTCAGCTAAAGCCGTCTTGGCCGAGGGGATATGTACGCAAAGGCGCCACGGAATTGGTATTGAAAAAGTACACCGATGCCATTGCCACAGCTAATCTGGGTTTAAGTTTTGATAAAGATAATAAAGATCTTTTAAAGATGAAGGAGGAGGCCTCCAATTTATTGAAAAAGGCTTAATTGATTATTCCTCATTTAATTCAGTTTAACAGTAATGATGCTAGCGATCGAACGCTTGCTTCTCTTTCTTCCCTTTCATTGTCGAGTAGACATGGAGTGAATTACTTTTGATACCTTTTTTGGCATTATACATCTTTATATCCTTTCACGCTCTTTGTTCATATACCTCTAACTTTGCTTTAGGTTTGTTTTTTCGTTACACGAGCAAAAAGGATATCCCTTTGTGGTATAGGTCCACGCTAGCGTGTGGAAAAGCTAACAATATTAACAAGCATTTTACTTCAAATTTCCATACAAATACTTTAAAATGGTATCCATCCAGCACGCTGAGATTATTGCTGCGTGGCTAGCCTCTAATGATTCCCGTGATAAGCTTATAAAAGGACTTGGATGTTTCTTCAAACTTCTTGGCATCACATCCAGTCAAGAGAAATACTTGAAGGTTAGCACGGTAATGTCTGATTGTCGCTCTTTGATGCGTCTTTTCTCGTGGATCAACAATACAAAGAAAGTCAGCGACGCCTTGGAGAAAGATGTACTTGGGTTTCGCGAGGTTATTTTCCTATTGCGTGTGCTGTTTGATGGTATTTTCTGTTTGTTCGACAATGTGGTTTTCACAGGAAATTTTTTTATTCAAGAAGATCCAAACTTAATTCGACTCAGGGTGATTTCCAGAGCATCATTGTTTTGGGGATACGTTGCCGCTGTTATACTGGATGTGTACGATCTCATGAAGGATAAAAATATACCGAATCTCACACAGCGACATTTTGTGTTTCTTCGAAATACTTGTGATATGATCTCGACTTTGGGAAACGCATTCAGCATTGATGTTGGTTCAGCCTGTGCTGCGTTTTTGGGGCTTATAAGTTCTATTATCGCAACCAATGAACAAATCCAATCGGCACAGAAATCTATGGGCCCTCGTTTGGGGGGCAAGGGAGGGAAGTTAAAAATTCATGTCCACTGATCAATGTTTTACACTTGTTTATTTTAAATATAGGCGTTTCTTTTATCAGTATGTTTCTTTAATAAAAATGTTAGATGTATTTATATATATGTTTCTGCGCAATTACTACGATTTTTTGTTTGTTCATGGCCAGTTTTGAGGAATATGGTTTCTCATTGTCATTTTTTATTTTCATTATATCACAAGATCCCTATGTTGTCTGTGTATTTGCCTTAGTATGTTTTCCCCCGCTTCTCTTGCTCTTTTTTTTTTTGAAAATAATCAATGTCTACGTGTTATTTTCAATTCGATCAAATCTTTTCCTACTTCTTTTTTTACTTTCGCATTTTTTACTTCTATTTCCTTCTTCCTCACTGGATGCAATTTCCGCATATCTATATTGCTTCCACAACTTTATTTAAGCTGCCCTTTTGATCTTAAAGGAATATTGATCAATAGTGTTGAGTCAAAGAAGGACTTATCCATTTTTTAGGCAATTATTCAAAGGTCTATGACGTCTCTTCAGGTATGCTTGGAGTCTGCTCATTTGAGCGAAAATTGTAAACTAGACCTTATTCACCATGTAAGCCAATTAAACTTACAGTCTTCGCTCCTTCCGAAGCGCAATTTGACTATGGCTGACGAAAATTTACCAGCGGCAATATTTGCGACAACAGTCACGGCTCAACAAAAAGCCGTCCCAAAGCTCGACAAGACAAGAAAACAGCGCTTCCTTCATAATAAAAAGCAGTTGGAGGAGACTTTTGGTACGTGCTCTAAGACTCTTAGCAACGGCACCTACTTTAAAAAGTGCACGACTTCCTACTTGGGGCAGCGGAACTCCTCAGAACCATTCAGAGAGGCGCGAACTCGAGAGGAATTAAGCGGTGCCGATAGAGATTTCGTGTACCGCTACGCGGAAGCGATGACACACTCTAAAATCGAGCGCGATCCAAAAACAGATGATGCAACAGTTTCAGCAGTGGAGGCCTATCGAAAAGCTTTTCGTCGTTTGACCCATCGGGATCCTACCGAAAAAGAAATGGAAGAGGTAGACCGCTTAAATTTCGCATTGGACGAACACGGGAAAGTCGGTGTGGTGCAGAAGCCTCACACATGCTACGACCATTCCCATATCACGTGCTGCAACCGCCGTGTGGAGAAATGTGGAAAGCAAATTTATCCACCCGAAAAGCCTGTTTTGCGTCCAGCGCGCGATCGCTTTCCTGGTCCCGTCCCAGTATGGTCGTCTACCAAGAACACATATGCTATGGTGGCAGGTGACATGCATCAGTCTGGTCATTACAAGCCCCATTGTAGCTCGCAGAAGTCTGCACTAAGAACAATAGTTGGTTCAAAGTAAAGGCGGGCAAGCTTTATGGAGATGGAATTTCAGATTTGATTCCAGTAGCGATAATTTTATAATATTTCGTGCAAATGTTGCCTGTATAAATAAAGAGGAAGAAATCATTTGCAACTTTTATAAAAAGTTGCTGTGTTTTGGTGCTTGATTACACACAACTATTTATTTATTTTTTGTATCAATGATATATAGAAATTTTCGTTTTCTTCAATGTATGTATTCTTTTTCTTCTTCTGTATGGTATGTAAAATGATTAGAAAACTTTAATGTCCCCCTTCCCCCTTTCCCAAGTGTCTATAATGCGTCATAAAATATTCTCACTAGTTTGAAATGATTCTTTAATCTTTCTTTTTCAATTCTTCTTTCGAAGAGGAAGCTAATTTGAATTAATAAATACACGAAAGTTTCTTTAATCTCAGATATAGACCTATAAAGCAACCCAACAAACCGGAGTAAAGGTTAAAAGGATAATTCACATGGAAAGAACAGCCGATGGTCGAATCCGCACGACAGAGTGGGAGGAGATTCAGTACAAATATGGTAATAAGGTTGATAAATACAAAATGCATGAACTAGAAATTTTAGCTCAAAAAATTGCTGATAAACATGAAGATGCCTGCTTAAGATCATACAACCCACAGGAAGAGAAGTTGGCCGACAAACTGAATCAACAATCTTCTGAAGGTGAAAAGGACAATGATGGCGAGGTGCCTAGTATCGACAGCTCCGACGATGATGAGGTTTTGGCTGCGATTCACCAACGGCGCATGGCAGAGCTCAAGAAACAGTTTCAGACCGAATGCTTTGGCATCTTGCGTCGTATTTCAGGTGCGGACTATGTAAAGGAAATTACGGAATCATCTGTGAGGAATTGGGTAGTGGCACTACTCATCAAGCCAGGTTATAGCGACTGCGAATCTTTGCTTAACGTATTTGGCACTGTAGCACAAAGGAACCGAAGCACCAAGTTTGTTTCTATGATTTCTACTGAGGCTATTCCTAACTTTCCGGATAAGCATCTTCCTTGCGTTCTATTCTACTCGAATAAAACTGTAAAAAATCAGATCACTGGACTGGAGGCCTGGAAGCAGAAAGGACAACTCAACGTACGTACCGTAGAACGTGTTCTCCAAGAGCATGGGGTTTCGAACTGTGAAGATCTCGAATAGTATGAAGCATAAACTATTATTTAACGATCAAGTTCAGTTGTTGTTTTTTTTGTCTTTGTTTATCCTATATCCATGAACCTTTTTGAGACACACGTTTTATGTATTGTTTCGTTCTCTTTTCTTTTCCTAGAAACAGTTTTCAGTTATAATTTAGTGGTTGCTTCCTTCTATTCAACATGTCTCTTCTCGACAAGCTTTTCTCTGATGTCAACCAAATAGTAAATGAAGGCCAGGTTTCTTTTTTCTTTCTTTTGACCGGACAGAGAGGCAGTGGTAAGTCTTTTGCCCTCCGATCGCTTTTTACGAAACTCATTGAAACCTGCGCGGCATCGAACGTGGAGGCATTGTCGAACATATTAGTCCCCAGTAACTCCTTTTCTTCACCACACAGAGTGTTTCATGTATGCAGAATTGATTACAACACGCTCCTCTCGTGGTCAAGACAGCTGAAGGCGGGTCAGGACATCAAGTTTTTGTCTTTCCTTCCTTTGACAGTCTTGATAGTCGATGATGTGCACGCGCTCTGGGAGCTGTGCTCACTTAATCAAGCGTCCCACTTTATGGAGAAGCTTCTTCTCTGCGCTTTGCACAGCCCTGGCTGCGCACTTGTCGCATCAGCACTGAGCGAGAATGATGTGCCCTCGTATCTCTTGCAATGTCGCCGTCCAATACACTACCCAGTTTCTTTGAACCTCCATAACGCTGGGGGCGGATCTTTTCTTTCCCAAACCGATCCTCACCTCTCTCAAACAAGGTGCATCGCACCCAAAGAAGAGTCGGATGCCCCCTTTCGCGACACTCTCATGTCTTTGTGTCTAGAGAAGCTCATGCTCCGCGGGCGCGAGGACGGGACTCCTGTTCCTGCCGATAAACTGCCTGTGATGATGCCTCGGAAGTTGAAGTCATTGAATAGTTCATTAGGAGATGGAAAGTCCGTTAGGGTTGAAAATCTCTATGGGCTTGATTATATCCAAGAGCGTTTATCAATTCTGATTTCTGTTTTCACTTCCTCTCAAGAATCTCGGGGTTGTGGAAAACTTCTTGCGTCCCTTCCAATGACAACGGGTATTCTGCTGCACGGACCTTCTGGTTGTGGTAAGAGCGCACTGGTGCGCCGCATCGCCGCTGCTTTCCCCTCTGTGGTTTTCCATTTTGTTGAGTGTACAAAACTATTTTCAAAGTTTCTTGGCGAGAGCGAAGGAAAGCTTCGCGAAGTGTACTGCAAGGCACGCCTGCGGACACCCTCAGTGGTGGTACTTGACAACATCGATAGCATTGCACAATCTCGTGGAGCTATGCAAAACTCGGACACCTCGGGGGGTGGGAGTGGTGTAGATGTTAATCGCCGTATGTTAGCTTGTCTGCTCTGCGAACTTGATGGTGTTACGAGCAACTCTGGCGTTTTGACTATCGGCACCACAAATGTCCCTCATCTCATCGATAAGGCATTGCTGCGTCGAGGGAGACTGGAATCCGTTATTTTTGTGCCGTCTCTTACGTTGCAGGCGGCGCAGGGCATTTGCCGATCCTTTTTCGATAACTTCGAGACAGAGCCTGCTGAGCGCAACTCCTGGATCGAGGCGATTGCGAAAGCTTCGGAGGGTTGCTCACCAGTTTCCTTGCATTTTGTCCTTCGGAAAATTCTCGAAAAGCTTCTTCCACAGATTTCAGAATCTGGATGTCGCTTCGAAATTCCCACTCAAATGACTGTGGAGAGCGCCTTGTTTGAATACACCCCGCTATTGGAACCTATAGACTACCAGTTTAGTCAATTGTGACGAACTTTGTTTATTATTATCAACAGCTTCATGTTACGCCAGAAGAGACACCTATTCTTCTGTCATTTTTGGTGCTCAAATTCTATGCACTAATATATGTATATTCTCTTTGTTTTTGGACATCTTCTTTACGCTTTTAAATAAATAATTTATATTTTTATGCTCGGATTGATATTATTGTCTCCTCTTTTCTCTATTCTTAAAATATATTTAATATTCATCTCAAGGGATACTAGGATTATTTATTTTCTTCCCTATTTATTGGGTCGATATTCTTATCGCCATTCATTCTTCAACGCACGTGTTGTTGAATTTGCTTCTTCGTCTATTAGAAACGGGCAAGTTTGAGCCTTTGAGTTTGTGTGTGTGTGTGTGTGTGTATTAGGCAAGGTGTCTCTAACTTCATCTTTGGTATATTGCGCAGTTACACTAGTTAGGGAGTATATTATGCTGTTTGTGTATCTTTTATAACTAATAATTTTCCATAAAAAAATACTAAATGGACTATCGTTCTCCACTTGAGCTGCGCCAGCAGCTGATGGAGGAAGCCAGATCTGCGGCAGCTCAATTGGCGCCTACCAAAAAAGCGAAGCTAAAGGTGGTTGGTCTTGATCCAACTCTTTCTATTCATCTCATGGGCAATATTGGAAGTTCAACAAATGGGCCACATTCAACTTCTACACCGTTAACCGCGCTTCCGGATGACCCTACTGCGCTGGTGCGTGAGGTACCGGAGGCTGAGAATATCAAAGCTATGAACGCCGCATTAGAGCACGAAGAGGCGGTGCAACGCTATATGGAGAGCGAAAATCTTTCTCTAGAGGAGTCTGCTAGGTATATCATGGCGAATGGTAGTACCGCTCAGAAAATGTCATTTGTTCTGCATATTCGTGAAAGCCTCGTAGGGTATTCACTGAAGCAAGTATCTAAAATTCTCGGGATTCTTGTAGATTCAATGTGGACCCAAGATCCGGAGCTTCAATGCCGCGTGCCTGAGGCACTTCAGGATCTTTCCGGTTTTCTAACTAGCTCCATTGCTGATGAGCTCTACGAAGTGATTGAAACGATGCTAACAGTAAAAACGCCATCGATTCGGATTGCTTGGGGAAAGCTACTCCTCGCGTTGATAAGTTATTTGAGCACGGAGCAAATAGAAAAGTGTCTCATTCCACTGTCACTTGCCAAGAGTCAGCACGCTGAGCCACAGGACCAACGTGAGCTAAGTTGTGATCTTTTGGGATGCGTTTGTGCGTTTTTGCACCGCGAGAAGGTTGATAGAATGATTTTGCCTCGTGCGATGGCCCTTTGCCAAGACACTAACGTTGCGGTGCGTGGGCGGATGTGCCAGCACCTGAGCACAATCGCCCATTCCTTGGGGATTGAAGCCGCGAAGCAAAAAGTGGCGCCCGTTTTGATTGAGTTGTTGAACGATGAGGAGCGCGCGGTGTCAGGAGCGGCTTTCTCCCGATTATTAGACTTGATTGATTTTTTTGGTCCCGAATATTGTAAAATTCATCTTTATCCGATATTCATGACGTATGTGTCCAACCCTCCTAGTGATGTAACTAGCCTTTTGGTCGTCGAATATGGCCGTTTTCTCGACAAGATTAAATCTAATATTGCGACACATGAGGAATTCCTTCTCTTTGCGTCTTTTTACCAGAAGGCGGTCGAGAGGAATGACAAGACAACGCGACGCAGCTGCGCGTACAACTTCCCTGCAGTCGCAGCGTCGCTACCCCTTTCGGTATTCTCTTTGCATTTGTCCCCGTGTTTAAACAAGCTTGCGAGTGATCCAGAACCTGAAGTTCGCCGAAGCACTGCAGCTGGACTTCATGAATTAGTCAAACTTTTAGGCAATACAGCCGCCATGTACTTAGAAGAACCTTTTCTTAAGTTACTGGGTGATAAGGATGGGCGGGTGCGATTCCTGATCTTTAAGCAAGTCGAATTGCTTCTCGACTCCTTCATATCTCAGTTCAGTGGTTCACAGCGCGATAAGTTTTTCCAGTCTGTGGCTGAGATCCTTCTTGAGTTGGCGCCGACGGGCCATACGAACTGGTACATAATGGATCACATCGTCACTGTAGTGAGCAAATATGCACAGTACTTCAGTGCAGCCGTTATTATTGATGATTTTATCCCATTGATGCTTTACTATGAAAAGGTCGGAGCTAATGTTCTGAAAAACAAATGTGCGAGGTTGGTTATGCTCTTCTTTTCTCAGGTGTCAAACCCGCAAACTCAGGTACAGCTGTTTAACAAACTTGTCACCGAATTCGCGCGCAGTCCCTGTTGCTACCACCGCCAGTCGTACTTCCGCTTTGTGCGTGAGGCAACATCTTTTTTCTCACGAAGGTGCATTCGAGAGCGTCTGATGGAGTGCAGTTTAGAATTACAGCGTGACTCTATCGCAGAGGTGCGGATGGCACTGGCGAGATCGTTGGTATATTTATCGAAAGGCCTTCGTTCTAGCAGTCCAGGTGCTCTAGAGGAGGAGTATAATAACATGATTCAGCGACTTTTAATGGATGAAAACGAAGAGGTTCGAGCAGAGGCTCGTAGAAGTACTGATCTGCTGAAGGCAATGGAGATTGAGCGACGGAATAACCCCCAAAAAGCCACCGAGGAGGAGCAACTTGATCTGAAGCGAGAGAAAGCCGAGCAGACCATGTTAGACCTAGCGAAGGAGTTTGATAAGGCCGAGCGGCGGGCGAAGCTGCGCGAGCTCCTAAAGAACGGCCGTGACAAGGAGTTCCTGGATGTGGGGGCGGCTACTAACCCCCGTAAAGGGGTGAACAGCCGCAGCAGTTGCGGCACCCCCAAGCGCAGGCGTTCCTTGCATAATATAGTTGGTGGGTATAATATAAAGAATACAGGGTCCTCTAGCCACACCAACATAGAGCTACCTCGTTTAGCGAATTCAAAGGCAGCAGTCTTGCCTTCTCCAACCTACTTAAGGCGGAAGCGGTAATAAATTCGCATTAAGTTCAACAATGACCAAAAACATGAGGTGTATACGGATCAATTGGTACCTAGTCGAACAGGTAGAGTTTGTTTCACGCACGGTTCTACTGATGTAGTCTTGGTGCAAATAACATAGTCTCAAGATATATATATATATATATCAAGGTAAACCGATGTGCAGTTGGACTAAATAGCTGTTCGAGCTATTTAGTTATAATGACACTATTCTTTCCCGAAAAGGTATGTAACTAATTTATTTTTCGGTTTATTTTTATTTATTCAATTTTTTTTTTTTATGTGATGTTTACACAAAACAAAATATGCTGAGATGCTTCTAGTCTTCGTTCGTATCATCCTTGATTTGATATGAGTAATAATTTGTGGCCTAATATGTGTTTATACCCTTCTTTTAGAATCTTACTTTTCTATGAAAACTATTTAGTAGGGTTTGCATCCGTGTAGTATATTTAAATGTAATTGGGTGTTTGACATCTTCTCGAAGGTTATCTAATTAAAGCGGTGCATATAGTTTATTTTCTTACCCCATAATAGTTGAAACCTTCTTTTTGTTAGTGCACGCAAAACAAGCACTTTATCTAATTCTTTTTCTGTTTATCTCGCCTTACTAAAAGTTTTGAGCTCAAGTCTTTTTTTCTGGAGCCTGTTCCTCCTTTTAATTGTGAGACAGTTCTATAAGTCAATTCAAGGCGACGTTGCTTTATATGACATAACGAATCCGATGAAGAAGGCTTTTTCAATGTAAGCCAACAAAAAAGAGTAACAACGTTTGTGGAGAGCGTGTTTAAAGGGGGCATTAGTACTTCTTTACTGGAGTCCCTAAACAGAATTGTTTAGTTTGTCTCCGTGCGCTTTGTGTAAGTCGAGATGAAATCTGATGCCTCGCTCTGTTGTAGTATTTTTTTTCTACATTTTCGAGAATGCCATTGTACCGACGCAGGTGACCCAGGTTACGTGCTTTCATTCTTTTGTAGATGGCTAATAATAAACGTGAAAGGGGTTGAATATAATGGCATATAAAGCACGCATTGTGCAACATTCAGAATAATTTCTTTGTTTTAAAGAGGGAAGGGGGGATATTTAGATCTGTTGTGCATTACCTTTTTTCCCTTTTTTCTCCGATGCATACCGGTGTCTATATATTTATTTATTTTGTATTCTTGCTTAACATGTTGAAAGCGTTGTGAAAGTTATGGACTGATGGGATGAAATTGATCTATATTTCTTTGAACAAAAATATTTAGTATATGATTGTTTTTTTCATGTATTGAATGATTGTTTTTCATTTCATCTATAAAGTTGGTGCCTTAATTGTTAGTTTGCTGGCTTTCGCAGCGCAGTAATTTAAGAAAATCTTCAGAATGGAGAAACCACCAGAAGAATTGGTTTCCCCGGATACCCAAAATTACGCAACTCGAGGAAAGCGTCTTCGTGACGCGACCGAGCCTTCTATTCGTGAAGCATCCCTGATTCCCCGACATGATGAAAAGGAGCTGAAGAAAGGAACCGCGTGCAGCTTTGCAGATGGAGCATCTAGGAAAAGCATCATTCTTAATTCGACGGTCAGTTTCACTGGGTCTAGTTTTCCAAGAGATCCCCCTACGTTAATCAAGAGTGCTTCTATGCCCTCATTGAATTCTCGGGCGACGTGCATGCAAAAGGCACCTGTCAAGACGCCTGTGAGCGCCAAGTCTCCGGGTTCCCCTGCTTTTCCCTATTTTACATCGACCGTGTCAATGTCGAGTCCGCTTTCAGCCGATGCGTCCTCGCCTAATAGCGGCAGCCCCAAGCTGGTGTCCCGACGCCAGAAATGGGCCACCCTCCTCACTTCCACCTTTATGCAGTCGGGGGATGGGTATGAAGAGGAAAAGGTAAAGGATATTTGCGTGCGCATTGTCGCTGCCATATCAGGGGACGGTGAGGAAGCCAAGGATACGTTTTTAACGCTCTTAGTGAACCTTAAAGATCCAAAAAATGGCCAGTTGCGTTCACGGGTAATGAAAGGTGTACTACCTGTCGAGGTCTTAGTTACTCTAAGCGAGGTTGATCTCGTTAATCCTGAGCGGCGAAAGAAGTTAGATGAAGAGTTTCAGCAACGTGCACGAGATACTAACCTGAGCGATATTCAGAAAGCGTGTAGGTCCACCTCTACTTTATTCCAGTGCCCATCATGTAAGGCGCGCGATTGCACGTGGTTCCAACGGCAAACACGCTCCGGAGATGAGCCGATGACGGTATTTTGTACCTGTAATGTGTGTGGTAACACGTGGAGAAGAAGCTAAGGACACGTTTTGGTGTATCCCCTGCCATTCTTTTGCTGTGCACCTTGTGCGCAACTCTATAGTCGGAGTGAGTGAACTGTCCTATTCCTTGTCATTTAATCTAAATGCTAAAATGGGCATGAACAACAGGATGCCATTGTATACATATGCATTCTCACTTCATAGTTTTATCTCTAGTTAAACCCACACAATGGATTCTGACGAAGGTAAGAGAGATGCTAAGATGGTTCTGAACTCATATGAGCCGTCACAAAGCAATCTAGTATCGTATCAGGAAACGCTGCGCTTCCGTACATGGCGCAAACACACTCGGTATCTTTACCAAAGCCTTTTTCACATCGACCTTGTTTGGGAAACCCCAGCCGTGCAGTTTATGCCATTTGTTACACCGAAAGGAGATGTCACAACACACACCATACTCAGTGGAACACGCACAGGCGGGCAGGAACAGGCCTACCTTCAACTTCTTGCCGCCACACTTCCTAGTAACGCCAGTATTTTAGATAGTGCTGATCGGCCTTATTGCGATGCCACAGGCGAAGTGGGCGGGTATGGAATGGCACCCAGCACATGCAACCTTCGGATTGAGCGTCGTATTTTGCACGACGGCGACGTACTGGCCGCACGATACATGTACGCTAACCCACTTCTTATTGCATCTGCGTCCAGTAATGGAACAGTTTACATCTTTGACTGGTCGCGTGTATCACTCAATAGGTTTCCAAATGACCCTCCTCGCCCACGGGCACCCCTACCTCCAAACGAGCTAAGCAGCAATCCTAGTGACGAGGAGCGCATCAATTATCAGAAGCGCATGCGTGAGCTCAACACGATTATAGCAGAGCAGGACCGCTGGGACCGTCGACGAGGTGCAGGTCAGCACGTCCTCACACTAGTTGGTGGCAACGGCCCCTCTGACAATTTGGATTGGAGCACGTCTCACGACGGCGTGCTGGTTTCTGGTTCTCAAGGGCGGGTGTGTGCATGGAAGATTGGTAACCTTTCCAAAGACGATCCGCGCACGGTGGAACCGTATCAGACGTTTTGTTACGATGACGAAGACGATTGTCGAATCACCTCGGTAAATTTTTTGTGGAAATCTGAGAATGAATTCGTCTGTACCACGACAAGTGGTAATGTTTTTTACAATGACTTGCGTACACAGAACGCAACTGAGATCTTTTCTTTACCAGTAGAAGCTACTGCGGTATCCATGTCGTCCCTGGACTCCAACCTGCTCCTTGTCGGAAGTCAACTAGGTGAAGTATTTCTTTTTGATTTGCGCCAAAGCTCGGTGCCGGTTCGCTTAGAAAAACTTCATGAAGGTGAGGTAACAACGTTAGAGTGGTGCCCCCACTCTTCACACCTCTTTGCTTCTGGGGGTCTGGACCAGAATGTTTGTATCTATAACAGGAAGCGCGAGAAACTACTCTTTAAACATGCAGGTCACACTGACGGCATCATGGACATCGGCTGGAACTGGCAAACGGCTAATGCAGGCCAGCTTTTGTCAGCCGACAGTAACGCTTTGATGCTGTTTCGTCCGCGAGATTATTATTTCTGCACGTAATCCGTTTGGTTGCCGACAAATAAACCATGCTGCATAGACGTGAGGCTTTTTAAAGAATGCCTTATGTTCAGGGTGCTTTTTGAGAATCTTTCGTAAAGTCGAAGGGGTTGCATGGTGAATCTTTCCCCAGCCCACAGGCATCACTCCTATTAGCTCACGAATAAATATGCACATACTAGTGTTCTCTCAAGAAAAATCATACAATGAAAGCGAAGGTTAATACCTAGGCATGAATCTTTCCTCCCCCTATAGAGCATTTTGTCCTTAACCCCTCTTTTTTTAATTCTTCCTGAAGATTTTGCTAAATTTGAAAAGAGTTCTTGATCAGTTTCATTAATTCCAAAGTAAGCAAAATAGGAACGGCAGCGTTTTAGGGATGACCGACATAGCCACAGAATGGGATAGCATGGCTCTGGATGCACGTATTCTAGAAGCCCTAAAGGATTTAAAGTGGAATGCACCCACCGCTGTGCAGGGAGCTTGTATTCCTTTAGCGCTCAAAGGCAAAGACGTCTCCATTCAATCACGCACTGGATCTGGGAAGACTGGCGCCTTCGTCATTCCCATTGCCCAAAGAATTATTACTCAGAGAGAGCAAAAAGCTTCCGCAAAAAGAGCAAGTAACCCAGTTGCGTTAATCATTGTTCCATCTTTAGAGTTGTGCGAGCAAACTGTTGAAGTAATTACGTCCTTGCTGAAGTATGTTAAACCAAGAATTATCGTCGAAAATCTTGCGTCCGGGAGCACACCAACGGCTTCTCGGATTCAGTCTGCACATATACTCATAAGCACAGCAGCATTGCTTGCAAAGCTATGCAGGATTCGTGGGCTAACTGCCGAACATTTTCAACATCTTCGCTATCTGGTTATTGATGAAGCTGACATGCTCGTGTCGATGGCTGAGACGTCTCTGCGCTCCATTCAGTCCCTATTGCCCAATGCTCTGCAAGTAATCTTGTCTTCGGCAACGCTGAACGAGGGCGTCGCTTCGATCAAGGGGCAGTTACTCCATAACCCCACCAACATAGTTTTGACCACTGAGGATGTTGATAGCACACGGGAGCAGGATACGAGTGGACCAATTGTTGAGTCGCGTGTTATACTAAAGGACCCGCAAAGAAAAACGCTTCGTCAGTACTATTTAGTGGCCACAGATGAGTGCCACCGACATACGCTGCTCTTTGCACTATATCGCATGGCCCTTATTAAAGGTAAGACGCTTATTTTTGTTGAGGAGGATGAAGACACGTACCGCCTGCAGAGCTTTCTGGAGCAGCTTGGCGTAGCGACCCTCGTGTATGATGCTGGCCTGCCTGTGAATGTTCGCCTTGACACGCTGCGAAAATTTCAAATTGGATCAAAAGTCTCCACACTGGTTTGTACGGACAGCACCATTGAGAGTGCTGAGAAGCTTCAAATGTCGTTGGATGGCGACGACAACAATGAAAAGGCAACTATGAATGAGATCGAGTCGAGCACTAGGCGGAAGCGTCGACTCGGCAGCACTCTTAGTAAACTTGGTAACAACGGAGCCGGCGCAGACACCACTTCGGCCCTGCACCGCGGCATCGACTTCGCGCATGTACGTAATGTGATATTGTTTGACGGCGTCAATTCTCTTTCGCCTATTTCCCTTTCGCGATACACCCACCGCATTGGCCGCGCCGCTCGCGGGGGTGAGGAGGGCCTGAGTATTACGTTCTTTACAGTCCCACAGGCCAAAAAGTATATTCATCCACTTCGCGATTACTGCAAATCCAAAGGGAGCAATGTTGAGCCCTTTCGACAGATGCAACGTTCTGAGGCTTCTAAGCTTCAGTACCGTGTTGATAGCGTTTTGGCTAATACCACGCGTACCTCCACCCGGAAGCTGCGTATAGCCACGGTAGCGGCTGAGCTCAGCCGCAGTTCCTACCTAGAGAATCACCTATGCCAAAAGGATACCGAGGCTCTCCAACGGGTTGTGAATCGTTGTGCGAAGAAGGTTAAAGTTGAGCGAGATTTGTTAGTCGTCCCAGACTATATGTCTCTGTCAAGTGTTGATGAAGTCAGTGATTATACGAAGCGTGTTCGGGCTGACCAGACAAGAGCTACCGCGTTCAAGAAGGTGACCCAAAAGAAAAGCGTTGACCCCCTTAAGGCGGTAGCAAATAAGATACGATCAAATAAGAAGCACGAGTAAATTATAGCAACACTAATTTGCCGATAATTTGTAAGACTGAAGAATACCCATATATTGATATATATGGGTGTATTTAATTTTTATTAAAAAATGCGAATAATAAATTTTGGAACCTTTCATGCTATTAGACGACTGGGCCCATCCTAAATGCCGTGGATAATATTAATACTCTAGGTTAATATAGCCTCCCATTCGATGCAAATTAGGAAACGCAAACATGCTGCAAGGGGTAGTAGAATCATCCATTCTTTGAGGTCTTTATAGACTTCCATTCTTTGATTTTACAGTATTAGATACAGAGCCACCAGTTTTGTTTATTTTTTAATATTCAAAAGCAAGTCCACACGCTGAGTTATTTCAATTTGGTCGTTTCATTGCACTGGTTTTCATGACGGATGCTTCTCCTGTAAACCGCTACTTGCTTTTTGAGCGGTGCAGTGATTTCCAGACAAATGACAAAATCTGTTACGCGTTGAATAATGAACTTTCAGGTGGAAATGAAGCCGGTGTCAAACCGTCTCAGAACCTCGGCCTCAATTCTCACCTTTTGGTACGCAATTTAGAAGACCTAAAGCGATTAGTGTTACATGGTGAGCTAAATACTCTTGCTTCCCCAAGCACCGATACTACACCAAAGGGCCCTCCGATATTTATGGAGCCCTCAACAAAGTCTTTGTGTTCCAATCAACTTGGAGAGTCTGCTTTTAGGGTTGATGAGCCTTGTTCAGATCTTCTAGACGCCACCGAGGGCTGGGATACGACTGCGTGGGATAGTCTTGAGGAGTACGTGGACAGTTGGTGTTGGCCCATCGAGGTCTTGTACCAGAATTACAACCTGTGCCTTGCCATTGACTTCGGGCGCCAGACCTTTGACATGTGTCGAAACGGTTCTGTATTTGCTGACCGCATTCCCATCATTGTGGATTCGCTTCTCCAGGTTATCAAGGTCACGCTCGAGACTCGTGAGCGGGATACCAGCGTGCTCACAAAATGGATTGCCTCGAACGTCAAAGATGAGAAAACCAAACAGGTAGCACTTCGGCAGTTGTGGAATCCGAAGATTTCGTTAACAATTTTACTCTTGAATGTCCCTAAGATACCACAGATTGAGATCCCTTTCACCCCGGCTTCAGATCTTGCCTCAGATAAGGATGGAGAGATTGAAGACGATTCCTGTTCAAACCGGAAAAAGACGGTAACTTTGTTTCCCGTAGATACTTCACCTTTTTTGGTCCTAAATACTCAGAACACTGTTGATGGGTCGGAAACGTGTTCTAGCGTTCCGTTTCTTAATATTAATGATGTTCGTCTCGTGCTTGAGGATGACACCTTTATGAGTAGGTTGCGCGATACCTTATTTATGTACGAAAGTGCATACCGCGATAAGGCACGCAATTGGACCGACTCAAATCTGTCTAGTTCATTGGAGTATCTCATCCGCCTTGCTCCAGAGGCTTCCAGGGAATGCTACAGCGTGCTATTCGTCACGAATACTTCCCCAATGAGCTGCTCTGAGTCTCTTTCTTTTTTTGAAGGTATGGTGCGTCGCAAGAACCTTATCTTATCTGTTGTTACTCTTAACTTTCAGTATACCTTTGATACACCGCAGCTTAGTCCGCTTGCGCATTTTATTTCATCTATAGGTGGTTTTTTGGTGAATATCTACTACTGGCTAGCTCTTTCCTCGCAACGCACTAATTCTGACTGGTGTCACCGCTTTGAGGGAACTCGTTGCCTTGCTCAACAGCTTTTTGTTCAGTTGATACGTCGTTTCCCAGTGTCTCTCTATGGTGTTGCGGAGCGCCATCCATTCAATGAGTTTGTGGATCGTATCCCGCTGGCTAACTCCGATTGGGATTTGGAGGACCTTGTGCTTAGTCGCTGTGCCACACGGAATACGCTTCGCGCAGTGGCTGCGGCTCGCTTCAATGAGGGGTGGTCCGTGTTGATGAGTTACAAAGACGAGCTAACACCCTCACATCTTTTTGCATCTTATCATCACTATACCTATCGCGGCGTGCTTACTCTGAACTACGAAATGGATATTAATTATCCTTTGATGTACCGACGCATGTTTGTCACCGGTACTAAACTCCTTGTAGAGGACTTTCTTGGGGCCCAATGTGAAGAATCAGGCACGGTGTCCATGGGCAAAGCGAGTGACAATTGTCTATTGTATTTGAACTTACTACGTCACCAAGTGTCTTGCTGGATGCGTGCAGAGAAGCTAATGCTGAAGCTCTTGGATTTCAGTCCCACTGCTGCTGTAAATGCTTCGCTGTCGGAGGAACTGGCTTCATTCTCATCCGCCGATGGTGTCGCTATGGAATGGCACAACGTCAGTGTCGTGAGCTCAATGGGCATGTTCCTACGCTACGAGGATATTCCTTCTCATCTTTTCCAACTTCTCGCGCGCACTATTGTACCTTCTGTGTCGCCGGTTTCAGCATTTTCAGCCAGCAGGGCTATACTGAAATCCTCAATGCTCAGGATGCATCACATGATAGGGAAAGAAGAAGACTTCATATTCCTGAGTAAAGAAACCGCCAGTATTCCCTTGTATATTGTTCAGTTTTTCCACATAAAAGATTCTTCAAATGCCGAGTTTATGCTTGCGTCGGGGTTTGAGTGTCGAGTGAGCTTTTTTTCGTGTAATGTGATTCGACAACGTGAGGTGCTGTCAGATCTTATTGACACCATCACCGGAACTCCAAATGCTATGCTCGCGGTTAGCGTTTCCAAAACAACTGAAAAACCGCGCAGCTCATCAGAGATGGCCATTCATCAATCCTTCCACTCATCGCTCCCAACACCACCCGTTGCGTCGCTGACATCGTCTTTGCTTGGACGGCTAGCTGTATCAATGTCTCTATCAAGCGTCAATCGACAAGCTCTACTTGTCTCTTTAATGGCTATATCCCCTCGCCCACTGGTATTGCTTCCATTTTGTATCGAAAACCGTATGCTTGCAAATCCTCACGCATTCTCTGAGCCGAAACTCGGCGCTAAAGGTTCACCTTCCTCTTTGTCTGCATTGTCTTCGAAACTGAAGCTGTCTTCGACACTGTCTGCCCAAAGGGCGTTGTTCACCCCTTATGTTATCACACCTTGGGTTTTATCAAAAACACTGCGCGTACGGTTGGTATTTTCTTGCTCCGAGGTATACCCTCATACTATGCACGAGGCTTTTGTTTTTCTTGTGATGCGACGCTTGCGTGAGGGATTCGAGTTATTGCTTTGCCACACTAATGCGCTAAAGGCTGTATTACAGATTGAGAAACATGATTCCGTAGTTGTGTTTGACATCATAACGGTATTCGAGCAACACTACCTGACCGTGAGCCGTCTGGTTACCCCATACAAACATTCATCCAGAGCTGAAGCCAGACAGGGCATACAAGAAGACCTCCGTATTATTACTACGCTACACACCTTCAAGGCTTTCTCAAGTCTTCAGCAAAGCAATGGGAGACACACCATGGTGTCACGAGAGCCTGTGCGGCAGGGGGTGACAACAATTAATACTTGCACAGAGCTCCTGCTGGGGTATCTGCAACCTTCTCATACTCAGTTCCTCGAACTGCCGTCAGCACCATCATTAGGTAGCAAAGGTTGCCAAGAGTTGCGCGAAAAGTTAGTTTATCTCATTGGTGCTCTTGGCGATCACCACGCCCGTCTCACAACTGGATCACTTCGGGACGATTTTCCCCAGTCCCTTTCCTCATCCTCTACTGATCTAGCCATTATGGGTGAGACCAAGGTTCTCGTTGCAGTATTGCACCCCATCCGTTATCAAACCATTACATTTGTGCTGATTCTTGAAAATGATACCCCGGATGGGGCGGAAACATGCCTTGTAAAGGTTGCGTTGACCTCCTTAAGTGCTGATGTGTTGCGTTACGGCCTTATGGATCGGTATGGGCTAGAACCAGTGCGGAAGGATCTCGGCCGTCTGCCAGATTGCATCATGGATCGAGCCGTTCTTCAATCCTTGCGCGAAATGCTCACGAGTTATGCCAGCATCTTTGTTTTTCGCCAGCTCACAGCTGTCATTCAAAGGAAAGCAATGACTGAGTACAGCGAGAAACCGTTGTTGGAAGATATTCACAAGCGGCTGGGGGCTTTAGATAGTTATGCAGCTGAAATGGATGTATCACACCTTCTTTACGCTATCCAATATCAGTGTGGTGCGGAGTATTCTGATGAAAGATTGATAACAACATTGACGGAGCTTGTAGCGCAACAGGCCCACGTTTTCCGTTCCGACCCCTTTCTTTTTTTCCCAGCCGTTCTTGATGAGCAGGCACAAGGTAGGGGCAACACCGGACATACAGGCAGCCTTTTTCCTTCAGAATCCAACACCAAATGTGAAACATTTCTAAGCGAGATTCCCATTGTTCTTAAGATCGAGGCCTTATCAGCATCGAACCTGCAGACCGATGCAAGTCAGGTTGATGATGGTACTGCCGCCTCTGCGACTGAGATCGGTGGGACGACAGATACTCAGCATTTCTGGGTATCTTGTGATCATCTACCGACGGGGAACAGTGACGGGGTCGCATCCGTTGAAAATTGCACGGAGATCGATTCTCTTCCATGCTACTCTTTGAAATTGCGCATCTTTTTCAAGACTGTCCCACTTGAAATGCTGGATTTGTGCAAGGATTGTGACTTTCAGCCCCCGCCAGCGACCGTTTGTAGTACCCTTCGTAGATTTATTTACAAGCAAATTTCTCAGAAGGGACCATCGAAAACGGCATGGGGGCTGAGTAATGTTGCCAATGCAGCCCCCCCAGCTCATTCTGAGAAACGTATTGCAGAAGATATCTTTCAAACCATTGAAATTAGCAATCATCAAGCATCGGAGACCTACTTCAAGGAGTCTCAACCCATTTCAGGGTTGCCGGAAATCCTTGAGAAGAGTTTGTGCAGCATTAGTGATGATCTCATACGGCGAATTGCGCTGTATGCCCTCCACACCAGCTTTGATTCGAGTCCCTTCAAGCAACTTGAGGCAATTATTAATTCCCATCGCGCAGGCCCAGAGGAAGGTGCCGGCGCGCCTCCGGGCGAAAAGTGCGCCAGCGATACTGCAAGTGCTCGCACGAATGATGAGCCTTGCTCTGGGGAGCACAGCCTCCTAGATTGCCTATCCCATAATGACCCCTCTGTATGGCCACAAATTTCTACACTTTCTGGCATGCCTATGTTGCTCAACACTGTGGTGAAACCTGCTCTGCTTAGTTCCACATGCTTTCAAACTGTTGTGTTCCCTGTCGAGTTCACGCAGCAAGCGACAACGCACCGCAGCGTAGATCCTGTCAAGGCCGCTGTGGATGCTTTTCGGCTTTGTGTGGATGAAGACCACATGTGTGTTCTATCATCCAGAGAGTTTTCCTACGTATTCATCCCAAACCACTTCTTCTTTGGCCACCGCTGGATTATGGTGCATCTTGAATTGCATACTTGTGGTTGGTACTCACATCGGGCGACGATTCTGTGCTACGATAAGCTTGCTTCAACGTTGGCAAGTTGCGTCGCAAGAAATTTCAGTCAGCAATTGCGGGATCACATTTGCAAGAAAATAGTGAAGATCAGTCAATTACACCTACTGAAGCAGCTCCGCGATACACAGTACGCCAATGCGGAGCTAATCCCGCTGCGCTGGGGAGATCAGTTCGACAGTAGGGCAGACCATTACAATACCGCTGAGAATGAGCCCCCCGCGCGCGCAGAGGCTACTAGCGCCGCATCGACTTCCTTCTGCTTGCGCGGCCAGAATATTTTGGAAATTCCTATTTACTACAAACTGCAGCATCAATGCAAAAAAATTCTTTCTTGCATTTCCAGCAACAGTTCACGACTAGAGTTGATCACTATATTTAACCGCGAACAATGCTTTATGATAGCGGATGATGACGAAGGTGACACGTTTCACTACATTCGGATTGTTTTCGTTAAGGATGTGCCACACAGTGTCTCCCCCACCTCGTTGCCACCGCGGCTGTTTGCTTCTGATCGTTGCCCGCTTCTCGTTGTGCAACTCTTCACTGCAAGCACAAACGCGTCTATTGATCGACCCCTTCAAAAATTGCAGGACTTTTGCTATTTTCTGGCCGTACAGGAACTTCAGGGGCACCTCAGCTATGTTCAGCAGAAACAGATATCCTTCAACGACCTTGTTTTTCTGCTGAATCAACCCTTGGAGCCGCTTGTTATTGACTTAAAAGCACTCCCGTACGATTCTGAACGTGGACAGGACGAAAGGGCTAATGTGGAATTTGTGGCCGCACTTCTATTTCTCAACCTCCGTGAGAACAAGTTTAAGCATTTTGAGGTGCAAACCAAGGAGCAGTCTCACGCAACGAGCACTTTTATGGAGCACTACAATCTCGAAGGGGGGATCAAACAGAGTACTGTGTCGGCAAGAACGATGTCCACCACAGCTGCGGTTCCCTTTCAGGAGTCGACCTCTACACTTATCTCTGAAACGACCTCTGAATATGAGAAGAAGCCCGTTCCCCTGAATGATCGAGTTCTACGCTTCGTCCGGATCATAGACGGGCTTACCGATGTCCTAGTTTCATGTGCAGTCTGCCTAAGGAGCTCAAATCCGGATACCATTATTATTGAGCGTTACTTAACCAAAATCCCATCCAAACGCTATCTTGATAGCAACCTAGAAGATGGGATCCTGAAGCAACTTAATGAGTGTGTGGCCACCACAATAGCACAGCTTTCATTTCATATTCTTTCAGAAAAATTTGGTGTCTTTGAACTCTCAGATGCTTTGCATACCACAGAGCTGCTTATGAGCGTGCCCATGAATGCTCCTCTTCGGGATACATTCATGCTTCGATATGAGTTCTTTTCACTTGATGAGGCCAACCCAGCTCTGTATCCATATCTTATTGAGCGCTTATGTGGAGCTCTCGAGCCTTATCAGCCGCGATGCTGTGAAAAAAAAGGCACCTGGTTTGCCTCAGCCACGCAGCCGGTTTATAGCTTTCCCTGGAAGTGGATAGAGGCACATCAGAATGATCCTCTTTTAGATGAAACAGAAGTATTCATCTTATGTGGCTACACAATTCTTGAAGACGAGGGTGCCACAAAGTCTGAGCTCCGGCCGGTGCGTGTCGTGCCATACTCACCGGCGGATCTGCCCATTACCACTACCACGGTCGAGGAGGCAAATGCGGTAGCTCTTGAGAAGCATGGACTAGCGCACCAGTCCACCATGCGCTGGCGCATTCTTGTGAGGGTATCTCTATTAAAAGGAATTTCTGTTTGCCTTTTTAATTTGCAGGATTCAGAGTTTATTATTCGATTAATGAGCTATGTATTAGAGGAAATTTTAGATAAGTCGGCATTGCTGGATACCATCCTTATGCAGCGTCTGGGATATGCGATGCCCTCTGCCTTTACAGGGGCCGATTTGATGCAGCAATTCCGCAACGAACTGTCCAAAACTTTCTGGAAGAAGCCCATGCTGATTTATAACGAAAGCTCTAGGCGCCATCCAAATAATGATCGCTTTCGATCCCATCACGATTTTGTCGATGACCCTCTCTGGATTGTCGTGGAAGGTTTATGCAACCGCGGGTTATTCGTCAATCTCACCTTTTCTCTTGAGGATGCGATCAAAGTGTTATACGATGACACCACTCTTTACTCCCTAGGGGATTGTGAGCGCATCCTGTTTCAGTACCTCGAAAGCAACCTCCTTCTGGAGGAAAGCGCGAATACCTTACAGCCGCAGCTACCTCTTCTTCACATATTGCATCCTAGGGAACCGAACGTCCGCTCTATAGTTTGCCGTTTAGCTGTTTCCAACTACGTGCCGGAGGATGCCCTCGCCGCGTGCAACTACCGCCGCCATTTCATAACTGCCCGTACCGATGTTGAGGCGCAGAGCACTCGCTCCAGTATTGCTGAGATTCTTTTCCGTTGCGACGCGCTTTGGCGGTTGGGGCCGCAAAACAACGTTATTGAGCTGGCCAAATCTGTTATTATGCTTCTTATGAAAAGTAAACAGGTGTTTGGCTCTCGCGTGCCTGACTTCCTATTGCGTCGGGAGCATTGGAGCCCGGAAAATGACGTGTTGGATACGGCTTTGCCAGCTCCCTCGCAGCAGAACACGAGTTACTCCTACCCCGTGAATATAGCATTGTGGACTTATATGCGCCACTTGCAGAAGCTTTACCCCTCGATGTGCATTATTGACCTGGACCCCAACGATGCGGCTATTGCCTCCGATCCAGTTTTGTTAAACCGCCTGTGTTGTCGGTACGGAAAGGTCACATTTCATGATGGTGAAGTGGTGTGCTTCACCCCGCACCTGTATTATGCTGTTATTCCTTTCATTGACCTCCTCCGTTGCCGATGCATTTCAAAATACCACAAGTCACTTCTTGCTCTGTGGAGCAGCAATGACGCTACCGTCGCGCCTATTGCATCATCGGGGCTTTTCGTCGTGGAAGTCGGGCTCCAAGTGGCGCATTATGCCCTCGACTTTTTCGTTATTAACGGCAGTAGCATCCCATCGAGTGTAACAGCTATGGTAGCTACGACCTTTAAGGAGAGCCTTATCTTTGACAGCATCATATACGACACCTCCGTTCGGTACTTCTTACAGTGCTGTGCATTTCGCGCTGCAGTGTTGCCGGCACACCAGGACATGGCGACTGCCGTGGCCAACCTCGTTCGTTACTATCCCTCTCCACCCCCCAAGAGCACGAACATCTCTGTGGCCTACCACATCACAGATCCACGCCTTGTACATCTGAGAACCCTGAGATCAAACGGAAAGCAACGCCATGATGGGGCTCGCGCTGGAGCGCCGACCCACGCCACGAGCCAGCGCGCCTTCATGGTATTGCAGCCCGAGAAGGGACAGACCCTCTGCCAGGGGGGAGACCCTCGGAGGCGCTACCTTTACAGCGGGCTGATCCACTGGGACACCGCTCAACTCTTCGTGTTTATAACCACCGAGGAGGAGGGGGTCGAGACCACCGTGAAGCGACGCCACGTCAGGGACATCGGTGTGCTCGTCACGGATGCAAAGCGGCTACTGCTTCAGCAGTTATTGGAGAGCACCCAACAGGAGAGGATCGACTCTGCATGGGACAGATTTCTGTTCAAGCCAGATGACTTCCTACCCAAATCCACGGATTATGATGAGTATGAGCTGATCCTGCAACACTCTCAAAGGGTCGTTGCGTCTTCCCACGAACCCTTATTGCAAGGCTTACTGAAATCAATTGTGCTTTCCCAGGATCTTGAGGCGCTTCCTTATGTGTGTCGGAGATCCTTTCCCGACCATGTGTTGCGGGTGCTCTGGAGGCCCATCACTCCAGAGAAAGAACCTTACGTGAACGAGCTAGGTAATGATCATGGATATTTTACAAACCCAACACCACGGTGTATTTCATCATTCTCTGTAACTGATCTGGAAAGGCTATTCAACCCAGAAAGAATACCAGGGCGACTAATTCTGACCTTTGCTCCGAACAACATTGAGGGTAATTTCTTCCTAGCGCTGGAATGCCGCATCACTCTGAAAGTGGACGCCCCATTTATTGTCGAGTCTTTGTCGTTCTATAGGCGTCTGACCGACGTACCGTTAAGATTTTCACCATTTTTGCCCTTAATCGACGACGAAAAGTCCCTTCTCAAGACATTAATTTCATTGCTTATCCATACCATGCAATTTGTTGTCACCAAGTCACCATTACAGTATCTTTACTAGAATAGTCTGTTCTTTAGTGCATTATCTAAAATGCTTTACTCTTATGAGAATGCCGATAGAAATCAATCGAAACGCTACACAAGAGCAAGGATGCCTTCTCCCCTTATCCATACCAGTGTTAACAAAAAAAAAATCCAAGATCAATGCCCTCACCCCTCCCTTCCCTCCACCTTGAAAGAAAAGATTCCTTGTTATTGTCAGGGTTTGTGGAACTTATTTTTCTTCATTACAGGTTTTTCTCTTTTTTTTTTTTTGCTAACTTGTTGAAAGATTCTCACACTCGCAAGCGACGTTCTTTCTTTTACAGTTTTCTACTGGTATTTCTCATATCCTTTTTTATCCTTTTATCACCATGACTCATGAACTCGTAGTGCACGATAATAAATGGGTTACCCTTGGCTATCATTCATCCTTTTCGGTAGACCTTACTCCACTGATATCCGATGCAAAGGAAGTCGAATCAGGAATGTTTGTGGGCCACATCCTTTCCTGCTCAGATACCAGCATGATTTTCATCGAAATTTTCAATCCTGTGACGTGTGTATACATCAATGGGGGAAAAATTGAGCCACACGTTTGTACCACCGTACAGCCCGGATCAATTCTTTCATTTCTATCTCATAAAGTCAAATTTCCAAAGTTTAAACTGGTGCTGCAAAATAAATCTTCATTTAAAATTTCTCCAGTGGCTAATAAGGACCATTCTTTAATTTTTAAGGATGGCCGTGTAGCAGTTCCACTCCGTGCGATAGAACAATCTGGTGATTTCTATAACACGGAGAAGAGCGAGACTATGATGATGCACAGGAGATATACTGATCAGGACGTGTGTCATCCTTCTATCAATACTTTTCCAACAGACCTAGAGCAGACCACTATTTCACCCAGAAGACCAGATGACTCTGTAAAGCCACAGCAAGCATGTCAAGTATCTAAAAAGGATAACGCCATTTTACTTCGTAAATCAGCCACTAATTTGGCTAAACCGTTTCCGAACACGGTCCTATCCACAACTTTGTCAGAGTATTCAGAAACTGACCTAGAATCAACACCCAAAAAAGTCTACCAAAATTCGCCCTTTGGAGAGGATTCAATAAATATTGTGGACTTGGCTACTCAAACGACTCTACCGCTACCAGTAGCGTGCCGACGCCCAAAGGGAAATCAGTCTCTGAATTTGGATCGAAATTCGCCGCGAACACGAATTGATTTAGACTCAGGGAATGACACCCTTTCCGTTGACTTTTCGATCGCACCCTTTGTCATCAAACAAGGCCTTTATAAAGCACAGGGTATCCCACTATCAAGGCTTTCCATGCCGGCCCCCAAAAATCCCAAAAACCTTGAACACTTTTCAGAAGTCTACTACAACGTCGTATCTGCCCGTTCGGCTAAATGCTTAGAGGGCAAGGTTGCGCTTCATTCGCCGCCAATGTCGCCGTCGTCCAAGGCAGCGCTACGTTTGATGGATCGCGTTCTTGGAATCAGGATGAAAGACGGAAAAGTGCAGGCGTGTACAGAGCTAGTGACGCCTTTCACCGATGATAACGTGAGAGCAGGAATCGTACGCGATTTCGAATCCATGGCATCGCGATTAAAACATGTGTTGCAGAGCAAGCCTCTATCTCTGAAGCTGTCTTCACCTGTTTTTGTGTGCGGGGATCTTAGGGGTGAATTGAGTGATCTTCGGACCATTTATAACAAGGTTACCTTTTTAAATCACTGGTCTGCCACGAATGTACCAGTACTCTTTCTCGGAGACTACCTAGGTCACAGCTCCACAAACCTTGAGGTTATCTGCTTGCTTTTTGCATGGAGCCTACTCTGCCCAGACGTCCACCTGTTGCGCGGGAGCAACGAATTTATGGAGAGCAACGATCGGGTTGTAAACGGCGTGTTCTTTGGTACAATGCCGTCTAAATGCACCTTACTGCAGCAGTGTCGATTCTGCTTTGGCGAGAATTCTGGACGCTCACTGTGGTCAACAATCAACAATATATTAAATAAACTGCCATTAGTAGCGGTTATTGATGACAGGGCTTTTGCTACCCACAGCGGCATTCCTCTTCTCAGAAAGGACGAGAGGTGTAAATTTGTACCGGATTCTGGGATTTGCTGCGCTACCTCACCCACGCCCTGCCAACCCCTGCGATATCAATCTGAATCCACTTGCAATTGCCAAGATAGCCCCATTAAGAAGGGGCCTTGTCGTTTCGTACCATCTGAGACGATGTTTGAGGAGTTTCTCACGTGCAAGTGTTCAAGGAGTTATTTCGAGTTCGAGTCAATCGATTTTAACGATAAAGACTCCCCTTATGTGTCCGAACGCCGTCAACTGGTGCGAGAGCTTCTAGGGAATGAACCAGGTTATTTTCACAGCTCTGCTGATAAATGTAAACCTATTCCAAAACATTCTACTGAAAGGTCAAACTCAGAAACATCCACATTTTTTTACGATATTGACGCTGAAGTCGACGGCTTTTGCTGCAGCATCCGCTCCGAGGATATTGACGGCTCTTTTCGGCAGTTCAACGATGTCGCTCTCAAACGCTTTTTAAAGCGCTTCAAGTTTTCGCATTTGCTGCGCGCTCGAGGCGGCAGCTACATTGATGATATTTCTCACGGAGGCCGAATTGTTAGCTTAACGTCAAGCGGAGAGAACCCTTACGGTTGTCGTCTTCAAGGTGGCAAAATTACTTTATATTCCTTGAAGGAATCCGCTTCTGATTCCGAAAATCATATCAACATAGGCGCCTGTTGAGTTCTTTATTACATCCGATTTAGCGTTTACACTCTTTACGGTAGCTTTGGTGACGAAGTGAATATCGAATTTCAGTCGACTGTAAAGTGTAGTCTGTACCGTTCGATATGAATCAGTATGAAACTCCTCTTCCTTATCGCATAGCTTTAGCGCTACCTAACCCCAATTCAAGTTGTTGGGGTCTCTATTTGCACGATGACCTCAGCATTCTAAAATTTTTTTATGGATGATGAAGCATCACTTGTGAATCCTTTGATTGTTTTCCCTTTTTCTTTCCATTCTACATGTAAATGGCTTTTTTAATGAATAATACTATTCTATTTTTACTAATAATTTCAAGAATAAAAATTTTAAGTAACGATTTTATTCTAGTTGTTTCCCTCTCTTTTTACCATCAGCGAAGCTCTATCCTTTTTGAAGAGTACGCTTGATGCTTCATTTAAATACTTTAGTCCAGTCGCTAAATCTCAACTTACAGATCTATCTGAATTGAAATCATACTTTGCACATGGGCACAATTTAGTTTTTGTTATGAGTTCATGGGGGTATTTTAAACTTTCTAAATAACCCTTTCACTGCATCTGAGTCATTCGCTATTAAAACAGTACATTATTATTATGTTTAATAATGCTCAGTATATGCTTAGGTTTATGCCTTCTCGGATACTCTTAACCTAGCTGTCGCTTTGTTAACTTTCTTCTATGCTTTAAAGAAAGGGAGAGGGAAAAAGGTCGTTTAAGTGAAGTGTATTCTTAGAAGCTTAGGAACTTCTTTTTTTTTTTGATTTGCTGTACCTTGCCGAATCCTTTACAAGTCTCAACCAAGGGAGCGAGCTTTTGCTGTTCATAATCCAAAGGTAACCACTTATATCAGTTTACCAAAGGCTTAACAGTGACTAGCTTATGGCCAGTCACGTCGCCCGCATGTCCCTTGATGCGGATGGGCGCCAGCAGCAATCGCAGCCGGCAGCAGGTGCGGCCGCTCACGCACCGCGTGGAGAACGGCACATCTCCATTCTAAAAGAGTCTCATGAACCCCCGCCCCCCACCAATAAGCCCGCCAGTGAGGACGTCGTGGAGCGCATTCTCAAGGCGACCGATCCGAATGTGCGATCCATACCGGTGTACTTTGATTACAAAAAGGAGGCTCGAACGTACAAATTCTTTCCAAGCATGGGAACCGTTGCCACGCATCTTTCCCTTGATGGCCTAGCCATCCGAAAGGATTCCCCGGAGGCGATCCAGCAGCGGGAGGATCGCGAGCGTCGACAAAAGGAAACCGAGGAGGCGGCAAAAGCCGAGCTCAATCCGCACCTGATTAAGGATGTTGCCTCCACTAGGATTTTGAAGAACCAATTTAACTATAGCGAGCGTGGCAGTCAGACGATGAACAACCCGATCAAGAATCGCTCCGTGATGACGGACCCGCCGCCCGCTATTTTATTTGGTGCCATGGCCACGGCGTGGGCGATCTACGACGCCTATGAGGCCGATCGCCAACAGGCCGAGAAGGCCTCCACGGCGCAGCGCAAGGCGGCCTCAGGGCACCGCGCTGGCAAGGACGAGGACCCTACCTTCTCGATTACGGGAGGCGCGGCCGGCGGCAATGGCGAGAGCCCCGCCGCTGGCACCACCGGCTCGGGGTCCACCGTTCTAAAGTCAAAATCCTTCGCGAGCGCACTCAAGATCATGGAGCGGATGGTGAACCAAAACGATTGCTTCGACATCATAGACGACTTCAAGTTCTGGGAGGATCAGAGTGACCTTTACAAGGAGGAGGGCACCCTGCTGCCGCTCTGGCAGTTCTACACCGAGCGCTCGAGGAAGCGCTCCGTCACGAGCATCGCGCAGAGCAACAAATACAGCGACTTCTTCGCGGTCGGCTACGGGAGCTACGATTCCCAGAAGCCGGGCAAGGGTAGTATTCACTGCTTTACCCTCAAAAATGCCGTGCCGACGATCGCGGGGAACTCCCCGCCGGCGCACCCCGAGTACAGCTTTCATATGGAAAGCGGCGTTTTATCGCTCGCCTTCCACCCAACCCACTCCCACCTCCTCGCGTGCGGACTCTTCGACGGCTCCGTGTGCGTCTTCAACCTCCAGATCAAGGACGAGCCGCAGCATCATAAGCCGATTTACACCGCGACGGTGCGGACCGGGAAGCACACGGAGCCGGTGTGGCAGCTCTACTGGCTCGAAGACCCGGCCGTGCTGTCGTTTAACTCGATCAGCACGGACGGCCGTCTGACGAACTGGCAAATGCACAAGAAGGAGCTCGTCTCGAAGGACGTGATGTCGCTGAGCGCGGACACCGTCGCCCTGGACCCGGAGGGGATGCTGCGGAACCACCTCGGCGGGACGTGCATGGACCAGTCCCCCGTCCACGGGCAGATGGTCGTCGGCACGCAGGAGGGCGCCGTCATGCTCTACGCCACCGCCAACGTCCAGTACTTAGAGCGCTTCGAGGGCCACAACATGGCGGTCTACACCGTCCGATGGAACCCCTACCACCCGGACGTCTTCATCTCCTGCTCGGAGGACTGGACGATCAAGCTCTGGCTGAAGTCCTCCGCGAGGCCGCTCTTGACCTTTGACGTCGGCGACGCGGTCGGGGATGTTGCCTGGGCACCTTATAGCGCCACTGTCTTTGCCGCCGTAACGTCAAATGGAAAGGTCATTGTGTTTGACCTCAACCAGAATAAAACGGAGCCGCTGTGTGTCCAAACGGTTGTAAAGAATGCCAAACTCACACACGTGGCGTTCAATCGGGTAAACCCTATATTATTCGTCGGCGACTCGCGTGGTACGGTGCTGATATTGAAGCTCTCACCCAACCTTCGTAAGCGAGTTAAGCCCGGTAAGGGAGAACCCGACGACGAGGCCACGCTGCGTTGCTTAGAGATGGAGAAGTTAGGTCGCTTAATTGGCATCACGTTGAAGGACCGAATATTGTTGGGAATGTCCAATTAGTGGCATCGTACCTTGTTTTTTTTTTTTTTTTGCATGTAAGTTCTAAACTCTAGAAGTGTTGAAGAGATATTTCCTTATCCTTATCGATATAGCTCATCGCTAGTACTGATGAACTTTCAAATAAAGAGGTCATGTAAGGGTGGGGTCCTATTCTTGTGATGTCTCCATTAACTCCCCAGGAAGAGCCAAGGCGTTTACTTTTTGGTGAGATCCCACTTTCTTTTAACACATCACATTATTATTATTATTGTTATTATTATAGATGGGGAAAAAAAAGGGGCGAGGGAGGTGAACTCACTTGAATATTTGTTGTCTTTACTGTAGAATGAAGGCTTGCAATCAGGCAAGCTTAAACCCGGTATAGGTGCTAAGTTGAGTATCTAGTCTTTACCACTCCAAATGCGTATGCACTTCTGTTCAACTTGATGTATTTATCTCATTTCTTTAAACTCTGATACTGATGTAATTTTAAAAATAGTACAATTTTATTATCCTTAGGGGAGGTGAGACACGGGTGAAAGCGTAATGTGTACACCGTAAGGGCTACAAAGCTCATGTACCGTCCTTCTATGGAATCTTTCCTTCATCACTCTCTCTTCCGTACATTTGCCTTTTTTTCACTATCTATTTTTTTCCCAAGGTGTACTTTTTTTTACATTTGAAGATTTTCCTTCGAATCTACAAAAAATATCTTATATAGATTCATTAGAACAATATACTAGGCGGGAAGCCTTGCGTTTCCGTTCCTTTTATACCTTAAAGCAGTCTCAGATATCATTTGCACGCTCTCTTTTATTTTTCGCATAGAAAATCAGGAGTAAGGGAAAAGAACGACCCCTATTCCAGCTGCAGCCGCTCCCGTACCGACACGCGCGTAACCCATCACGGTAGAAAGGACGACCGCGACCGCACACGAGCGTGCACCTCGGGGAAAAGAAAGTCACCCCCCCATTTTCGTAGGAAGGCGTCGGTACACGTCTGCTGTGCGTGGCCCATTTCCCACGCCCGACCCCCTTAACGAGCAAGAAACGACCCCCTCCCCAGCGCCCGCGTGAATTCCGCGCATGACCTCGATCGAAGTCGTGAGGGAGGGTTCCCTGAGTAGCATCGAGAGCCTGTGGAATAGCCGTCTGCGGTCGTGCGGCGACGCGGCCGGGAAGTACGCGCGCGCGCCGTCGACGCCGCCGAGCCGGGCGGGGCTGACGGAGAGCCCGGGCGGGCGG
>MJCC01000009.1:106677-122421 GCA_001766655.1 Phytomonas francai
GCCGCCGCGCGCGCGCTGCTCGGCCTCCCGCGCCGCGCCCTCCCGCCGCGGCGGGACTCCGCGCTGCTCAAAAAAGGCGAGGACGGCCCCCGCCCCCTCGACCCCGCCGTCGTGCGCGAGTATTGCGCGCAGGTCGGGCTGCCCGCGCAGGGGGCGGGCCTCGTCTTCTGCTGCCTGCACCGCCGCGCGCTCGAGGCGCTCCCCGACGACTTCGACACCCCCCTCTGGGCCGCCCTGCGGACCCTCGACCTCAGCTCCAACGGCCTCGCCCGCCTTTCCTTCCGCGCGCTCGCGCGGTGCGCGCCGAATCTGCAGTTCCTCTTCCTCCAGGGCAACGCCCTCTCCGCGCTCGACCTCCGAGGGGTCCGCCTCGACACCCTCGACACCCTCGATCTGAGCTGCAACCTCCTGCCCAGTGTTGAGGGCCTCCAGGAGGTCCCCGCGTCCTTCCCAAACCTCCAGTCCCTATCGGTCCAGCAAAATCCTTTCATCCAGGACGAAAAGGACCCCCTTCTCAGCCTGCTTTCCTTCTTTTTCTGCAACCCCGCGCTACCGCGGGCCTCGGTCGCCCTGAAGAGGCTGAATAATGTATCCCTGAAGACGGGCTATAACAGCTCGTATTGGGCCGTCCTAATCGACCGCACCCTCGCCGTCCATTCCTTGCCGCCGGAAGATGTGGGTTCGCTGCTTTCCGCCTGGTTTTCCGCCGCCGCGGCGCTTTCCTTGCCCCCCGTGCGGGGCCATCGCGGGTGGAAGGCGAATTCCCGGACGATTCCGCAGATCGCGGAGGACGTTAGCAGGACGCAGGACCCCTTCTCCCTCGACCCTGGCGAGATCCACGAGCGCGCCTACGAGGCGACCCTCGCCGAGATCGCCGATGCCGCAAAAGAAATGGAGAAATCGCGAAAAGCAACCGGGTCTCGCGAAATCGAGGGATCGGTCGGGAATTCGTCGTCCGGTGGGGAGGGTTTATCGGCCGTGACCTCCTTCGCGTACAACGATAGCGTTTCGCGGGACTTGTCGTGGCTGGTGCCCCACCTGCGGGGGCTCCGCCGGCTCACGCTTCGCCACCACCTCCTCACCGACATCGCGCCCTTCCTCGAGCTCCCCAGCCTCGAGGCCCTCGACGTGCAGGGGAATCGCATCGCGCAGCTCCCCGGCCTCGCGGGGCATCCGAGCCTCCG
Source organism: Phytomonas francai (assembly GCA_001766655.1). Classification (NCBI taxonomy): domain Eukaryota; phylum Euglenozoa; class Kinetoplastea; order Trypanosomatida; family Trypanosomatidae; genus Phytomonas; species Phytomonas francai. The sequence goes on from MJCC01000009.1 coordinate 107,862, forward strand.
GCGGCTGGACATTTCGTTTAATTCGATCGACTCGCTGGCGGGGATGGGGCCGGCGCCGGAACTGCAAAGCCTCAACGCGAGCGGGAACGCGCTGACCGAGCTCGAGGGCGACCTCCTCGCGCAAATGCATGGCCTCGAGGAGCTCTACCTCGCGTCGAATCAGATCCGCTCGATTAACGGCTTTTACGCGATTAAAGACTTGCCGGAGCTGCTCGCGCTGGAGATTAGCGGGAATCCGTGCATGGAAGAGGAGGGTGCGGCGCCATCGAACTCCCCTCGCGGGGGCTGCAATTTATTTGCTTGCTATTACATCATTTACCATTTCGCGAACCTGAAGGTGCTGAATGGGATTTCGATCTCGCAGGAGGAGGTGCAGGCCGCGCACGAGGAGTTTGCGGGGCGGATTAGTATCGATTTATTAGAGGAACGCGCCCGCGTCCCGGCCGCGCTTTGGGGAACACTCGTTGAGCTCGATCTTTCGCACTGCATGTTAAAAGAGGTGGGCATGATCACCGCCTTCCCCGCGCTAAAAATGCTCAAGCTCAATCACAACCTGCTCACGCAGGTGGATGAGGTGGATAGCCTGCGGAATTTACGAGCCCTGGACCTTTCCTTTAACCGTCTGGGCTCGCTGACATCCGCCTGTTGCCTTGGGGAAACCCTGAAGCCGCTCACGCATTTAGAGTCCCTCTCCCTGGAGGCGAACCATATCACCAATCTCGACGCCCTCTCTCTGGACCTCCCTCGGCTTTGTTTTTTGAACCTCAAAGCGAATGAACTGCAGTACCTGGACGTGGGCCTCGAGCGTTTGCCACGACTCGTAGAGCTCATTCTTGATCAGAATAAATTGCGGACGATCGTGTCGGAGTGCTTTGCGGCCTGCGCGGGGTCGTTGACGATTTTGTTCGCCGAGGAGAACGCGATCCGGACGACGGACGGGCTTTCCTCGCTCAAGCGCCTCGAGCAGCTCTACCTCGGCCTGAATCGCCTGGGCGATCTCCAGGCCCTGCTCTCCAACCTCACGGCGAGCGCCGGGACCCTCGGGGAGGTCGTCTTCGCGGCCAACCCCCTCACGCGGAAGTCGAACTACCGGCAAAAGGTCGTCCTCGCCTTCCCGCGTCTGCGATCGCTGGATCGCCGCGCGGTCTCCGCCGAGGACCTCCGGCGGTCGGAGCTGATTAAGCGAAACGAATGCCTCGCGCCGCCGAATGTCTTCCTCGACATGGGCGCGGTCGAGAACGGGGGGGCCGCGGTCGGCCCCGCCCAAACCAACGGGGGCCCGCAGGAGGTCGGCCGGCCCCGCCCGCCGGCCTCCACGAGCGCTTTGATCGGCGCCCCCACGACGGTCCTCCCCCTGCGAGCGCAGCCGTCGAGGCCCGGCGGAGTCAAAAATAGCGGCGGGCGGGTCGTCGGCGGGGACCCCCCCCCCCCGGGCCCGCCTTTCGGCCTCGGCGTGTGCGCGGACCCGCGGACGGGGCGGGGGGCCGCGGTCCCCTTTCCCTGCGTCCTCCGCTCCCTCCCGATCCGCCCCCTGCAGCTCTCCCACCCCACCAGCGATAACGGCACCCAGCGGAACGCCAATATGCGAAATGTAAAGTACTTTTACAACGGGGCGAATCGCTAGGGAGGCGAGACAAAACTGTAAAACGAAGCCTAAAAGCAAAATAAAGGGATAAAAGGAAGCACGAATAAAAGTAACTAATCCTAATAATCGTGAAGGTAAGGGATCATAACGAAAAGGGTAATGGAGTCATGTGTGTATATGCGTAAAGCGTTTGATAGAGGAAATATTCAACGGGGAGGCTATCCCGGTCTCCTTTTCATAAATTCGTTAGAATATTCTTATTCTTTTACCTTTTTACCCTTCTTTATCTTATTGTCATTGAGCTATTTTTTTAATGAAGGCTCATTCTCTTTCTTTCTTTCTTTTTTTTCGTTGTTATTAAGATGTTTATTTCTCCATCTTTATTTGTTACAGTGTGCTCTTATGTTTTAAGGTTGCTTCTTTTAGATATGTAAATAACACGAGGCGTTCATGTTCACTTCTTTCAGGCTACCTTTCATGTCTCCTTTATATCCATTTATTAGACTTATTTCCGTATATACCACTAAAAAGGGATAAAAAGGTGGGAAAGCGAACTTGGTAACACCGATCATTCACTAAATATTAAAAAAATGCTGCGTTTTGCGACTATTTATCAATGTGAACTTAATGTTTCTTCTTATTTTTCCTTTTCCTTTTTAATGAGCTAGATTTTGTAGTGGAACTGTGCATCTAACGGCCTTTCCAAAATTCTCAAAGCCTTTTTTCCTATCCATCTGTATATATCTATATACAGATATATACCTTGAAAAGGGAAGCACCTGATGAACAAGTCCAAAGCTTTAGATGTGCTGCTCGGGATGAAGTTTATGCAGCGTAAGGAAGAAGCAAAGCGGCGGGCTTTGTACGAATCTGAACAGCATAATGAAATCGAGCATCGCTTGCAAGAGCTCAGCGCGGTAGAGGAAGGTGATTTCCCCTCTTCTTCTGTTCCTTCTAAAACCTTGCAGGGACCTATTATTCTCTATAATTCTTCATTTCCGCGCAGTGGCTACCAATTTGCGCGTCGTACGTTTACGATTAATACGGAAAAAAATTCAAGGCCTCTCGATGAGGAAACTCAGAACATTGTTAAAGATAGTGTGGAGCGCTCCACTTCACGAACAGAAACCGAAAGTCGTGATGTGGTGGATAACATCTGGGAGGAGGAGGAAAATGAAAACGAGAACGACCCTTCAGCGCCTTTGATGACTTCGAAAGGTACAAACAAGGACGCTATAGATGATGATAACGTAATACCTGATAAAGCTCGAGAAAAGGGCACCAAACGTGGGAAAAAGAGAGCGGAAATTGTTGGTCAAAAGCGCTTTCATCCACCAAACGCGATTAGCGCACCGAAGCTGCCCAAACGGCTTGCAGAGGAGATTGAACGGCAAGAGAGAAATAAAAGGCGTCGGAAGGATAATTATGACGAGTAATATGTGTAAGTAGAAGTAACTTAAGAGAGCTAGTGTCTTTCAATTAAGCAGTGAGCAACAGCTTCCCTGTGTAGATGTGGTAAAATGTACCTTTGCATGCGTATCCTACCCAAGTATCCCTTTCATGTATTCTAAAGAAGACCAAATGAAAAAATATGCTCACTTAATCCTTTTCTTCCTTTACCCATTTTTTTCGGCTCTTTGTTTTTGTTTTTTTAATCTTTTTTATTTTCCTTTCACATACTTAGTCATTCTTCCTTGTAGTATTGATAAAGACTCGATCTCCCTTTTCCTTTCATTATGGACGAACAACAACAGCAACCCCCACCGAGAGGCCTCACGCGGCCTGCCATGGCCCCCGCCCCCTCCTCTGCAGCGCTGACAACGACCCCCCTCAGCGAGGTCCACCCTCAAACACAGGCGCGTTTAACCTCCCAGCCTCAGCCTCACCTTCAACCTCAGTCACAGCCTCAGCCTCACCTTCAACCTCAGTCACAGTTACAACCTCATCTTAAGCTTCAGCCTCAGTCACAGTCACAGCCTCATCTTAAGCTTCAGTCACAGCCTCACGCCGACGCGGCGGAGGGGGACACCTTCGCGGCGGTCCGGCAGCTCGCCCTCGGGCTCTTCCGGCAGCGCACGAAGGACCTCACGCGGCTCGCCGCCCGTCAGGCCCACCACCGCAGCCTCGAGGCCGGCCTGCGCGCCCTGCAGAGCAAACTCCCCGCCCTCCACGCCCTCCACGCCGCCGTCGAGGGCAAGGCCGCGAAGGCCGAGGAACGCGCGGACGAGCGGCGGGGGCTCCTGCGCGAGCTGCGGGCCGACCTCGACGGGCTCGCGGCGGCTGCGGGGCTACTTGGGCGGGCCACCGACGCCGCCGGGCGGGTGCTTGCGGCCGTGCGAGAAACCACGGCCGAGGCCGGGCTCGTTTTGGGCGGCGGAGGCCCGCTCATGGGACTCCTCGAGAGGGCCCGGCAAGCCGCTGCCGGGCGGACCGCACACGATTTCCGCCTTCTTGCGGCGGAGCTCCGCCGCCAGGCGGGGGTCTTGAGGGAAGGTATCGACGAGGTGCGCGGCGGACGGGACCCGCCGGTGGGTCTCCAGCAGCAGATGCGGGAATGGGCCGAGGGAAACTGGAGAATGCAGCCGGAGCTTGCTGGGCTGGTCTGCGCTGCTGAGGGCGTTCTCGCAGCTGCCGCCCCCCGCTCCTTTTCGCCCGAAGTTGCGCTGGATGCAGTGACCTTTCACGAGGATTTCATTTTGGATCTCATCCCATGCGTGGATGGGGATACCACCGTCTTCTTCAAGCTTTTACAAGAGCGTGGCGGCGATGACTCGCTCCTTCGTCAGGGCTCTCAGATGGTGGAGCTCTACCAACGTGAGCTGCAGGCCTTGGATACCAAAAGGGTAAATTTGGAAAAGCTTTGCAAGGAGCATGGTGTTTCCTGCGAGGTATTCGATCCAGTCATCATTTCTCGCATACAGAAAGACTGGGAGCAGTTCCTCGAGGCCTACAGGCAATGGATTTGTATGCTCGCGGATACTGAAAGTGTCTATCAAGCTATTCGTGCAGAACAGGAGATACTGGGAAACATCGAGAGTAACACCGAACGCGAGGAGCGCATTTGTGAGGATTTTAAATGCCGTTCAGATGCGAGCGATGAGAAGATTTCGTGTCTATGGCAAGAGCTTGATAATTATGCCACCGCATTGAAGAGCGGTATTAAAGCGATGGAAGCCTTATGGGGTACTTTCCAAGGCTTGGAAAGGCAAAGCAAGGAGGTGGGTGACGTTTTCTCAGCCAAAAAAGCATCCCTCGAGGAGCTTCAAAATATCGCTATAATCAACACTGAGGCGCAGTCCGCGGTCGTTGCAAACCTCCAAAACTCATTGCAAGAGGCTGTGAACGAGCTCGCGGCCGCTCAAGAAGAGGAATCCGAAGCGTTAATTCGCGCCGATCAAACGGAAGAGCAGCTTAAGACACTCCAATCAAAACTTTATCACCTGGAAGGCATGGTCAGCACGCCACAAGAAATCAATAAGGAAGAGTTGATGGCTTTATTTGATTATGTGCACCTTGCCGCTCAAGAGCTTTCAAAGCTGAGCGAAATACCTGATCAGGCAATGCTTCTAGGGATAGGGAGTGAATCTGAAGACAATGCCCCGGTTTTTGACGAGAAGATTATACCGCATATTTTTGATTTTTTCTCGGAGGAAAATACAGAGAATCTTCAAAATAATGACAACGGCAATAATGCCAACGACGTTATGAGTCACGCTCTTCGTGAGCTTCTTATCTCAATGCTACCGAAAGGTGATCGCCTTGCTTCTGTGAGACCTGACGTCTGGAAGGCAGTTCTCGGGTGGCTAACGAATGAGGCCAGTGAAGCTCGTAAAAAGGCTAAAGATCACCAGAATTTTCTTCTCAACACAAATAAAGAAATCGATCTCCTCACACTCGAGTTGAGCGAAAGCTAAACCGAAAATAAAAAGGGAAGGGATCAGAAAAATACAGAAAACAGACACAGTAGCAGTAATCAAGTGATGTGTCCTCATCATGCCTTTTTTTCTTAATATTTCTGAAATTTCACAAGAATTTGTTTATCTAATCACAGTTTTTCATACCTCAGGCTATACATTCTTTTCAAAATCTTTTCCTTATTATCCTTTACTTATGTTATATTTTATTAGCCTTTTCATACAATCTGCTTCACTTCTTGTGAATTTGCTTATTCATATTCCTACGCCATATATATATATATATATATATATATATATATCACTGTGTGAGATTTATTAGCCATTCCGGTAGATTCACAGAATGAGCTTTTATTACCTATCACTTTCTTCCTCGGTTTCACTTACCATATTTTTATTCCCAGTCTTTTAGCGACCACAAACTTATTGTTTTTTTAAAAGTCTACACATTGTGGATACTGTCGATCACCACATTTTAATTCCTAAAAAGCGTTTACTGTAAACACAGTGACCTGCTTTTCCTTTTAGAATAGCATTTAATTTCCTTTTAGTTACATTTTCTTCCTATTATTATTATTATTATTATTTTCATTATTGGCGAAGGGGGGATATTTTAGTCGATGATCCGCGTCTGCCTTTTGCGTCGCTCTCCTTCGCGGCCCTCTTGTTTTCTTCTTTTCCTTTTGCTGAGTATAGTAATAATATTCCACTGCAAGGCAGAGGCCTTTCCTACCTTCGGCGGTCATTCCCACGATGAACTTTATCGTGATCTTGGTCTCCCCACATCTGCTTCGAAAGAAGATATTCGCAAAGCTTTTCGTCAGCTAACTCGCCAATTTCATCCGGACCTTAAGGATGGAATTAAGGAGAAAGAAAAGGCAAAGTTCGCGATGGCGAAGGTGCTTCGCGCATACGAGATTCTCTCGGATGAAGAGAAAAAGGATTTGTACGACCAAACCGGCGTGATTCCTGGTGAACCCTTCAACCCCCAAAGCTCCTCAGTAGATGAGATTTTCGACCACTTCCATCAAAAAGCGCCGATCTTTTCAAAGAGTCCAACGTTGGAATCTGGTGAGCTGCTGGAGCGTATTATCGCCTTCCACGGCCCGCGTTTATTCCTCTTTCAAGTTTACGACGACCACTGCAAGAATTGCCGGACCTTGTCGAGCGCTTGGGAAAGTTTTTACGACACCAGCATCGTGAAGGCTGGGATAGTCGAGATGTTTCGCATTGATGCGAAGTCCTCCGAGGGTTCCGCACTGCTCACGAAACTTAAAATAACGTACAAAGGCTCGCCGATTGTCTTCCTGTATGTGGACGGCAGCAAGTGGTCCTTTCACGCGCTCCAAACCGCCCTCCAGAGCGGCAGTAGCTACCAACTTTACCAGCGATTTCGGGACTTTGTCATGGGCTTCTTCCGCGATCAGGAGTCCGCGATCCGCGAGCTGAAGGCGGATCAGACGAGCGAGCTTCTGAATTTCCTCCACGAGCCCCGGCCGGCCGCGCGTCCGATGCGGGTTTTACTTCCACGGTATACCTCCTCGGAGTCGCTCCCGCTCGCGCTTCGGATGCGGTACGAAACTCTCGACGTCGCGCGGACCTCCCAGGATTTGCTGCTCCGCCTGGTCGAGCGCTGCGAGCTCAAATTTGACGTGCGGAATCACTTCGGCGAGAGGGTGATGGTCCCCGCGTTTATGATCCTCTCCCAGCAGGCATCGCCGATTGACGAGAACTTGGCCGATTCCCTCGCGGGCCTCGCGAGCTGCGATGGGCTCCACGTCGGGGCCACCGTCGCGCTGACCTACGCGAAGGCCGCCGAGTTTGTGCGCTCGCTCGCCGCCCCCCGCCATCGCGGAATGGACGGGCTGCCCTACCTCGACGCGGCGGGATTCTACGAGGTGTGCAAGGAAAACTGCGTGGTGTGGGTTCGCCGGGGATGCGCGCCGACGACCGAAACGGCCCCCGACGTGCAGAGGATGGTCGAACTCCTCAAGCGGGACTACTATTCCTTCAAAACGGGCTACCTGTGCGCGGACGAGCTGCCCTTTTTACGGAAGCGCTTTCCCGAGGTGGAAACATCACCAGGGCCGTTTATTTTCGCCCTCTCAAACAGCGATGATGCGGTGCCATACTGGTTTTCGAGCCTTTCTTCGATTGCGCCGGAAGAGTTGAAGGCGTCCGATATCGACCGTGCCCTTTCGGACTTGATGAGTCCAGATTACGAGAAGCCGAAAGATGCGATTCCAAAAACAGGACCTCGAATATCCTCGCTTTTTCCGCTAAAGCCCTTTCCAATTTCTCGAAAGAGTTGGTATTTTCACATGTTCGCGAACCTTGACGAAAAAATCGCATCTTTTATGAAAATCTATGCGCCCATTTTGTTTATGTATATCGTACACACGAGGGTGTTAAATCCAATGCGAGACCGTCAGGAAGCCGAGAAGAGAGCTAACACGAACAATCAAGATTCTACCAGATCTCAACCCAATCGTATTTCGATTTTCACCCCAGATGATTTGGAAAACGCAAAGGAGGGAAAGGGGTTTTTAATTCTGCTTTTAGACGCGCAGGCAGATTCTGGGGGAACGGCATTACCGCCTTCGCATCTCGCCAGTGATCCACGTTTTACCTTGCGCCTCGTCAGCTCTGCGCATGATAAATGGCAGAGTTGGATGAAGGAGGCTGCAAATAATAATAGTAATAATAGTGAAAATAATGAAGAAGATTCTGGATTGATCGTTTTGGCAATTCGTAGATCGAAAATGAAAGCAGCTGTGAAGCCTCACGGACAGAGCCTCGACACTTTTCTTGGAGATTTACTTGATGGCAACATCTCTGTAAACGAGGACCTCCCTAGCTGGGCTTTTCAATGAAAGAAATTGAGGCGACCCTTTTTTTTTTTTTTTTTTTTTCAAATCAGAAAACCTGTGCATGTTGTATAAATTGTGTATTTCGTTGTTCTCTGATGCCATAACTTCTTATTTTTGTATTCTTAACGATCTGTAGTTCAGTGGGGTCCCAGTTTATTGAAAAATTAATTATTATTGTAACAAATTAAGTTGAGGAGAGAAAAATAACTCGATAAGGTGGAATAGTTGTGCCCATTTTCTATTTAACAGGCGCAAACAAGTCTCCTTACGAGATTTAAATGCGCACCCTTTCCTTTTTTCCTCGCTTGCTTGGGTGTACGGACTGCCTTTAATTGATACAATTTACCTTTCCTTATTTAAATCTACTTATTTTAAGGATCCTTATCCGCTCCTTTTCTTTCCACCATGTCAGACCCCACTCTCAGTGGCGCCGCGCTTGTCTACGGCAGGCTCAATGATGCTTTAAAAGGCACCCCAACGGAGCCCATCCCCGACGGCGAGCTCTACAAATTAGTGCGTGAGGAGGAGCTCGCGGCCTTTCGCGGACTTTGCCGCGTTTTGGCCATGCACCACGGCAAAGAAATGCCGAAGGGGCCGCGGCGGATGGTTGAGGACTTTGCCGAGATGCTCTCCCTCTCAAAGGAGCGCGTTGAGCTCGAGCTGGAGGTCGCTCTTGGGGATTTCATCGTGCAGGGGACCTTCCAAAGCGGCGTTTTACGCCGCCGCGGGGACTTTTTCGACGGCGTCGAGGACGTCCCGCTCCGCCGCGTGGGCGAGGGCCGCGCCGTCGACGACGGCCGCCCGCCGGAGGCCCGTTGGAATCCTCGCGAGGGGACGGCCAAACGCGAGCGTCCGGAAACGCCGCCGGCAAATCCCGCGAACGACGCGCCGACGATGAACACTGGAGGTGGGGCGGGGAGCCCACGCGTGAGCGCCGCGCGGCGTAAACAAATCGCGATGTCTGTGAATAAAATCGGAAAGGAGGTTCGGCAGGCCGCGAACACCCTTCTCTACACAAAGGATCCCGAGGCACGGGAGAAGTACATCGAGATTTTGCTAAACCGAAAAAATGCGCTTTTGCAACTCAAAGAGGAGATTGAAGCCGTCTAGGAGGGTTTTTTAAAAGCTGCGGATCGGATTCACGCATTGCTATAGGTAAGGAAAGAGAATAGAATTCCTTTTTTTTTTAGGGGGGGGGGAAGGGAGCGAGCGAAACAGTAGGAAAGTTGCATGGATAGGCGACAATATTATTACTATTGAAGCGAAAATGAAGACAAGATGGCAATCTCTTAGAGTAAATATAACACTTCTGTTTGGAGAAAAGATAATTAGAAACCTACAAAAAAAATGAGGTTCCATTTTTGTTCACCTTTTTCTTCCTTGTGTGGCTTTACAGGAGCAGGTCATTTATAAAATCATTGCTTGTGCTTTCGTAATACTGTTTCGGAATGCACTATTCTTCTTTCAAAGAGGATATATCTCTTTTATTTTAACTTTTCCTGTACATATCCTTCTTATTGTGAAGGCTAATGTTAAACCGATGTGCTTTTTTTTCCTAAATTTGGTTCAATATTTTAAATTACACCTTCTTTAAAAGGCAAATTCCCTTATGCAGCCTTTTTCTTCATATCTTCATCATTTATTTCATTTTCCCTGCACAGGACCTCATATTAATGCAGTTGACGGGAAAAGTGGATAACGAGTCGCCTTCCAGCTCATGCTCGGCTTTACCACCGTCTCTTGCTCATTCGGATTGCCCGCGTAGTTTTCCTGAAAACGGCTCGCAGTGGACGCTTAATTTTAAATGCAAACAACGGCAATACTACGGAGCGTTGTGGTCGATACAATTCATAAAAATTTTCTTAGATGCTGCGTTAGAAAGTACGCGGGAGGAATTTGACTCTTCAAGGAGTTTAGTAAATGCCGCTATGAATGCTGGAACCAAAGATGAAAAGCAGCATAATGGAGAGGATTCTTCCTCGCAGGATATGGAAACGGATAATATGAAATGGGGTGAAGCGGTATCAAACAATCAATTACGGAAGGCTGCGCGAATGTTAGTGGGGGCGCCAGCATCCCTGCAGTATTTTGGACCTATTTCCGCGCACCATCTAAATGCGCTCAGCTCTGAGGCCTTCAAAGAATGCATTTCGAGGCTGCTTTTAGATCGTTCATTTTGGTTGAATTGCATTCCGTCTTCTCAAATAGCATGGAAAGATATTTTTCCTGTACGCTCTGGGGTGTGTTCTAGGTTGTGGCCAGAGGAGATGTGCGAACGCTACATCGAGGACCTTCGTGAGAATCGCGCGAAACGTGCACGATACTACCGTGATCTCGTCAAGGAAGGATATCTTTGCGAGGCTGGTCTTCATTCGCTGAACGTTCTTGCCGGAGTTTCGTTTGCCTCTTCCTCTTCTTTGGTGAAAGAGTTTCAGACCGAGGCTGGGAGAGCGGCGGCGGCTGAATGGGGTAGGTTGATTGATTCCTATACCCTCTTTCTACCAGATCGAACCAAGTACCACGAGTTGGAAAATTTACCGCAGGAGGTAGCTATTGGCGAGATTGTCACGGAATGCGTGCGAATAATAGACAACACCAGCAATTTTAATCTTCACAAGGATTTTAACCCATCAGAGCCTTTTGTAAAGAGTTTTCAAGTGGAATGTGTTGTGGATGTGGGGGGGGGAAATGGCTTTTTGGCGGCCCAGATTGCGGAGCAGTTAGGCTGCCGCGGCTTTGTGATTGATCCCTATTATCCCGGGCACTCCGTCGACTGCTGTCCACGGCTTTGGCCGGATACGACGAATCGAGCTCGCCCCTCCACCTTGCGAAGGCAGGTTTGTAATCGGAAAATTTCTCTTTTCCGGCAAACGCGATGGGCGGAGGACATCCATGTGGATCCCGCGCGCTGCGTGTTAATCGCCAAGCACCTCTGTGGGACGGCCGTCGACGAGTGCCTTCGGCATCTTCAACAGCAGGGGTGCCTTCCCCGTATTCTTGTTTTAGTCCCCTGCTGCTTTAATAAGGGGAATTTTTCGGAATACATCAACCCCAGTTTTCTCTCCACCGTCTTGAGCATCCACGACGGGGAGGCGTTTGATCATCTCACGCGGCTGACGGACTGGAATGAATCGATTCATCAGCGCAAGGAGGCCAATGAGTTTACATCGGGAAAAGGACTAAGGGGGGGTCGTCGTGGGGGGAGGAAATGCGTTAAGCAGCTCATTCCTTTTACGGAGGCTCTGGCAAAATCCATCGAGGCCTTGATTAATCAAGGGAGAATGCTGTGGCTGAAGGAGAACGGGTATCAAACGGCTTTGGTGGAGTACGTACCGAGCGTCGTGACGCCAAAAAATAAGTGCATTGTTGCCTACAGGTCCTAAAAAATGCAGCTGCATTTATCCTTCAGCCCCTTTATCTCTCCCCCCATCCCTTCATCTTCTTCCTTTCTTGAGTAAATAAACAGAGTCGTGTTGCTCTAATTTACCCCCCTTAATCTGAAGCATGTAAAAGATGCTTCTATTAATCCGCGAGTGTGTGTGCATTTTTAAATTGCGCGTAAATCTCTATATAAGGTCTATAAAACTATGGGTAATTGCCTTTTGGGTACGGTTTTTATTTTCTACATATTCCGTCCATCTCTTCAGATTATTGCATCGGCTGATTCACGCTTTTTCTACCCTTAGTACTTATTATGCCTTTTTACGAGCTTAATTTTCAAAAGTGGTGGTCGATTTAAAAAATCTCCATTCACACAATCTAAAAGGTTTTTTCGCTTTAATTGACTTGAGTTGGTCAATTATGCCCCCATTCGTGTTTATTCCTTCAGAATAGGAAAAAAGTACTTGGGGGTAATATTTTTAATCATTTTCTTCTTTTCTTTTTCCCAGTTTGTGCTATTTCTTTTTGGCAAGGAGTCAAGATTTCAGAGAGCTTTTCCTTCATATTTCTTTTGCTTTTCTCTATTAACTTAGTCGTTACGTTTAGCCATGTTACGGCCCCCTTTTTCTCCTACTAGCTTCAACAGGCCACGGAGGAGCTCTATCTTACCTATTGTAGGGAGCATTATCTGCTCCGTTATCTTTCTGGTGCTCTTCATGATGTTCTACAACGAGCCCATCGCAAGTGAGGAGCAGGAAATCAGCATAAATGCGGTGATCATGATGAAAGAGCATCTCCAGGAGTGGGTGGCGCCAGAGATCATCAACGATCGGGTCTCCCTGCGAACGGCTACGCGCGATCAGATGAACTATTTCTACCGTGTGCGCGTGATCATCGCGCTGGATGGCTTTGCTTGGCTTTCAAAACACCCGATTACGGCGGAAAATGTCGACAGTGTCTTACTGCATTGGCAAAATACGTATTTAAAGGATGTCAAGTTGCTTTTCCAGACGCTTTCAGAGGCTAATTATAAAAATAGAAAGTTTCCTATTGATGTCGAGGTGCGTCTGATACATCGCCCGGATTTATGGGGGAAGGGTGTGAACGTGGAGGCTGCAATAATAGGGGATTTAATCGGGGTATTATCTCATTTTTCATGGCATCACGGCCGGTTTAACATTCTTTCTGTACGGCAAGGGGAGAAAGACGTCAAGAGCACCACAGCGAGGGAGTCTTCTCTGACGGGGATGAGCCCGTTAGAGTGGTGGATTCCTTCAAGTGAGTGGGAGGTAGGGGTAATCCTCCAGCAACCTGCCGTCTTCTCGAAGGATTGGCTCGAATGGCTCCAAACCGCAATTCGGCACTATGCCTCATCACCCCTGGATGACGTGAACCAGCCGTGGGTTACTCCGAGGTCTCGGGAGGTTAAAAATAGCGTGGAATATCCAATTTACGATCATCAAGATGCCTTGTTAGCAAGCAATCACATTCGAAACCCAACTTCGATACATTGGATGGGGATTTCGCTCTCGCCTCCGCTTGAAAATCCAAAAAAGAATCTGGGGAACGACAGGGGTAATGCGCATTTCAAGACACTCTTCATTCAGCAGCCTGGAAGTGGCGTAACGGCGTTTTTTGCTAAGCCCTGGAAGGCCTATACGGAGTGGTGGCTGCGCCGTGTGAATGAACCCTGCCAAGGGGAATCGTGTAGGCTGTCTGAAGAAGAAACAAATCCACTAGAAGTGTCTTTAAATCCGAAGAAAAGCATTTTGATGCGTTACATGTTGGAGCATCAGGCCTATTTGTTGTTTTTATCTATATCCGACGCTAATCAGGTCTTCGCGGCGAACCTACGCGCCTGGAGGGAAGGGGAGGAGAAGGGAGGTGATCATCTCGAGAAGCCGCATCCTTTTTTGTCACTTGCGCAGGAGGGCGTGGTGGCGCGTAATTTCCGCTATTCCCAAAAGCAAATGAAACCAGAAATGTTGCTTGATTATGCATTAAAACCAGTTAAGGATGAGTCGAGTCTTCCCATGAACATTCGTTCCTAAATGTGTAATGAAACGAATTATGTAAAACATCAACAAGCAAAAAGGTGGAGCCCGAGGGGAAACTAAAATTTTTCAAAAAATGGTGTCCTTTATAACCTGTGTCGTTAGTTTGTGAATTCCTTCCTGTGTGCAGCATTGGACAGACGATTCATTCTTTCAAGTCCCCTTGTTGGCGCTGTTCATGGGCTGGCAGTACCTTATTTCTTCAAGCTTTTCCGTTGGATCTTTCCTCCCCCCTCCTCCTCTTTTGGTGATTTCAACATAATTTTGATAGTCTTTTGGAGAAGCCTAAGTGCGATCCCTTGAAAAAAAAAAAGATTTAGTGATTTCTCGTGTTTCGTTAGGTTTGTAGTCCATTTTTCCTCTTTCGGACAGGAGACTGACCCCGCACACCACCGCATTCGGTTCTTTTTGTCTCCACGAACTCTCCTGTAGACCGAGCGTTCCCATTCCCCCTTTCCCCCCCCTCCCCACCCCCCCTCGCACGCGCTATGGCGGTCGTCGAGCCCATCGTGGGGTACCTGTTCTCGCAGCACACGGAGACGGTGCTGGAGGGGCTTGAGAAGATCCGCGCGAGCGCGGTGCGCGAGCCCGGTTTCGTTGGGCAGTTCGTGAACCACCCGCAGGGGCTGCAGGCGCTGCTGAGCACGCTCTGCCGCCCCGACCTCGCGCTGCCGGCGCTGCAGACGATCAACGCGCTGCTCGCGGGCCCGGCGGCGGCCGCGCTGCCGCTCGTGCGCGCGCTCTGCCGCGGGGCCG
>MJCC01000009.1:129495-145803 GCA_001766655.1 Phytomonas francai
CGGCGGCCGCCCGGCGAACGCCTTCGCGCTGACGGCCGCGACCGCGCGCGCGAAGGCGGCCGCCGTCCAGGACTACGTCGGCGGCCTCGTCGCGCGGCACGCGGAGGGCGGCGGGAAGCTTCTCCTTTTCGCCCACCACCACGCGATGCTCGCGGCCCTGCGCGCGGCCGTCGAGGGCGCGCGGCCGCGGCGCCCCGTCGACTTCGTCCTCGTCGCGGGCGAGACGCCGGCCGGGCGGCGCGAGGCGCTGCTCCGGCACTTCCAGCGGGAGCCCGCCTGCCGGGTCGCGATTCTGTCGATGCGCGCGTGCGGGGCCGGGCTCAACCTGACGGCCGCCCGCGTCGTCGTCTTCGCCGAGCTCGACTGGAGCCCGAGCACGCACCTGCAGTGCGAGGACCGCGTCCACCGCATCGGGCAGGAGGCCCCGTGCACGATTCGCTACCTCCTCGCCGAGGGCACCACCGACAGCCTCCTTTGGCCCCTCCTCCAGGCCAAACTCGCGGTGACCGCCGCCGTCCTCGAGGGCGGCGCCGACGACGGCCGCCGCCTCCACCACGACGCCGACCCCAAGAGGGTCGCCCCCCGCGAGGCCTCCGCCCCGCCCACGCAGAGCACCCTCGAGGACTTCTTCCCGCCCTCCCAGAAAAGCCCACGCGCGGGGGGGAAGGAGGACCTCGAGGAAAGCGAAGACCTCGAGGAAAGGGAGGAGGTCAAGGAAAGGGAAGAGGTCGAGGAAAGGGAAGAGGTCGAGGAGGAGGCGGGCCCGCCGCCCGCCGACCCCCCCCTCACCCCCCCCACGAAGCCCCTCATGACCATCGACGAGTACCGCCGCGCGCGCGCGCTTTCGAAGGCCGCCGCCGGCGATAAATCGGACGCCCACGGCCGAGCCTGCGAGCACCCGCCGGCCGCCGTCGTCGCCGCCACCTCCGTCCTCGACCTCATGCACCGCCAAACGACGGTGGAAACGGCCGAGAGCCCCGCGCGAATCGCCCGGGCAAAAATAGCAGGGACTTCTGAAGCCCCGGCCATCGCGAAACCGACGCGCACGACCATGCAAAATGCCGGTCCCCACGCGCCGCTTTCCTCTCCACGGCATCCGATTTCTTCCGCCGCCCCTCCTCCGATGGAGAGGATGCTCTTTTCGGCCCCGCTTTCCTCCATCGCCGGGCGTGGCTCGTGGGAGCCCACCCGGCGTACGACATTTCTCCTCAATCCTGCCCCCCAACCCCAGCCGCCCACGCCGTCTACCGCCACCCCTTCGCCTCCTGAAATCGCTAATAATAATCCGAATCGCGATCCTCATTATCGCGGGAATGGCTTTATTCGCGGCCCTGAGGGGGTGGAGGCCACTTCGACATCCTCCTCACCGCCAACGGGCGATATTTCGCCAGATAAAGGGTCGAGTGGGGTCCTGACGGCGGCCCCGAATACGCTTTTGCGCATTCCTCTTGGATTTAAACGGCGAGCCGCCGCTGTGAGCTCGCCGCCGATGAAATATCCAGCCTCGGAATCCGTAAAGGAAAAGGGATTCATTTCGGAAATGGAAGAAAAGAGGCCGCCGGAGGCTTCGGTAATGGAGGGGGGGGCGCCTTTGCACGCCTTGGCGCCCGGATTGCCGATCCTAGCCACGACCACTGGGGCCAACGAAGCGGTTTGCGTTCCGTCAGAGAAAGATTCAGGGGCCACACAAGGTGAACCTTCGCCAATTCCCATCGCATTTTTGATGGCTTGTGGAAAACCGAAGGTGAGGCCGCGAACCACCTTTCTGTTTGGAAAGGATAATAGCGCTGTATCGGATGCATCCATGTCGTAATGATCTTTTTCACGAATCTTCCATGAGGTTTCCCCTTTACTATGGTGGCATAAAGGAGAAACGAAACATGGGTGCGCGCATTTGTAGGCTTGTTCGAATCCGAGCGTTCGCCAAACATGTAGGGCCGTTTGGCTGCGTATAGTAATAGTCTAGAAAGCAGAAATTGGGTGGCAGAGATTTACATTTATTTTTATTCGTATCTTAATTGCCTGGAGCATCATTGCGAGATTGACAGCATGCGTGTTTTGTCAATTAGGTTGTTTTGGAAATTAACGAATCGAAAGTGTTGGGTATGCTTCTCTTAACACGTCACACAAAGTAAAAAAAGAAGAGGGATCCTCTTAGTTATTTTGCTTGCATAATTGCTTATTGGTTTATTTGTTCCCACTACTACTGCTGTAGGGAAAGAAAAAAAATATTTGCCATGCTTCAACTTCTTTGTAACCTACACAGGAACCGAGGGTTTCGTGAGAGGAAAAGGTCAACCTAAAGGGAAAACAAAATTATCCAAATATCCATTCAATTTGACCAGCGCCTCGAGAATCAAAGCTACTGAATACGCATCGTAACATATATAAATATAAATATAAATATTCCTTTATAAAACTTGGAATCTCACGTAAATAAGTATGAAACAGTCCTGTATAGCGGAATGCAGCGGAAGGGATTCGCTGTATAGGCCAATCGATTTCGTACGCTACCGCAAACCGCACGTCGTGAGTTACCCTCGCCACGCCATCGTGTTGAACCCCCAACACACCCAACAACAGCGCGAGGTCACGCAAAAATGCCTCGACAACGACGAGAGAAGCTCCTGCTCTAGCCAAGATGAAAACGATTCCGCGAGCGAGGACGAGGAGGATCCTCGGCGGATGGACAAGACAAGCTTTTTGTGCAGTAGTGAGGAGCTTCGTCAGTGCATGCACCTCCGCTGGCGGGAAGTCGGGCCGGCCGGGGTCGGGCTGGTCAATCTTGGAAATACTTGCTTTATGAATGCCGTCCTCCAGGCAATCTGCTATACCCCCGCCCTCTCCCAGTACTTTTCTGAGCGGTTTAAGGTCGCGAATACCTCGTTTAACGCGCCCTTTGACTTTGCCTACGCACTTGGGGAGACGATTCGGCAGATTATGGGCTCGTCCAGATCCAATAGCGACTATTCTCCAACTTCTCCAAGAGGGGGTACGCCGAAATCGGCGTACCGTCCGGGAATAATCGCTACTCGTTTGCCCTCCCTATCCAAACGATTCCGCATCGGAACGCAGAGCGATGCGCACGAGTTCACCGTCCAGCTTCTTTCCGCGTGCGAAAAGTCCATCTTGCATCGCTTGGTGGGCACAAAGAAATTGGAGCCTCGTGTGGCCTTGACAACGGCGTTATTTCAAATCTGCGGGGGCTATCTCCGCTCACAGGTTGCCTGGAGCGCGCACGACGAGATTAAATACCTTAAGAACGCGGGCAAGCATCAGGAGGCGACCGATTTAAAGCTCTCTCTCCAACAAAAAGCGTCTAGCGAAAAGAACGCCCCTGGAAAGCATCATAATCATCACCCTTCGCATGCGGAGAAGCTTGTTTCGAATACTTACGATCCGATGACGGTTTTACATATTGAGCTCGTCGGCTATACTTTAGAGCAGTCCCTGGAGGCTTTTTGTGAGCCCGAAAAGCTATCCGGTCGGTGTTATGCCACTCCACGCGAGGTCAACGTCCACGCTACGAAGCAAATGACAATTCACATCCCGCCCAATGTCCTCATGATTCACCTCAAACGGTTTCAAAACACCGGCGGGAAGGTCAGCCGGCATGTGCGCTATCCATTGGAGCTGGACCTCTCGCCTTTTACTACGGAATCTGTCGAGCGGAGGCAGCAATCGCCTAAACATCAGGATAAGGAAGAGAAGAATAGCTCCCGCGGGGGATTACGCTACGAGCTTAATGCCATTTGCATTCACGAGGGGGGTTCGATTAACCATGGACATTACTACACCGTCGTGCGCGCGCGCAATGGGATGTGGTATCTTTGCGATGATTCAAGAGTTTACCCTGTCAGCGTGGAAAAGGCGTTAAGCCAGCAGGCTTATATGCTCTTTTACTCCCGAATTCCAGTTGAAAAAGTGAAGGTGAGCAAACGCCCTGAAAATAGTGAAAAGACAGCCTCGAAGAGGCCCTCATTTGAGAAAGGTTTGGATATGCTCAAATCGAATACTATGGTAAGTGAGGTTTGGGGGGAGGAACTTAGCGAAGGAGAAGTGATTACTCATCTTCGTGAGCGTCAGCAGAAGGAGGTGGGCGCGGTGGGTAAAAAGAATGACGTAAATTCAATCGAGGACAAAACGCCCAGAGCTTCAATCTCTCCCTTATCTTTTTCATTGGATGAAAAAGTGATGCGGCAAAAGACACAGACAAAACCTTATACGTGGACAGGAGCACGCACAGAGCGGGATTCCTCTGACGATTCGGATGAAGATGAATCCAACGAAACGAATTTGAGTATGTCGCGTAAGCGTACTTTAAACGATAAGGCTAAGGATTCATATCTAAGATTATACCCCTTACAAAATAAAAATTATTTGTCGAAGGAAGATAACCCAAGGATTTGCGAAACCTCTAAGGAGCCGCCACAACTTTCCCTCCCGAACGTCCTTCGATCTTCGCCTTCAATGAAAGACGACTCAGTAACCACTGCCGCCGAAAATATAATAAAGAAGCGTAATGAAATGAATCCAAAGGAGTGGGTTCGTGTACGGAAGGTGGACCCATCCTCGCTAGTTTCACGTGAAACGTTAAATAATACTAGCAATAGTAATGGTATTAGTATTGGGCATTCTTCTTCGGCTATCCTGCATACAGGCATTCATGCTGTTGCCAAGCTGCACGACCACATCGCGCAGACAACGCCGTCGACGATTCAACAGCGCGCGGATGCCCCGAAATTTCAGCAAAGAGTTCGAGATCCGATGTGGGAAATGGAGATGGATCGAGGCCGCGTGAAGAAAGTACGTTCAAAAGCTTCAGAAAATGAATCTTCGCAAGGGGATCTTGATAGTACTAAGAAGAGAAATCCATTCCAAGCCGCAGCATCAAACCGTTTCGATATTCGAGGAAGAAAAATCCGTTAAAATGAAGTGATTTTGGCTCCCTTCTCAATCTTATACCAATGAAGGATTTTTTGACAACTTCCATTCTTGGAAGCTATGCTCATTCTAATTATTGATGCCGAATAATGTTTATTTTTTTACTCTGTTTGTATATGTATGTGTATGTGTGTGTGTCTGTGTGTGTTTGTCTTTTTATCTACGCTTAAAAATAAATAGCAGTAATCACATCCGTTGAATTGCTGTATTCTGTTTAATCATCTAAACTACTGTATTAATGCATTACAAGGGGTGTATATACTCCTCCCTTTATTTTTATGGATCTTGAGTGTCCCTCTTTTTAGTGACATTTACCACATCTACAGGCTTTAGGATGTTATTTATCACTCCTTGTTGATATTCCGATTTAAAATACAATTCCCCCCTCCCCTCCCTTTTCCCCCTCTTTTTAATCCCTTCTTTCGATTACCCTCCAGCGTGAACGAACCTTTCTCGTCCGTACCCCACACACTTTACCTAGCGTATCGAAATATCCCCCTCTCACTCGCAGACACACACACACACATATACACACACACACACACACATATACACGCCTCTCTCTCTCAATATCCCGCACACCGGTATCCATTGTTGCAGCGCTATTCTCATCCATCGTGTTACAGCCAACGATACGCTCTATAGCTCCTTCAACCCCCGCTCTACTACTACTACTACTACTACTACTACTACGTTAACCCACCGCACGCCTTGTAACAGTTGTCACAGATGATGCGTCGTGTGGGGCTGCGCCCTTTGGGGCGTCCTGCGGGGGCCCTCTTTGTCGGGCATCCCGCCACGTCTCTGCTCTGCGCGCCGCGCACGGCCTCGACGGTGGCGGTCTCCGTGCAGGGGCTGCACTACGTCGGTACCGGCCTCGCCGCGATCGCGCTGGCCGGCGTGGGGATGGGCATCGGGACCATCTTCGGCTCCCTCCTCCTCGCCTGCGCACGGCAGCCGAACCTCACAAAGCTGCTTTTTAACTATGCTATTCTGGGGTTTGCCCTGACAGAGGCTATTGGCCTCTTCGCGCTGATGCTCGCTTTTCTGATGCTCTTCTCGTAGATAATCAGGAGAGGAAAGAGGGGGTAGGAAGGGGGACGCGTTTAGATGAAAAAAAAAGTGGTCCTCCAGAGATAGTATTTAACCCCCTTTTTAACAAATTCATATATATATATATATATATATATATATATATGTATTCATTGAGGGGAAAACCGTTGAAAAATGACAGTGTGATATAAATTTTTGATTAGGCAGAAAACGCATCTAAACCAATCGACAACGTCCAAATGACAATAGAAGAGCGAAGCGGATGCATAGTGACGAATGGTAAAAAAAAAGTTCAACTCACATATAGCGTTTGATAGTATCTGTGTTTCGTTGTTTAAAACATTTTAGGGATCTTTTTACTTTTTTGATTGTTTCCAATATATTTTATTTTCTGTATTTTTCCTGTTTTTACTTTAAACCTGAAACAGGAAAGTCGTGAAGTATACGATATCTGATACCGGAAATATTTTTTAAGAATGGGAAACTTTATCTCTTTTTAAATTATTTTGATTATCTTTTACTTGTTATCATGCTTTTTTATTATTCATTGCATTTTATTAATTCGCGTCTTCCCGGTTTCCCTTCATCTTAGCATTTTATTTAGTCTTTGTATTTCCTGAATAATTAAAGCTTAAGGATGTAATAGGATGATGAACCTTTCAAACCGGCAAATCGGAAAATATTTTTGCGTTCCGGAACTCAAGAATATGTTTTCATCGAAACGATGTCAGATCATGTAAACATATAAAAGACATAGCTTCATGCTGCCTATGGCTTATACATACGTATAGTAATTTCTGTGTGTGTATGTGTGTGTGCATTTAGGCTTAGCAGCTCAAGGTTCTTGTACATGATAATGCTTCATGTTTTGTGAATTATAATTAGTGTATTAATGTAAGCAAGGAATGGTTGCACCGATTCTCGTCGGAAAATGGCACCTTTTCTACGGTGCATAGTATTCTGAGCAGCTATTTCTTTTGCCAGTTTTTGTTCACTTTAGTTAGGCCAGATGTAATCATATGACTTCTTCCTATGTATGATATTATTCTTTTTGTATTTATACTTCTTACTTTATTATTCTTTTTCCACACTCTCCTGCATCTTAAATTTCATAAATTTTATTTGCACTGACGTGAATAAATGGATACTTAAAATATCATGGTTTGATATATAAAAAATAATGTTACGAATGCATCCTTCGTCAATAACAACCCAAAAGAAGTTTCCCATTTCCTGTTGCTCGAAAGGATTGAAGATGGTAACTTTTTTTTTACAAATCGGATTGATGTACGTATTCGATTTTGCTGAGATCCAATACTTTCATACTTTTTAAAACCTTTTCTCCCTCGTATTCCATTCAATATCTTTCTTTAACTGCTTAGATTTAGGAGAAAGGGATTCATTTATTCGTGATCCCTTTGAGGGATTTCCTTCCATTGAAAGAACGAAATACCTCTTTTCTACAAAGAACTAGTGTCTTGACTCAGTAGTGATCAATTTACCTTTCCAGATATTTTGTTGGTTTTCAGGTTTTAGTTGAGCCTTTTTTAACTTTCAATCTCAATTTCTTTACCAATTAGGATTCTTTGGGTTAGAAGAAAAAAAAACAACAGAAAGAGCATATAGAAGACGGAGGCGAAGCAGCACTTTCTTGAAACTGTATATTTATATATAGTTAGATTGATCTCTTGATAATACAAAAGAGCCTATCGTAGAGGAAAAATACACACAAATAGGTTCGAAAGAAAGGGAGAGCGATAAAAAGAAGTGAGCGAGCGGAGGCATGAGCAATAGTAGTCGTATCTGTGTAGCGGTTCGCAAGCGGCCCGTCCCCGAGGGCGCCGACAGCGATATCGTCGAGACCTCGAGCCCCAACCTCATCGTGAACGAGCCCAAGATCAAGTACGACCTGACGCCCTACACGGAGCGGCATATCTTCACCTTTGACGAGGTCTTCGGCGAGGAGGTGAACAACGTGCAGGTGTACGAGCGGTGCTGCCTGCCCTTGGTCGAGACCGTCTTCAGCCACGGCAACGCGACGTGTTTTGCCTACGGGCAGACGGGCTCCGGCAAGACCCACACGATGCTCGGCTCGACGAAGGAGCCCGGCCTCTACGCGATCGCCGCGCGCGAGATCTTCGCGCGGGCGGCCCACCTCAACGCGGACGTCTTCGTCGCCTTCTATGAGATCTACGGGCGGAAGATCTTCGACTTGCTGAACGACCACGAGCGGCTCTTCGCGCGCGAGGACGCGGACAAGGTGATCAACATCTGCGGTTTAAGCGAGCACGAGGTCGGGGATATTCAGGAGATTTTGGATGTGATTAGGAGAGGAAGTGCCTACCGGGCGGCCGGGCAGACGAGCGCAAACAGCGAGAGCAGCCGCTCCCACGCGGTGCTTCAGATAGAGGTCCGGGAGCGGGCTCCTGCCGGCGGGGGCCCGAACTACGGCCGCCGCGGGCCGAAGACAATCGGAAAGATCTCCTTTATCGACCTGGCGGGCAACGAACGCGGGGCGGACACCTTCGACTGCGATCGTAAGACTCGGATGGAGGGGGCGGAGATCAACAAGTCGCTTCTGGCGCTGAAGGAGTGCATCCGGGCGCTGGGGATGGGGAAGAGCCACGTGCCCTTTCGCGGGTCGATCCTGACGGAGGTCCTGCGGGACTCCTTCACGGGGAACAGCCGCACGACGATGATCGCGACGATCTCGCCGACGGCGCAGCACTGCGTGAACACGATCAACACGATGCGGTACACGCAGCGGGTGAAGGACCTCGGCGGGGGGGGCGGGGGGAAGGTCGAGCAGGTCGCCCTCGCGGCCCCCGCCGGCGGCGCGCGGCGACTCAAACGCAAGCCCTTCGAGGCCGCCCCGCCGATCCGAAATCGGCCGGAGTGGGTCAGCGACTTCGCGCCGCTGGAGCCGGGCGGGGGGGGGGAGGAGCCCCCCCAGCAGGTCACCCTCGCGGGCGGGGCCGCCGTGCGCTCGCCGGCGGGCCGCCCCTGGCGCTCGCCGAACGGGCAGCCCGCGGGAAGGCCGCCGCCGCCGCCGCGCGAGGAGGCCCACCGCGGCGGCCGCGGCGCCGTCCGCGTCCGCGTGAAGGACCCGAAGATCGCGACGATCGTGCAGAACCACATCGCCGCGCTCGAGCAGGCCGACGACGACGACGACGAGGAGGAGGAGGAGGACGGGGGGGGGGCGAACGCCGGCGGCGCCCACCACGCCCACCGCGATAGCGGCGAGGGGCACCGGAGCGCCGGAAACGCCAACGGCGGCGCCGTCCTCCGGAAGGACGAGGAATGGCAGGTCCGCAAGGTCCACGCCTACGTCGTCGAGGAGATCGGCAAGGCCGAGGAGAAGCTCGTCGCCCTCCACCGCCGCCATATCGACTCCAAGATGACCGGGATCAAGGACGAAATACGCGCGATTCAGTCCTTCGAGGAGTCGGACTCGGTCGACGAGTACGTGAATAAGGTCCGGAATCTCTTGGAGAAACAAAAGGCAGACATGGATCAAATAGTCAAGATGCTCGTCTCGATTAGTGATATGCTAAAAGATGAAGAGGATCTATCAAAGACTTTGAATTCGTCGAATAAGATACGCTAACCCTGGACTGATGACGTTTTTTTTTTTGGGGGGGGGGGGGGATTTGTTTGGTTTCTAGGAAGGGAAGGGAAGACGGGGAAGCCACAGAAGGAAAATGGGTAAAATGGTACCGATTACTGTTGTTTCGGTGTCCAAGTCGTTGGATAGATGTATAGATGTATACATGCTTTATGACAAAAGAAACACCTTCCTATTTTCATCCTTCGCGAGATTTCGCACGGAAAGCATCACCAACCATGACTTCCCTACGACTATATATTTATGAAGGGGACGTTCCTTACCATTCCTAACCTGGTTAACTTTGGAAGTTTTTCTTTGGGATTTGGGTTTAGCGGAAGGTCAGATTTTCACCATTTTTTTTTCTTCATTATTATCATTTAGAATGTATAAAATGGCTCAGCACTTAAGAAATATCAATAAACAAACCCAGCATATTCGGTAGATGGATTGCTTTACACGCAGATACCGATCATAAACCATCTTTCATAGCTAACCATATTTTATTTTAAAAGAAAAATGATCTTTTAAAAAAATGTGTGGTGGTTTTTTTAAACAAACTTGCGTCATTCTCTTTTTTGCAGTTTATACCTTAAATCTAATATTAATGTAAAAGGGAGCTTTAATGCGAATAGTGTAATGGAATTAAATGTATTTGTCTTTACCCAGGGGAGCATTTTAATCCAGCAGTAAAAATGGTTAGCGAATAAACTTTACTGCTTGCTTTTAGAAACCTGATTACATTCCCTAGCCTGATTCTCAGCTCGTGTTTCCATTTATTACGCCACTGTACTTCTTCTTGAGGCCCCTTTTCCGTACACTTTTATCACCGATTCTCTAATTTTTTGACTAAATCTGAAGGAAACTCAGAAAAGGATTACCCTTGACCAAAATGATTAAGAATCCTATGTATATATATGTATATATATCCCCTTCTTGAAGAACGCAAAGTTGGAAAGCTGATTTAGGTAACGTAATTTGCTTTTTTTTTACCTCATTCTTCTCTGGTGTATTTTGGCCCTCATATGAAGAATACAATATTTTCCCTTCTTTTAGAGAATATACCAAAAAAAAAAGCTCAGTTTTTTTTTTTTAGTATATATCGATTCAAAAATCTACAATCTATTCCTTTAATTTAATCCTATCAGGATAAAGAGCGTTCATGCATAACCCTCCACTCATCAAAGGCTGATTTTTCCCCCTAAAACTATTTGGCCCTATTCTAATGGGGTTTTCCTGCTGTGGTGGCAGCGATGACACCATTACTCAGAAGCAAACGACGCAACTTAAACAGCTTTCCCAAATTGGGCTTCAGCGGAGTCACCCGCCGAAGCTTTTGCTTGAGGAGACCTCAGTGCCCGTTAGTATAAATGTTTATAGCTTGACAGAGAAAAACACACATTTTGGGCGTCTTGGTTTAGGGATCTTCCACTGTGGGGTGGTCGTTTATGGAATCGAATGGGGCTACGGCGAGGTGCCGGATAACCCGAACGCCTCGGGGTTGTTTTGCATTTGCCCTGGCAAGGCGGTTGGGGTGCTTTACAAGACCCTCACACTCGGCCGCACGACGAAGTCCCCGATGCAAGTAGACACCATCCTGCATCGTCTTGAAAACGAATGGCGGAGCGGTGATTATCATATCCTTCACCGCAATTGCAATCACTTCGCACAGAAACTTTGTGATATGCTGTCGACATCGGAAAAGCTGAAAATTCCGTCATGGTGTAATCGCGTTGCGCGTATCAGTGATAAGATCGTCCCTAAAATAGTAGCCAAGAAAATTCAGCGTATGTTTAATGAGGAGCCTTTGCGCGTCCCGAAGACCGTCCCGAGGGGTTCTATTAGCGAAATCCCGGTTTCTGTGATTCCAAAAAGGTGGTATCTTCACCCATCTATCAAACAACCCCCTCGCTACTCTTTCCAGGTCTCCTCAACGACTCCCAAGAATGAGTTTGAGATCGTTCAAGTGCAAAATAAATCCCTTCTCCCGCCATTTCTCTCCAAAAAGGCGGAACTTAAACCTTACTCCGCTATTACTTCGGAAGAAATCAGTGGGGTTACTCTGCCAGACAAGGTGGTTGACATTAAGGAGGTGATGATTCAAACGGAGGTGTCGTCCTCGGCCTCAAGGTTGGACTCGCACGAGAGCCATACTACGAAGGATTCTCTCTGCCCAACGGTACCCGTTTTGATCAATCAGTTCCATCCTCGCGAAAGCCTTGAGCTTGACAATGAAGATAAAATTAACGAAAGCGTTCCAATAAGGCTTTCTCAAATATTTAAAGCAAACTCTTTAGAGGAGAAAGAGAAGGAGGCGTGTGAGCGCCAAACCCCTTCTTTCTACTGCAAAGAAAGGAGTCTTCATGCGATGGAAAGTGGATTTGAAGCGAGCACGCTAGATCCCCCCATGATCTCTGATGAGATATTCGCTTACCTGTGGGGGGGTTCCACCTCCAATTATAGGGAAGGCAGCCGCACTTTCCGAGGGGCCGAACGCATGGTGTTTTCCGCTCCCCCCTCGGCGATGCGCGGAAGAGAAAGGGGTGATCAGATGATCCGGATGGGGGGAGAGAAATCGCGAGACGAGGCGCAGTTTTCAGCGTCGTTCTCCTTTTTACGCGTGCCCGTGCACCGGGATAGGCAAAGGCCCGTCTCCACTTCGGCTTTGATCGGCCCTCGCTCTTTTCTGCAAAAGGAGGATTCAGCAGGCTTCGGGATGAGTCCCGGACAGCATCCCGCTAATTTTTATACCCCTCGAAGTGCAAACGAAGCTCACGACCTCGACTGCCTGGCTAGCGTTCAGTCGCAATCAAGTCCACAGGGGGAAGGTCCTCCTCCATTGCAGGTAGTAAATCTGTTCGATTTTC
The DNA here is from genome assembly GCA_001766655.1 of Phytomonas francai. Lineage (NCBI taxonomy): Eukaryota > Euglenozoa > Kinetoplastea > Trypanosomatida > Trypanosomatidae > Phytomonas > Phytomonas francai. The sequence continues at coordinate 141,964 of MJCC01000009.1, forward strand.
ACACGATGGATCCGTCTTGTGAATGCCAAAATGTGCACGAAAGCTCTTCCAAAATTTCCCTTTTAAGGAATACTTTTCCGCAAAATCTGTCTCTGCACAATCAGGATAAGACTTTTGATGAAAAACTCTGTGATGGGGTTGGCGAAATCTGCATAGACGTTTATTCTGATCCATCCACATCGGTGCAGATAGGGCTTTCATCCAACGGGAGCGATAAAAGGGAATCTCGAGAGATGGATTGCGTGGGCCGCAATTAATGGGCGGCTAAATTCCTGTCTCCTTTTTTTTAAAAGAAACTATAAAGGTGATGAATTTGATTCAACCTTTTTGTATTGTAATCGGTTTAATGTAAAGGAAGTATTAATTTATAGGGTCGGGTGGCGGATATGTTTTGAAATTAAAAAAAAAAAGGTATTGTATATCCCTATATCATCCATTTTTTCTGAAATCTTACTGACAGTCAGAAGTCATATTTAAAAAATTGTTCATTTTTCGGGTGAGCAAAAATTGGAAATAAGGGGGGGGGGAGGGGGAGAGTTGTGAACTTTTTTTTGTTTAGAATATTGTATTCAGTGCGGAAATTTTTTAGACAATCGTATCAAAAACAAAATTCCCGTGATTAAGCGCGATTAGGATCTTTTAATAATTTAAGAATACCCTTTTACATTTTTTAGCCATCTTTTGAGGCCCCCATTTATTGTCCCTTAAGAATAGTACTAGGACTCCCAGGACGGCTACCGTAAACGCCCTTTACATTTACCAGTCTTTAGACACATATGCAGAAATTTTTCCCTCATTTTAATTATTATTTTTTGCTACTACCATTAAGTTTAAATATTATAAAAGTCTTGGATGTTTGACTGATGTTACCCATTTATACATGCACATTGTAGAATAACCGCATACCGAGTCTTGACGGCTTTTTAAGTCTTAGAGGTGTATTTTACTTTCGACATGTGAGCCTTTTAGAGATCATTGATTTATGGATGGACATTTTGCTCTCATTCAGATTTAAAAAGATGACATTTTCTACGGAATCAGTGCCTCAAAGGGTTATGGTACATCTTTTACCGTAGATGTGTATTTTATTCTAGATATTTGTTCATTTCTTGATAATAAAATAAGGAAAACGCAAAGAGCGGCGTAGTGCCTCATTTTCCATAATGTATTTAGCTTCATAGTGGTCGTATTTGTATACCCTTTGGGGGCTCTTATGAAAAGAGCGAATGCCAAGGTCATTTTTTCCCCCTCGCTTCGTTTTACCATCCAATTCTCCAATGATGAATAATAATAAATCTATCAAATTTCAGCGATATTTCCTTTTCCCTGCACACAAACACATACACACACTATGTGCTTCTAGGGAATGCGGAAAACCAAGATAAAAAAAATGTCTTCTCTTCTAACGAAATGAAAGAATGTCTGATTGAAATACCAATTTCATTTTCTTTGCAATGTTAACAATTTGGGTCTTTTCGCAGGTAACATTTGACAAATAGTCTTCTTTTCCGATGGGTCGACTACATTTCACCGTCCACATTATATTTTATTCGATATCTTCTTCTTCGTTTTTCTTTTGAGATATGTGTACCTGTGAAGAGGCAAAAAAGTGAAATCAAACAATAAAAAATCGCTGTGCAAAGAAACATTTTCATAAGTGCTACAGTGGATTTTTATTATTCATAATATTTCGTAGGTAATGGAAGAAAATAATAATAATTCACCGCCATGCCCAAGTTTCCCTTTTGACTCTTCGAACGTTTTACTTGGCAGAGGTGGCAGTGGTGCCGTATTTCTTGCTAAGCACCACGAAACTATGGAGCTGATTGCAGTTAAAAGGTGCTATAGGCGGAATGCGCATAGGAAAAATCGAACCCCTAATGAGAGACACCCCACAAGGTCGATGATTAGCAGCTTTGACGAAGCCTCATGTGGGTACACGACGGAGTCGGGTTCTTTTGTTCGGGGGAAATCTCACCTGGGGCGCTATGCAATCGAGAATGAAGAAGATATGCGTGAGGAAAGCAATATGGAGGCATTAACGCTTTCTCAGGCAGGGAAACCCACCTCCCACGGCGTTGATACGCAGCCGAATGATAACGATACGCCGCCTGCAGGAAGAGCGGCAAAGGCCGTCGAGGAAGTGAATGAGGTGGCGATTCTTGAATCACTGAGTCCACACCCCCACATCGTCCGCTACCTCGGCAAGCATAAATCTTCTCGGAACGTAACGTTCTTCGCCATGGAGCTGATGAATAGCGATATAGCACGGGAGGTTAGTCAAGGTAGCCTCTCTTTTATGCGGGAGGATGTCTGCACCCTTCTTGTTTTCTCCGTCTTGACAGCTCTCCATCACCTCCACAGCAATGGCGTCGTCCATCGTGACGTGAAGCCGGGAAACATCCTGCTCAAGCGTGTTTCCCCGGAAAAAATGCAAAACGCGCTTTGTATTCCTCTCGCGGACCTCGCACCGAGTGGTGAGTTCGATGCACAGGAGTTGGGCGACGGGTTATCGTGGGTGAGGGCCACCCTGGGAGACTTCAGTGCGGCCCACTTTGCAGTGCAAACCGACATCGATCCAGACATTCTCGCAACCCGCGGCACCCTCCACTACAAGGCCCCAGAACAACTTATGGGAAAGTCAATTACCTCCTTTTCGGCATGTGATATGTGGGCTCTGGGTTCCACGATGTTCGAGCTCTATACCGGTAAAGTGGCCTTTTCAGGTAGCAGCGAGCTCCAGGTTCAGCTTCAAATATTCAAGCAACTCGGCAGCAGTTTTTTAAAGTTCCCTGCGCGGGATTCGAACCCCATCTTGTTTGATAGTATTAAGGCCTCATCTGCCTTTGTAGATCTTCTCAAATGCCTACTGGTTCTCGATCCCAATCGACGGTACTCGGCCCAGGAAGCGCTTCATCACCCTCTTTTCGATCGAGTCAATGCCTTGATAAAACTTAAGGCGATGCCCATTCTGACAAAGGAGGAGACCTTCTTATTCTTCCCACTAAAACTCTTGTATTCACAACTTCCTGATGTAAATACGCTAAAGGTGCGCTTTCGGCCTGTTGCGTGGACGCCGCTCAAGCAGCAGCGCGCCAAAGTAGGGTTTACAGCGACGGGAGGATCTCCTGGGCAAACCCAAGCACCGGCCAACCTCACCCCCATAGAGAAGTCTGCCAACAGGCACCAATCGTGGGAAGTGGCTTCGAATATTAGCGACACGAACAGCGTGCACTGGAGTCAAGTCCGGCCACAACCGAATCGTTCACCCATGGTGTCATCTGAAGCCAAGCCCGATGAAACCCCCGAGAACGGGTCGTCGGAGGTCTATTTCCACATGACCGTTGAGCGGGCCTCGGATGCCCAGGAGGGGAGCCACCGGGTGTCGAGGTGTCTCTCCGTTTTCAACAAATCCCTTATGTCGTCTCCGCAGGACGAGGGCGGACCCGTGCGCGTTGATGGGCCGCACGCCGAGGCCCTCCGCGGCCTCTCCCTCGAGTCGACGCCGCTGCTGCCGCCCCCCCTCGAGGCCCCGACGCGGCCGCTCCAGCGGCGCGGCATGGTGATGCCCCTTGGCGCCTCCCTCATCGCCGGGAACCAGCGCGCCGCGCAGGAGTTCGAGCTGCTCTCCCGCCAGGGGTACTCCTCGCTGCGCCGGATCAGCGCCGAGGCCTCGGGCCCCCGCCGGCCCCGCCTCTCCCTCCCCGCCGGCCCCCGCGGCGACGGCTCGCTGGAGAAGCCGGGCAGCCCGCCGCGCGTGCCGCCGTCCGTGAGCCGCTCGCCGGAGCCCAGCGCGCGCAAGGCGCTCTGCTTCGAGTCCCCCCGCCTCGCCTCGGAGTC
>MJCC01000009.1:145998-230908 GCA_001766655.1 Phytomonas francai
GCACTGCACGCCGAGCGCGGACCCCCTCGAGGCCCCCCCCAGCCCCTCCCCCAGCCTCGGCGGGGCCTCGAACCCCCACGGCGGGCCCGCGTTCGCCGACGAGCCGCGCGCGCGCAGCCGGAGCACGCCGTCCGTCGTCCTCGCCGCCCCGCCCGCCGAGCACAAGCGCGCGAGACTCGAGCAGTGCAGCTAAAGGACCAAAAAGGCTCACGGGCTAGTTACCCTTTCCCCCATTACGGCGGATTCGATTTTGATACATGCATCGGTAGGAGTGTCGGTTAGATTCACTTTTACATTTTCAACTGGTGTCAAATTTCAATTTCGTCACATGTCCTATGAAAAAAGAGGTTTTTTATTTTTATATAGATCAAAGGGTAAAGTTTGTGTCATGCGACGTCAGCGTCTGCCCTTATTCGATTTCACTTTCGATGTTCCCCCCCCCCCCAATGATGCGTTACATCATACACATTTGTACGTTTAATCGTTTTATTCTAAATGTTCTGCTCATTTTCCATAGATGCACACAATTGATCTGTTGGGAAGGGAGTTATATCCATATCTATATCTATATATAGATATAGATATTGATATATATGAGGGAAGTAATGATGCGATATACAATCATGTGTAATGTGCTTTGGCACGTGTTTACCGATGGATCTCTACCGGTGTTCCTGATAAAATGGCCTGAGGAGCTTCTTTGTTACAATAAATAACTTATTCGCCTTTTATGTTTTAATAAAGAATTTATACTAATTTAGAATCATAGTTTTGAAACGTAGTGACTAATTTTCCCATAACATTTTTTCGCGCAATAGTAACATAAAAATGAAGATGTCTATCATGCTCTGTGCCGCCTTAAGCGGATTCCTCTTTGGGTACGACACCAGCGTCATCAACGGGGCCCTATTTCAGATGAAGGACCACTTCGGCTTCAGTGAACACTCCTGGCAGTACGGCTTCATCGTTTCGATTGCGATTATTGGTTGTTTTGTGGGCTCCTTCGTGGGCGGTATCATCTCCACGTATTGGGGACGACGTCCCAGCATTGCGATCGCCGACGCCTTTTTCATCTTCGGCTCCGCCATCATGGCCTTCGCGCCAAGCGTCGCGGTGCTCCTTGTTGGCCGCGTGGCGGTTGGCCTGGCCATCGGTGTCTGCAGTGCGATTACCCCGGTTTATTTGGCGGAGGTCACGCCTCCGAGTCGCCGAGGGTCCATCATCGTTCTCAACAACGTCTTTTTGACCGGTGGACAGTTCATCGCGGCCTCCTTTGCTGCCGTCATGGTGGTCTACACCAACAACAACGTGGGGTGGCGCGTCGCGATCGGCCTTGGGGCACTTCCGGCAATTCTCCAGCTCGGATGTCTCGTGAGCTTTCTCCCGGAAAGCCCCCGCTGGCTCGCGTATAGAGGCCGTATGGAGGCTGCCAGGCTTGTTGCTCAGAAATGCAGCGTTGATTTTGACGACACCGATGCTCAAAAATCAAATTCTGTGAAAATCGATTATGGGGCGCTCTTAAAAAAGGATATGCGCTTCCGCATGATCTTGAGCTGCACACTTCAGATTATTCAACAGTTCTCTGGTATCAACACCATCATGTACTATAGCTCGGTTATCCTCTACGACGCCGGTTTCCACGATCCAAAAATGCCAGTTATCCTATCCATTCCGCTGGCATTTCTGAACGCCCTTTTCACGTGTGTAGCAGTGGTGACGGTGGACAAGGTTGGCCGGCGCTTTCTGCTCATAGTGTCCTGCATAGGGTGTATCCTTGCCACCGCGGCCGCATCCGCATTAGGCTTTATACTGGATTCTGTGGTTCCTTATTCCGTCGGTGGGTGGCTATTTCTGGCGGTCCTGTCGTTCTTCCTCGCGTTCTACGCGCCTGGGATTGGCTGCATCCCGTGGGTGGTTATGGGTGAGATATTCCCTATCCACCTCCGTACCTCAGCGTCCTCCATAGCCACCATGGCGAACTGGGGCTCCAACGTCGTCGTCTCCCAGGCATTTCCTGTTCTTATGGGATCTATAGGGATGGGCGGTACCTTTGCGATCATTGTTGGGCTTCTGGGGCTCGGCCTCGCCTTCATCTGGTTTTGTGTGTTGGAGACGAATGGTCTCTCGCTGAGAAAGGTGGATATCTTATTCCGCAAACACGCCAACCTGCCTATTGACGAAGAGGAGGAGAATGAAACGCCTATCCCTTACGAATCCCCTTCGAACGTTGTGGAGGGCGAATCACCAACCTATAATACCCTTCCTAGAGAACCGAATATGTCCAAATAATTATGCCTCTTCGAAAAACGCACCTGCCAATCTGATTTTGAAGTGCCATGCCGTATATGGTAGTAATAAAAACTATGAGTATCACTGAAGCAGTACCGTTCGTATCCATTTTAAGCCGAAGAGAAGCATCCTATTAAGTCGATACGCACCTCAGATTCGTTCCGTGACAGAATTTTCCAGTGGAAATAGTTGATGAAATGTGCATTACAGGAAAAAGGTTTTTTTAATAGGTATCTCCCTTTATCTGTGCTGACAGTATTGAGGGGTTAAGTTGAAGATAAATAGGTACAGAAGGGAATAGGTATCATTTACCAACTGGATATTTTCTATCTTTGCTATTTAAAAAAATCTAGCACCTTCTACTGAGGCCAAATGGTGGATTTAGTATTTTTACAAGTACCTTTCTTATAATGCCTAAATAATTTTTTTTGTGCGACTTTTTAATTGTGCAATTTAATTTGTATGGATATATGAAATTGATTGTGCAGAATGTGCGTCTTTAAGTTATAATTAAGCTTGCAGCTCCTGTTGTTTACACCGCCCCCCGCCACAACCACCACCACCTCTCTACTACCTCTCACTCTGACAGTATGCAGCAGTAAATCTAAAAAGTTATAACATATATCTATACCCTCTAAGAGCTATGTCAAAAAAATGTCATAATGACTCTTTTACTCCTTTTAAATTAGTTATCTGACTCTACTTTTCCTCCCTCACTATGATGAAGCTATCAATTCTGTGCGACAAAAATGTACCTTAAAGCCAACTAACTTCCAAGACGCTCTCGGTGCAGATTGAACGGTGGTGTGCAAGCCTTGGATTGGCTTTTGGTTGTAATTCTCTCGGTCATGTTAGAATTGAGAGCTGTATTTTGTTTTGACGGTGTTGTTTCTTTCTCTGACCCAGTATTCTCCACGCGATAAAATGGTGTTGTTATTGCATAGAGGAGCCTTATCGACGTTGTTATGCGACACATATAAATGTTTGCATGTGTGTATCCTACATAACACATCAACCATGCGAACATCTATTCAATATTGATTGAAAGCATAGCATGGGCTATCGTGTTATCCACGGGGAGGAAAAAAAAACGAAGAAAAGTTTCCACCTATAGGTTTAGTAGTAGTCAATATAGGGTAGTTATTTGGATTCGTACTTTCACTTTTAGAATGCCTAAAGTGCTTGTGCGACTAATTTTATATATGTTGTTTCCTTACTTTTTTGTGTGTGCGAATGGTTAAAGAATAGGTTAGGGTCATGCTTTGATCTATTTTTACCCTTATAAATTTCATCTTTTTAATGCTTGTTTGACCGCAAGAGGGCTAGTTTTCCCAAATTAAACTTTAAGTAGTATTACAAACGTTCCATTTAATTAACTTATTGTTCTACATTCTTTTTTTGGAATCTTCTTGTTTCGGTATCCTATGTTTACGTGTGTGCCTGACTATACACTCTGATTTTTCATTCTTTTAATCCTTTGTACACAAACAAATGGGTGACTTTAGCATATCCCACCTAACGAATAATCATAGAACTTATATAACCTATTTATTTGTCTTTAATTTGAAATTTCATCTCTTGAGATGTCATCTCTTTGCTTTGCAAATCCTATTCCACGTCTTGCTTCCTGTGGCATCCCAGCCATTGGGATTGGGACTTACAAGCTATACGGTGAAAATTGTGTTCAGTCAGTCATGAGAGGAATACAGAGCGGCTTTCGTCTGATCGACACCGCGGCTGGATATAAAAATGAGGAGCTTGTCGGCGAAGGCATCCAAAAGAGTGGTATTGATCGCTCTGAGCTTTTTGTGGTCGTCAAGATCCTTTTGAAAGCAATGAGAAGTAAGGAGGAGGTAAGGGAAAGTATTACAGGAAGTATACAGAAGCTTCGAATTGGCTATGCAGACTGCGTTATCATGCACTGGCCGGGCTGTTATGGTCTAAAGCAGGAAGATCAGGAGGGCCACGCGGCGGCACGTCGCCGATGCTGGGAGGTGATGATGGAGTTTCAGAAAAAGGGCTTGATTCGCTACATAGGCGCCTCAAACTTCTTGCCACGGCACTTTACGGAGATTGAGGCCATATTAGGCACGCTTAATAAAGAGGGAAGCGATGGTAGTGATGTCGGTTTCGCGAAGCCGGTACTAAATCAGATTGAACTGCACCCACTTTGTCTCCAAGAAGATGTGCTTGCCTATTGTCAAGCACACAACATGGTAGTGCAGCAGTACGCTCCACTAGGTGAGATGGACCCCCGGCTCCTAACTCATCCAAAACTGCTGGAGCTTCAACAAACCTACTTCCCACAGCACACGATATATGACATGCTCATCATGTGGGGGCTTGCGCAGGGCTTCTGCACACTAGTTATGAGTAGTTCTGAAGACCACCACAGGGCTAACTTTCAGGCTGCTGTTGACTACTTTGAATCCGTGAGACGCCAATCAAAGACTTATGAAATGAAAGGTGGAAACAACCATGTCGGAGCATCCGAAACCGATAAAAATACACTTTCGACGTTGACATTGGCGCCTCGATTGTTAACCGAAAAACAGCTGCAAGTTATTGGGAATCTACGGGAGCTTATGAATGTGGTGGAAGATACCCATGTGTGTTGGTACAGCGAGCATATTCCGTAAACGAAGTGCCTTCTTTACTAGATTTTCTATTATCGTCAAGACTTTTGAGTAGGTAACACCTAAAATTACACTATACTTTTTCATATATTAATTATTATTGTCGTTAATTTTAGATTGAATCGTCATTTTCTTGTTTTGCTTAAACTCATACTTCCAAGTTTCTTTTCTTATTGGATTCTTTTTATCCCTCGCAAACTTTCCATCATGCTGATTCTAATGACAACTTATTCATTCACGAAATAAAAATTATAAAATGATAATGTATAAGTTTATTACTTTTGGTTCTTAGTCAGATTATTATTTTTACTCTTTCCTTCTCTCTAGTTAGGGTTTAATGCTAACTCGTAGCAACGGCCTTTTGATTTCTTTTTTAAGCCGAATTTCCATCAGGCCAACCCTATCCCCAAATAGCGACCCCCAGGGGCAACTGGTACAAGAAAGCCTATACAGATTTGTTATAGATTATGATCACAAAGCTGCTGTAACTGATTCACATCCTGTTAATCTTAAGTCTACTTTCTTTGGACGAAAGTACTTTAGTGGGTCAGTGCTGGCAGCTTTCACGACCTTTGCCAGTATATCCTTACTACTGTATACATTTCTCTATCTTGTTGGATTGTCTATTTGGGAATCTTTTAACAGACTCTCCCTTAAGGAACCAACGCAAGAAAACGAAAATGTGGACCAAAGTTTCATATCAGAGGAAGTGGATACCATGATCCTGGAAGGAGAAGAGGAGGAACTTTGAAAAGCAAGTTTGCATCCACATTATCATTTTTATTTGCGTACACACAGACACACTAACAAATCGTAAATCGCTTTTTTTTTTAAAGAGTGGCAAGTGAGCCATAAAATTGAACTTGGACGACTACATGCATTTTACCCACTATTGCGCGATGTGAAAATTAAGTTTGAGAAACCTGTATTGTTTATTGGTGTCCTAGCGAGGCGATAACAGGACAAACATGGAGATTCCACACATTTCATGATATTTTTTCCCCTGGGTTTGGTACTGCTTAAAAAACTCTTGGACAACCAAGTTTTAGTCCATGTTTACCCTAGACTTGGATTTTAAGTGAAATACCCCCCTTCTGTGATCCTTTTCCCCGTAACCTCCCATTTCTGCGTACCCCCAGGGTTTCGAAAATTGTTTGAATTAAAAAACCAAACCAAACCTCTTCAATGGTCCGGTCGAGTCCCAAAAATCAGTCCCCCTTGTCGCTCAGTGGCAGCACGGCCTCCCTGGGCCAGCGGGGCGGGGGGCCTCGGCCAACTCCCGCGCCGTGAGGACCAATCGCCGCAACCCGCCCGCGCCTGCGGCGCCGTCCGAAAAGGGCGCGAAGGCGGACGCCAACGAGGGCCCCGATCCCAAGCCGGGGGCTGTCGAGGGCGCGCGAGGCCCCCACGCTCCCCTTCTCCAGGAGGCTTGTAGGTGGGACCAACAAAACTGGTCCAAAATCGTCCCGGGCGTCACCTCGAGATTCATGTTTGTGTTTCTGGTCGCGCTCTTCTACGCTATTTTTATTCTCGTACGGCCGTATGGGAAGAGCATCGCCACGAGCGTGTTCCTGTCCATCGTGCTTCACCCCAAAAATCAACCACTTCTATCCGTAAATGTTGAATACTGTATGGAGCCCATGCGCCGCGTGCAATCCTCATGGGCTAAACGGGGTTCTCTTTTTTATATCATAGGCTGCTGGTTTTCGCTCTGTCATTTTATATCCTTTATGCTGATCCAGTGCATTATTTTCTCAGGGCTAGATAAATTACACATTCCGTGGCAACAACGGCATCTCGGACATCATCGAAAGTCTGAGGGAAATTGCGCGTTATTCTACTCGAATTTTGTAAAGGGCAAAGACGAAAAGCATCTCAGCTCAACCATCAAAGTGGACTATTCCCTGCAACCAAAGAATTAGACGCAGCCCACATTACTTGTTGACACCTTTAGGGGTCGAGCACTTTTGCGTTGCCTCACCATGTGCATTGTCTCTACCTTCTTCCACATGTTGTTAGGGATACGGTATTTCGTTCTGCTTCTCATTTTTGCATTCTTTGTCCTTTTTGTACCGCAACGTGCTTTCATTTTGTACATGGGACGTCTTTAGAAGCTGGCGCTGCTCACCATCCTCGTGGTCGGTCTCTTCAACAACATGACCATGGACGTCCTGATGGTCCACAACGCGGTAAAGCGAACCACGACGTCGGTTGTCCTCCGTAGTAATGTGATGGACGCCGTACGAGGCACGAATGGAGCCAACGACTCTGTGAATGCACCGCGTTCAAACAGTTCGGTAAGCTCTCCTTGTGAAACCGAGGAGGGGGGGGGGGTCCTGCCACCGAGTAATTCAGACGGGTTTCTAAATTCGCCCCCTTCCGGTAATGCGCACACGATTGCGCAAGGTTCTAAGAAGTGTGCCATGGATTCAGTACGGGAGGCTAACCCTACGCGCTTGAGGAGCTACCAAACCCAGTCATTTGAGAAAGTCGACGGGCGACATCGCTAGGTGCCGTTTTAGACCTTATTTTTTCGAAGCATCAGGATGCCATCATGGATTTCATGTATGGTTTTGCACAATCCGTTTTATTTCAGGGGCTTGGTGTTATTTTGAACCAGACTAATAGCACGGAGTTGAAGGCGAATTTGAGACTCTGGGTGCCTCTCTGGTCAGAAACCCCAGAGGCCGAAAACCGCTCAGGTGGCCATAAAACCAATTTCGTCAAGGGTAAAACAATGCACTCTACTGGATTAAATCGTGCAGTTGGGCGCAGCAGCGCCAGGCTGTCTTGCTGGCGACAAATCCCATTTCACAAGCTCCACACTCTGGTTGGCAGGGGGCAACCTTTCATCGGCATTCACTTCTACAGCTGATAACTGCTCTGCAGGAGTTCTTGGAAACGGATCTAAGGTTCAGGGTGGGTGTAACCACTCCATAAACTTTTCCCCGCCCTCCTTCACAACCACCCAGTGGTCAAGACTTTTGCCGTTGCTTACGCTGCGGGTTTTGCCTCTCATGGAGCACTCTGTAAGGATTCTAGCTACCCTTGGGGCTAACTTCCTCAATTTCACCGACAACATCTATTCTTTGATTCTGTTTGTTCTTCTATTCCGCTACTTTACGCATTTCGAGAACTTCCTCCTTTATTACGCAACTTACAAGGTGTTTGCGGTCATACAAGCGGACTTCCATGAGTATCATACCCGTAGCATCGAGTGCGAGATCACCGTATCATTTACCGCGCTTCTGCAGTCGTTTTGGCATCTAATGTGGTACCACTTTGCGATTACCTTTGTCATGTTCAAGTGTTGAGGCCTCCCAATGCCATTCTTTTGTAGTGTGATCGCGGTGCTTTTGATTCTCTTTCCCCTCACCCCCAAGTGGTTAAATCCCTGCTTTATCGCGCTGCTTGTGTTGACTTTTCAGACAACCGTGGAGAATGGGATCATTGTTTTTTTTTTTTTGGGGGGGGGGGGGGGGGATCTGCAAGTGCTCAGCTTCTTTGCGGCGGTTGCTGTGGACTACAGTGATGATTGGCTTTTGCGCGTCAGCCAGGGGCCGCGCAGAGACCCCTTCACAGGTACGCTCAGACACGAGAGTAAACAATTTCCGCCTTTTGTGGTTGGTACCCATGGTGGTTCTCGGGTTCGTGGCCTACGGTGCAGTCGGTATTTTGTTGGGTCCATTGACGGCGATTATCGCAAAGGTGTTTTTTGACAATTGGGATATAGTGTTGACAAGCCCTCCTTCTCTTGAACCCCTCGCGCTGAGCGAGCGCGAAAGTTGCTTTCAAAAAGGGAGTAGTGATAATACTTCCACCTACCAAGCCTCTACTTCTCGAGAGGAGGGGGTTAAATGCAGCTAAGCTTGACTTAAACGGCTAAATATTAGCATTAAATTATTATATACCTTTGAATTGTCTCCTATACCTTTGTCTATTGGATTTTTAAGAGAGAAACGGCAAAATAGACGGCTATAGAATGTTTCTTTGGAAGTGAATTTCGTTGTACAGGGTACACGGAGTCTAAATCCCTGTACTTTTTACATATCTCTTGATTGCTCTTCCTTCCTTTATAATACTATTTGTAATCAAAGTTGAAGACCTTTTGTCAAAGGTTATTTAACCTCCATCCTGGGTTCGCCCATTCCTATATACAAAATGACTTCTCTTCTTCTACTTGGGCGCTTTTCAATGCAATAGCTCTCTCCTGGCTTCGTGTTGATGTCTATCAATCGTGTTTTCAGCTGTCTCAAACCCTTGCATGTTCATCTAAATCCCATAGACTGGAGGTAGGAAGCGCAACCTATATGGAGAAATAATGGATGACGTTAACCGGAGCTTTATTTATTTCCCGCTGTTCAATCACTCAATAACTACCAAAGAGAATATGTGCCTACAGCAAGTCAAAGCTAGGCCCTCTAATAGCGACTACGGCTGGTTGAGTGCGAGACGGGATGGGTACTTTCCAAGCCTTCGAAGGTGCCGCTCTTCTTTCCGGGCACTGCCAGGCCCCTCTGGAAGCCACCTTGGCAGCTGTTTGTCCTTTTCCACCACCCCCATGGAGGGGTTTCCCTCGCGTTTACAGCGTGGTGTGTGGGCTGGGGTAGCCTGGACGGATTTGTTCGCCGCCTTCGAGGCCGAGAGGGGATCGCCTGGACGGACCTCCGCCTTATCGTCGCCTTTGTCGGCGTCGTCCTCGACGGCGTCTCGGCCCGTGTTGTTGGTGAGTGGGTGCCTTCTTGGGGCCGCCGTGAACCACCGGGGGGCGGCCGCCGCCGTCCGCCGCGGCTCGCCCGTTTATTTTCTCCTCGACCGCCTCTGGCGCCGCCTGCGCGTCGTCGAGGGCGTGCATTTTTGCCCGGAAATGGAGCTCCTCGGGCTGCCGGCCCCACGCCGCCCGATTCGCCTCGTCCGCCAGCCTCCGCGGCCGCTTTTCGACGCCGAATCCGCGGCCGCCGGGCCTTTCACGGCGGCGATTTGGCAATCCGCCGAGGACGGCGGGCCGCCGCGGGTGCTCTCGACCTTCGCGTCCACGGACCCCCTCGAACGGCACTGGAAGGGCGAAAACGCCGAAATGGAAGGCGGCGAAAGGCCGCCGCGCAGTCCTTCGCGTCCGGACTTTAGCGAAACGAACGAACCCCGAACGGCCTCGGATGCGTTCGTTTGTGCGGGGGCGCTGCGGTCTCCCTCTTTTTTACGCGATGTCGACGGGGTCTTACTCAAGGCACGCTCGCCGAGCTGTGGGGTGTACGATGCGCGATTGTACGCATCTCCCGTAAACGCGCCCGTTTCGAGAAGCGCCCCGCAAAAAGGTCCTCAATCCTTCGGTGGTTTTGAAAATGTGGATGGGTTTTTTGCCGGTATGCTGCGGAACAGCCTGCGAGAGGCGAACCCCACGGCGGTATCCCCCCCGATCACGTCGGAGAGGCTCCTTACGAGTTTAATGCCCCCCGGCTGCGAACATGACGAATACACACGGCCCATCCAAGATCAACTTAGGGAAACAAAAGCGAGGCAGATGGAAAAGGGAGACTTTGCGGGAAAAGCAAATCAGGCTAAACCAGAGGAAAGGTATCTGACACTCTTTTTGGATGCCGTTTTAAATCATTTCGAGGCGCGCACTGCAAAGTTGGTATGAGATGCACATCGGGAAGCATCTTTTTGTTGTTGTTTTTGAGACTTTTCATGTTGCTGCTTCAACTCGTGCGGCTGTAGTGGTTTCTTCTTAATTAAACGCATGCAAAAACCTAGACTTATATGGGGGTATATATATTTATTTATATATCTAAATTGCCTCTCTTTTCCTTTCCATTGGAAATTTGGCTTGGCTATAATAGAATTTAAGAAATAGCGGTTAAGGAAGTAAAAAAGCTAGGGTTGCATTTAATGAACGTTCCACGGCCGCGGCACAAGAACCCTCTAATGGAGGAACTGGATTTCCTCAAGCAAGTACAGGAGGATCGAATGTCTTTCAACGCAAGCCTTGTTTGCCATGAACGTTGCGTGGGAAATTACTCATTGAATAATTTTTACTGGAAGGAGAAATCCTGCATGCAAAATTGCCTAGAAAAGATCAACCAGGCGACGATAATCACAAATTTAAATTACGAAAGATTTCAGCAGATGCAGACTAAAAAGTAAAAAGGCACGGGTACGTTGATTTAAATGAAAGGATCTTCTATCGTTTAAATGTGAGACTCTTTCCTTATAGGCACATGCTCGTAGGCTGCACTGTGGACTTATTTTTTTGTGGTGAAATCGGCCGGACTCTGTCTCTTTTCAATCCCTTGTGCGTGTTCCCAGTTAATTTATTAGATCTTAATGTAGGATTTATAATTATCCTAATCAGCCTACCAACATAAAAACCGACGGCACCAACAAGGCTGGAGGATTGTGTCTTCTTCTTTGCAGTTTGATGTCGGAGCAAAAGGGGACGTCAAATAACGATGGGCAACTTTAGCTTCATTTTTTTGTTTCCCACCTCTTTGATTCGTTTCATTGACTGAAGATTCACCTATTTTTGCGGTTAACCAACTACACTATTATCAAAAGAACAAACATTAGTGCATTAGACCCATTTCTTTGAAAAGGTCGAAGAAATGGTTTTGGCGGAACTCGGCCATAAAATCGGCCAGGCGCTTCAAAAGATATCCGTGAAATCCATCCTTAACGACGATGACATCAAGGAATTGCTGAATGAGCTCGCGCGCGCGCTGCTGCAGGCCGATGTGAACATCACCCTGGTCAAAAAATTGCAGGACGGCGTGAAGTCGGAGCTTGTGATCGCGGAGGAAGGGGCCGGGCTGAACAAGCGCAAGATCCTGCAGAGCGCGGTCTTCAAGGGGATCACGGCGATGCTGAACCCGGGCATCGAGGCCTTCCAGCCCGTGAAGGGAAAGACGAATGTCGTGATGTTCGTCGGCCTGCAGGGCGCGGGAAAGACGACCTCGTGCACGAAATACGCGGCGTACTTCCAGCGGAAGGGGTTCAAGGTGGGGCTGGTCTGCGCGGACACCTTTCGCGCGGGCGCCTACGATCAGCTCCGGCAGAACGCGGCGAAGGTCGGGGTCCGCTTCTACGGCTCCCTCACCGAGGCGAACCCGGTAACCATCTCGAAGGAGGGCGTCGAGGAGCTCAAAAAGGAAAAGTTCGACCTCATCGTCGTCGATACGAGCGGCCGGCATCGCCAGGAGGTGGCGCTCTTCGACGAGATGAAGCGGCTCGAGTCGGCGCTGCGGCCGAACGACATCGTCTTCGTGATGTCGGCCACCGACGGCCAGGCCGTCAAGGAGCACGCGCAGAACTTTAAGGAGAAGGTGAAGGTCGGCTCCGTCATCATCACGAAGTTGGATTGCCAGGCGAAGGGCGGCGGCGCGCTCTCGGCCGTGGCCGAGACGAAAAGCCCCATCGTCTTCATCGGGACGGGCGAGCACTTCACCGATTTCGAGCCCTTTAAGCCCGACGGCTTCGTGCGGAAGATGCTCGGCATGGGCGACTTCTCCGGGTTTATGGATACGATAAAGGACGCCAAAATTGACGAGAACAACGCGCTCGCGAGGCGCGTGCAGGAGGGCCAATTCACGCTCCGGGATATGTACGAAGTCCTGCAGAAGATGGCGGGCATGGGCTCGATCGGGAAGATTATGGAGATGATCCCGGGGATGTCCGGGATCGCCCAGTCCTCCGGCGAGCAAGGCGAGAACATGCTTCGGACCTTTGTTCATATTATGGACAGCATGAACGACGCGGAGCTGGATGATGCAAAGGTGAAGAAGACCATGACGCCCGCCCGAATGCATCGCATCGCGCGTGGGAGCGGGACCTCGCTCTTTACGGTCCACAAACTCATCGTCGCGCACACCTCCTTTGAGGAGGTCGTGAAGCGGATGGGAAAGGTCAACTTCAAGGCGCTCACGCAGGAGCCCTCGAGTATGATGGGGAATCCGATGGGCCAATTCGCGAAGCTGCTCGACCCGAATATGATGCGGCGGATGGGAAATATGGAGGGCATCCAGAATATGATGCGGCAGTTCGCAGGGGAGGGCGGGGTCGGCCCCGGCCTCGCGGGGATGCCCAACATCGCGAATCTTATGAAAATGCCGCAAAAGGTGAAGTTTAAGCGATAAAGTGGCGGGACTTTCCATCCCCTGTGAGGTCGCAGTGCACGGGGCAGGGGGGGGGGGAGAATGGGTGTGGTAAGGAATAAAATGAGGTCATATATATATATTTATAAGGCTTCTTTTTTGAGGTTATTCCCGGAGCTGCTGGAATCATTAACTACGATGGAAAATGTCAGGGAATAATGGGATATGCTTTTTTTCGTGTGGTATGTGTAGACAAAGAGAGGTATTTAATCCGGCTATTTTAAAACTGGGCACCTGTTCTTGTCGCGAAAACTAATCCATCTTCAGCCGAGTCAATGAGCGATATGCATTAGTTTTGTGCTTACTAATAACATTCAGATAAAGGAATACATTTGCGATATTTTTATTTATTTATATTCGCCATGGTATTATATTGAACTGAGTGTGTCTTTTATAAACTCTTTCTGAAGTGATACCACATTTGTTTTCAAGTACCAAATTTTATTTCTTTCTGTAGATCTCCTAGCGCATCTTTCTTTTTTAAGATATCATTTTTAATTTCGAGGTTTTATTTTAGATATTTTTAAACTTTTTATAGATTTACAATTCTACAAAAGGGAGATATATATATATATATATATATATGTATGTATATATATATACAGTGTATTTCCTTTTTTTTACTCTTTTTAGAAAATAGATACAACGTAAAAATACAATCAGTGAACTTATATCTCATTAAGGACTCGCTTTATTTTCTATATAAATTACTATTTATTTAGTGAAATAAAAGTTAGTGGCGAGATATTCATCGAATCTACAACAGAAACCAAACCAATGACACATCGAAGCAATGCAAAACACGTCTGCCCTAATGCGATTTCGCCAATCGAATGGGGTAGCAAGAATTCCATAGAGAGCTTTCCTGAATCGCGAAATTTATCTAAGTGTACCGTATCCGCGTCGCAAAGCCCACAAAATAAAAATGGAATGCCAAGCTGCTTAAAACAAGACATGTGGGAAGGGAAAGAAAAATTCACGGAAGTTCTTCGCCAATCGATCGGCAAATATCGCCTCGAGACGACGAGTCGCTCACCTGAAAAGAAACTATCGCATCTGAGCACAAACACACTTAATGGGCAGCGGGATGATGCGTGTGCGGGTGCAAACATGCCCCTAGACACCCTAGATTCTATTGATATATTGCTTTTTGACTGTGCAGCCCAGCACACGGACGCACACCCTACTTCTAAGGTGCCCCAAACAGCTCGCCCGCCGTCCGATCGATCTCAAATTCGGAGCGTTCGCACGACTTTCACTCCTCCAGCGCCCTGCGATGGGGGCCTGGGGGTCAAAGTACCCAGAAACGGTACGGAGCGACCATCGCGGAAGCACGCTGAGAAAACTCCCGATCGGAAAAACACCGCGGCTAGCCGACACCATAAGTCGGTGCACGAATACAGAAAAGCATTTTTTAATTTGTATAGAGTACCAGAGGAGGAATTGGAACCACCAAAACAACAGTGCCCGCCGTCTCCGCACACCAGCCCCCCGACCATCCTTTTGCGAGGCGAAGAACCTCTCGAAGTTCGCGAAATAAACGATCGAGCGCCCCCCTTCTGCCGTACGCCGCCGCCTTCCGTTAGTTCATATAACCCCGTCGATACGCGGGCTGATGCGAGGATGCCTCCGCCGAATAAAAAACATCACCCCGTGAAGGCTATAATCGGCCCCCGTCAAGCGGGAAAGGAAGGGGCTCGCGGGAATCTCCTCGAGGGCGGTATTTTAGAGCCCCTCCCTCCGTCGTCGTCCCCTTCCCCCACGCAAATGGAGGGAGGCGGAAGCGCGGCCCGCGAAAGTTCTTTTCAGGGGGTGGGGGAAGCGATAAACGACAAATCGGATGCCTTCGAGGATTGCCGCCGGATGTCGGAGACCCTTTTAAGGCCTCCCTTCGCCGCCCCCGCGCAGTCGAGGCCGCCGAAGCAGGCGCCACGCAGCGTTATACTCTCCGTGGAGGGGCCGGGCTCGGGAAAAATGGACATGTCAAAAGTGAAAATCGCGAAAATAGACGATGCGCAAAAAGGAGACACTTGGGAAGCGCAAAACGATACGCCTTCGCAGCGCGAATCGCCCCCCGCGGAGACGCCCCCGCGAGCAAGCGTACCGCGTATTCAACCCGCTCATTTACCCAGTAATGCCAAACAAACGGAGGAGCTGCCGGGAAATGCTGAGGTGTCGAAAACACCGACTGGCTATAACTACGAGAAGGGGAAGTACGAAATCCTCATGTCGTACTGGACGCGGGAAACGGTCTTTCATTCGTGGATGGGTGAGTCTTTGGTGGAGATTTTCGGATCAAAGCTCTTACAGGAAGTGGTTTCCCAGGGGGATGCAAAGACGAATCGCATGAAGTCTCCTACAGCTTTCGCCTATGCTCCCCCGCCGGCGCCTCGGGAAACCCCTCACTCGCCACGGTCGCTCGCCATAGGGTCTGCGAATGGCATTGATGTCGTAGAGTCGTGGAAATCATCACCTACCGCGATTATCGGGGAGAACCTCATGCGATTCATATTTGAGGCCCCCCTCTTTGGTACCGCCGCGGCGGTGGGAGTCGATTCCTGCGATCCGGCGATGGCGCTAAGGTCCCGCCTTATGGATATTTACTTTAATGCGTGCTTGGAATCCCATATGGAGATACTCCAGCACGCGTGGTTCAACGCCGCCTATAACCAATTGCTCGCCCTTAAAGAGATCGAGTATCTTGAAGAGCACGGTCGTTTTTTAATTGAGAACGAGTGTGAGCTCGTTCTTCTTGGTACTATGCATTTGTTTGAGAATTCGGCTCCTAGACACCGTTCTCGAGGCAGCGCGATGCCCTATTTGTACGCAACCCACTCTATCCAACCCAAACCGAAGACGATCACTCCACTTCAACGCATCGCAAAGTGGTTTTCCTACCAATCGCAGAAAAGCACGCCCCCCACACCGAATACGCAGTTAGAACCCCTTCCCTCCGTCGCGGCAAAGCCTCTTAGCAATATCGATGTCATCCTCAGGAAGCGGAGTTCCTTAACTACTTCAAGGGCGACACACAAAAAATATAAGAGTATTCTTTTGAAAAACAATCGAAAATTTCCAGAGCCCATCTGCAATTCGATAAACGAATTCATTCGAGTCATACCCCCGCCAATTTCAACAATCGTGACTATACAAAAGCCTTCTGTGAGCGTCTCCGATATCGATACTTACCCGTTAAACCCAGGTCTTAATCTAGGTAAACTTTGTTTGGAAACTGGAGAGGTATAGGCTATAAACTTGAACCCCACGCGGTGTTTATAGTGTCCTAGAGGCAAATTCGCTCAACTTGGGGAGTCCCCATGAGCTTTACACCTCTAAGAAGTTTATTCGATCTTAAATATAACTATCTATGGAAAAAAAAAACACATTTACTCCCCTCTTTTTAGAAGATTCTAATAAAGTACAAGATGCCATAGTCTTAAAAATAGCCTTGGCGTACTTCAATAATTTTGTAATGTGTTTTTGGTATTTATTCTTTGTTATTTGGGTTTTATTTTACTTTTACGCTATTGAGATGCTAATTATACGGAGACATACCATCACTTATCTTCTTCTCTTTACCATTTATTACGGACTATGAAATTTAGAACTAAATATTGAGCTTTCCAACCATTTATCCCTTCAATCTCTTGACCCGTGCCCATGTCCGCGTGTCGGTTTCAATTCCATTTCTTTTCGTCTCTTTTTGTCCGTTCCTGTATTTTTTGCGGTCTCTTTTTGTAGACATTTCTCTAACACGACAAGCCAAGCGGGGAGCAGATCCATCTTTAGTGTGCGGCACACGACCCATCATTGTAGCTCGGCCATCCCATGCCCAGTGCGGAATTGGACCCCGCCCTGTGCGAGCGCTGCGTGATTTTCCTCGACATCGACGGCGTCCTGCTGCCCGTCCCCCGCGCGACCTTCGGGGGCGGCGAACTCGCCGCGGACTGCCTGGGGCGGCTCCGGGAAATTATCGAGGAGGCCGGGGGACCGGCAACGGTGACGATAATCCTCTCCTCGACCTGGCGAAACTTTCCCGAGATGGTGGGACGGCTGAATCGGTGCTTCACCGCGCACGCGATCCCGCCGGTGGGGGGGGGGACGCCGGACGGGACGGTGGTCGTCAGCGCCGTGGCGTACTTCGCCGAGGACCCGGGCGAGCGCCGGCTCGTCCGGGATCGCGTGGACGAGATTTGCCGATGGCTCCACAGCCACTTGGTCGATCATCCGGAGGCCATCGGCGGGCGCTGGCTCGCCATCGACGATATGCAGCTCGACGTCGACGAACGCATGGCGGGGCACTTCCTGAAAACGGAGACGGAGGTCGGCCTCACCGACGAGGATGTTCGGCGGGCGAGGGAAATTATAGCGTCCTTTCCGACAAAAGAAACCGCCTTCGAGCGAGCGAAATACGCGCTCGTCGATCCTGTCCTGAAGGATGAGGAAAACACGATCCTTCAAATCCAATGCAATCGACTGCAGGAAAAATCGAATAGTCTGGAGGCGTCTTTGAGCACCACAAAGGAAGAACTTGCAAGCCTAATGGCGGTCCGGCGAGAGATGGAACGTGAACTTAAGGATCGTAGGATACAGATGGAGGATATGAGGTATAGGCTAGCCTTGGCTGAGTTCTCAAAGAAAAATAAGGTTCTGGCGGCTGCGCTAGAATTCGCGGCCACCACATCGGGTAAGGAACGGAAAGAGGTGGATGCCAAAATCAAAGATTTAGTTACGCTTTTACGATCAAAGAAGGAACTTCAAAAGACTATGAAGGCTGAAAATAGAAAGGCACAGAAGAAAACGGTAGAAAATGCGTAGTTACTGAAGCACTCAAAAAAAAAAAAATAAGGGTCTTAGAACTCAACCGATTTTTGCCTATACTATCTGTTATTGGATATCAATTCTACTCTCAATATATATATATTATATATTATCTATTGCAACTGTTACGGGAATGGGGAGGATATAAAGGGGTGGATATACTATTTACATTGAAATATATGAATATTTCAGCCCCCTTTAATTTCTGTTTGCGGGATGAAAAGTCTGAGGGGACGTGTGTGTCCTTAAACGTGTTCGTAACAACAACTTGAACAAGATAAAAGGGTGAACCTTTTAAGTGTATTCTATTAGTCTACGCGAGGCATTAGCACTATTACCATATCTTACTATTCGTTTTTTTTTCCTGTTACTCTTGTTGTTGTTAACACAGGTATAGGGAGCCACACGCTTTGGTTTGAAAAGCAAATATTTAGTTGTTGTTGTTTCATAAGCACTAGTAAATGCCACTGTTTAAGAGAGGGTCAGGAACGATCACAGGCTTTACGCCGCCCACACCCTCTCTTGTGGGTGGCAACTGCGATGATGCCAAACCAAGCAGTGATTCGTCTATTCTGGTTACCAGTAGACACCATCCTTTACTTTCCAACACCAGTATTCCTCATTTTTTAAATCGAAGGTCGTTATCTACGGTGTCGGTCGTGGCCGGAGACTCCTCCGGAATTCCAGGTTCCGCTGGTAATTTCGAGGATGCCGCGAAGGATCCGAACTCCATCACAAAGCTTGCCTCGACGGCAGCCAAACGTATCGTTTTCTACCCGGAAACCCGAGGAACGCCGCAGGAAAATATCCTTTCCGCGCGGCTGTCCAAACGCGCACACATCGACTATCATCAACCCGCGAGCACCAAACAGGACGAGCCCTCAAACAGTCGAACGAAAGGCGAGGACGCGCGAGCGGGGAAGGCCGTCGAGCAGCCCGAACTGGCGGCCCGGTCGACGACCGGCGCGCCCGAGGGGGCGGTTTATGATTCTTTGGAAAAGCCGGCGTCGGGGGGTGAGCCCCCCGGTGGGGCCCCAAACCCCGCGAAAACAGAAGATGTAGAGAAGGAAAAGGCCACCATTATCCCACGCTATCCGGTTAGTCCGCATGGAAAGCTCTACTTTCAGGTCGAGACGGACGGCGCGACCCGCCACGACTCCGTCGGCATCGTCGTGATCGATACCGTCGAGATGGGGGTGATGATGTTCGATCGGATGGGCCGCCAACACGGCAACCGCCCCGATCCCGGGTACCCGATCAAACAAGAAGAAATCGATAAAGCCGTCTCCGGGGCCGTCATAAAGGTCGGCGCGAAGAACGTCTTGCTGATCACGGCCTTGACGGAGGAGGCCTTCCGCCACGGTGAGTTCTTCCTGCGCTCGGAGCACGATATGCGGATCCAGGAGGACAAGACAAAGGCCGAGGCCGAGGCGGCGGCCGTGAAGGTGGCAAAGCCGAATATGTCGTTCGGGCTCTCGTTGCTCGGGGGCGTCGGTGGGAGCACCGCGGCGGTGCTGTTTGGGGCTCCATCGCTGCGGAAGCGGCCGCGCGAGGGGCAAACCGGCTTCACTGTGCCCCTCGCTGGGCGGCCAAAGGTCGGAAAAAATGGCCTCGTGGAAGCACTGACGCCCCTGCACGACCCTGATCGCCCCGGCGCCGTGGTTCTTTTCTACGCGAACTACAAACGCGACGCCCACGGGCGGCCGCAGGTCTCCGTGGTGGTGGACCCCATCCTCGGAGACAAGCTCCGCCCGCATCAAGGTATCGGCGTGAAGTTCCTCTTCGACTGCATCACGGGGACTCGGATGCCGGGCTACCACGGGGCCATCCTTGCGGACGAGATGGGTCTGGGAAAAACCATCCAAACCGTCGCCGTGATCTACACCTGCCTTAAACAGGGCAAACACGGCAGGCCCACGGCGCGCAAGTGCCTCGTGGTAACCCCCTCTTCCTTAGTACAGAACTGGTGTAATGAATTCGACAAGTGGCTCGGCGCGGGGGCCGTGAAGCACTTTGCCATCTCCGAGTCCACCCCTAAAGGTGACCGCATCATTTCCCGATTCGACGGCGATGGCGATGTGCTCGTGATCTCCTACGACCAGCTACGAAAGTACATCGCCCGCATCTCGTCCCTTAAGTCGGTAGAACTGGTTGTCTGCGATGAAGGCCACCGGCTCAAGAACGCGGAGGTGAAAACCACCAAGGCGATCGACCTACTGCCCACCCGCAACCGCGTTATTCTCTCCGGCACGCCCATCCAAAACGACCTTTCGGAGTTCCACGCGATGGTGAACTTTGTGAATCCGGGCATCCTCGGCAACCGAGAGCTCTTCACGCGCGTCTTCGAAGAGCCCGTTTCCATCGGACGAGACCCCAACTGCGGGGAGTACCTCAAGTCCCTTGGCCATGATCGCGCACACTACCTCTCTGTCCTTACCCAGCGCTTTATTCTGCGTCGAACGCAAACGATTAACGAATCCTACCTCCCACCGAAGGTGGATTTAACCGTTTTTGTCCGGCTGGGAAAGATGCAGGAGGAGGCCTACGAAAAATTGTCGGCAGCCGCGGAGAGTGCCGTGTGCACGCCGCTGGTGCTCATCTCCGCGCTGCGCAAGCTGTGCAATCACATGGACCTCTTCGAGGAGGCGGTCCGCCTCTCACGGCAGCAGGCCGCGAACGGCGAGGCCGAACGCACGTCCAGGCGACGCCCCGCGGGCATCCCGCTCGGGGTCCTCCCCAAGGGTTTCTCCCGCGGAAGCCTCTCCCAGGCCTGTGGGAGCAAGCTGCACTTCGTCTCCCTCATGCTCGATGAGCTCCGCCGGAATGGGGAGCGCGATAAGCTGGTGATCGTCTCCAACTTCACGCAAACCCTCGACATCATGGCGGCGTTATGTCGCGCGAAAAAGGTCTCCTACTTTCAGCTTGACGGCAGCACGCCCATAAAGCGGCGGCAGGAGCTGGTCGACTACTTCAACATCCCAACCTCGCAGGAGATCGTCTTCCTGCTCTCCTCGAAGGCCGGCGGCGTCGGGCTCAATCTTATCGGTGCAAATCGGTTGATCCTCTTTGATCCGGATTGGAATCCCGCCAACGATGCGCAGGCTATGGGCCGTGTTTGGCGCGATGGACAAAAGAAGCGGGTCTTTATTTACCGTCTTTTAAGCACCGGAACGATCGAGGAGAAGATCTACCAGCGACAGGTTAGCAAACAGGGCCTCTCCGCGAATGTGGTGGATATGCAAGAGGACTCCAAGGAGCATTTTACTCTCGAGGAGCTCAAGGCGCTTTTCCGCTATAAGCCGAATACTTCAAGCGAGACGCATGACCTCCTCGCCTGTAGGGACTGTGAGACTGCTGTGACCGAGGCCCAGGAGCGTAAGCTCAAGGGTCAGGAAGTCTCGCCTAGTAAGATGCAGTTCAAGAGGGTCTCTAGCAAGAAAAGCACTGGGCCTCGCATGGATGAACTCAAGGCATGGCGTCATATCAAGGATATTGCACGCTTCTCGCTCGACGTTGTGGTGCGTACCATGGCTATAGCCGCTCCTCAGCTTCTAACGTTGTTGTTTGCAAATGAACGCGATCCTAGCAAGAAATCTGATGAGTCCAAAAATGAGAAGACAAATAAGAATGATAATTCAGACATGTTACTCAAAGTCGAGAAACCTTTTGAAAGCGACGAAGATAATATCATCTGCGTCAGTCAAGCAGCCATGCAGGAAGAAGAGAGTCAACTCAATATTGAGGTTCATGATAACGATGAAGATGAATCAGAGTTCTCATCTGATGAAGAATCATCCTCACCGTCGAGTGAAGAGGACTAAGCATTGGGACAAATGTGTAAAGGGTTCCTCCATTTTCCCTCATCTATCCCTCCACATAAAAAGAAGAATGATGAATTTATGTGAGATAGTCAATCTCTCTATCGAAATAACGCTTCCAACTCCCGATTTAGAAGGACCAAAAGCTACCATACCAGACTAGCTTATCTTTAATACCTTAAAAGAAGGTGATTAATTTTGAACTGTAGCTTGTTTGAATTCTTCTTCCCAGCCGTTTCCGCCTAAATCTTCTCCTGTATTGTCATTTATACCAATTCCTTTTTCCGCTTTTGTGTGATGTTGGGAATGAGGTGAATGACGCATTTACCCTTCCGCACAAACTATGCATCTTTTTGCTGTAGAGTTTTAGAAGTATTTTTGTTATCTGCGAAACTAAGGAACCCTCATAAGTGTTATTCAAGTAAGAAAGGATTTTTTTTGAAATGAAAGCGTTCAAATGGATGCGTAGTCTTCTTTTCTGCTGATGAGCTTGTCCTACCTTTATATATATATATATATATATATATCGATATATTGTAAATTGATCCAAAAAAATTGTATTTTTACGCTTATCATTGCTATTATAGATACACGGTGGCTATCTATATTGGAATCTGCATTTTCCTCTTTTCTCTTTTTGAATAGATAAACGATTATTAGCAATATTTTAAATTATTTTACCGTATTTTAATTTGCCTTCAAACAATATATATATACATATATATATATCTGCATATTATTGCAAAGAGAATTGCATTGAAAAAAAAATGTCTGATTGCAAATCTCAGGAAAAAATTATGGAGTTGCTCCAGAAATATGGTACCTCTGTTCTTACGAACCGCTACCTTAACCGTGGTACTGCCTTTACACACGAACAGCGCAAGCATCTCGGCATTACCGGGCTCCTACCCCCTGTTGTGGAGACCCTCGAGCAGCAGGTGGAGCGGGTATGGTTGCAGCTTCAGCGCTATGAAAATCCGCTTGACCGGTACATCCACCTATCAGCCCTTCAAGCTCAAAACACGACACTGTTCTATGCTGTGCTCATGGCACACATAAATAAGGTCCTCCCTATTGTGTACACCCCAACCGTTGGTGAAGCGTGCCAAAAGTTCAGCAACATCTACTTGCACGACCACGGAATGTTTTTGAACCATCTGTGTAAGGGACAATTCGTAGAGATCATGCAGAAAATTCACCCTACAGATGTGGATATTATTGTCATCACGGACGGCTCGCGTATCCTCGGGCTGGGGGACCTGGGCTGCAACGGCGTTGGCATCAGCATCGGCAAGTCCTCCCTCTACGTCGCGGGCGCCGGACTGCACCCCAGCCGCGTGCTGCCCGTTGTCCTGGACGTCGGGACGAACAGCGACAAGATCCGCGAAAACCCGTTCTACTTCGGCCTTAAAGAAAAGCGCTGCGGCGACGTCGAGTTCTATGGCCTGATGGACGAGTTCATGGAGGCGGCGACGACGGAGTGGCCGGGCGCCGTGGTGCAGTTCGAGGACTTCAGCAACAACCACTGCTTCGACATCCTGTCGCGCTACCAGAAGAAGTACCGCTGCTTCAACGACGACATCCAGGGAACGGGCGCCGTGATCTCTGCGGGCTTCCTGAACGCGGTGAAGCTGTCGAAGGTGGCCCCGAAGGACCACCGGATCATCTTCTTTGGAGCGGGCTCCGCTGCGACGGGTGTGGCGCAATGTATCGCAAAGTTGGAAGCAAAACTCTACAACCTTAATTATGACGATCTTCTCTCAACCTTCTATTTAATCGACTCGAAGGGCCTGGTGACGAGCACCCGCGGCGACAAGCTCGACGCGCACAAGGTGGCCTGGGCGCGCAAGGACATTTCCGCCGAGGACAGCAAGAAGCTCAGGACCCTGGAGGACGTCGCGAAGTACGTGAAGCCGACCGCCCTGATCGGTCTCGGCGGCGTCCCCTCCGTCTTCAGCGAGGAGATCGTCAAGTCTATGACCGCCTACTGCGAGCGGCCGATCATCTTCCCGCTGTCGAACCCGACCAGCCAGGCGGAGGTCGTCCCGGACGCGGCGTACCGGTGGACCAACGGCAAGGCGATCATCGCCTCTGGGAGCCCGTTCCCGGAGACCGTTCTCGAGGGCAGGTCGCTGAAGCCCTCCCAGGGCAACAACCTCTACGTCTTCCCAGGTATCGGGCTAGGTTGTGCTCTTTCTGCTCCTCAGTACATACCAGATGAGCTTTTGATTGCAGCAGCGGTCTCCTTATATAATTTAACAACGGAGGAACAGCTTTCTAAAGGCTGTTTATATCCTCCTTTGGATGACATTCGAGACATTTCAGCCCAGATTGCTACAGATGTGATTTTGGAAGCACAGAGGTTGCAGGTTGACGGAAATTCTGACCTGCCGCGCGATCGCAAAACACTGTTACAGGAAGTAAAAACGAAGCAATGGTCCCCCATATATCCAGAGGAACTTTCTATAAAGTAAATATATTGAGGATACCTATATAATCGGACAAGAAGTTAATTTTTATTCATTTAAAGAATGTGCTAAGGTTAAAGGAAATTTTTCTTCCTCATATCTTTATTTTCTGATAAACAGAGGATCTAAGTGTTTATCGTTTATATAAAAAATAATTCGAAAGAAAAATTACTTTTATAAATAAGAAAAAAACTGAACGCAAAGAAAAGTCCGAAATATATAAATAAATCCATTTTTTTAAAAATCTTTATTGCCTGTCTGATAAATTAGGTTTCGCTATGATATTATTTTGACAAAAAAATTAAGGACGCTTGGGTGTAGCGCAATTTCTACTGCACCGACGCATGGTTGCCGAGCAGCCTAGCGGTGTCTCGTGTCAATGCTCCCCCGACTGGTTACGCGAATTCTAATTGCTCCCGCTGCTTTTCTCTTTTCCACGCGTACACGCATACATACATACATATATATATATATATATATATATATATATACATGTGCGACCTCAAAGTATTTTATTTCCATCCACAACCAGCAAGCTTAACATTGAAATCATCTTATATCTAAGCCATAACATAAAGAGCTTCCACACTATCCTAAGAATGTTTCGGTCCGTGATAAGGTGCTCGAACGTGGCGAAGGCCCCGACCCGCGGCATGGAGTTCCTGCAGAATCGCTTCACCAACAAAGGGACGGCCTTCAGCCTGAAGGAGCGCAAAGCGCTTGGGCTGGAGGGCGTGCTGCCGCCGGCCGTCGAGACCCTGGACACGCAGGTGAAGCGCTACTGGCACCAGTTCAAGCTGCTGAACCAGCCCGTCAACCGCTACCAGCTGCTTCGCGGCATCCTGGAGAAGAACGCCACGCTCTACTATGCGGTTCTCATGCACAACCTGAACGAGACACTGCCTATTGTGTACACGCCGACGGTCGGGGAGGTTTGCCAGAGGTACGGCGACCTATACCAGAGTGACAACGCCCTTTACTTGGACCTGAAGAGCAAGGGCAACGTGAGCAAGCTTGTCAAGAACATTGGGATGAAGGATGTGGATATTATTGTCATCACGGACGGCTCGCGTATCCTCGGGCTGGGGGACCTGGGCTGCAACGGCGTTGGCATCAGCATCGGCAAGTCCTCCCTCTACGTCGCGGGCGCCGGACTGCACCCCAGCCGCGTGCTGCCCGTTGTCCTGGACGTCGGGACGAACAGCGACAAGATCCGCGAAAACCCGTTCTACTTCGCCTCGCGCCAGAAGCGCTGCGGCGACGTCGAGTTCTATGGCCTGATGGACGAGTTCATGGAGGCGGCGACGACGGAGTGGCCGGGCGCCGTGGTGCAGTTCGAGGACTTCAGCAACAACCACTGCTTCGACATCCTGTCGCGCTACCAGAAGAAGTACCGCTGCTTCAACGACGACATCCAGGGAACGGGCGCCGTGATCTCTGCGGGCTTCCTGAACGCGGTGAAGCTGTCGAAGGTGGCCCCGAAGGACCACCGGATCATCTTCTTTGGAGCGGGCTCCGCTGCGACGGGTGTGGCGCAGAGCATGGCCGACCTGTCTGCGCACAAGTACGGCGGCAGCGCGGAGGAGTACATGCGCAACTTCTACTTCGTCGACTCGAAGGGCCTGGTGACGAGCACCCGCGGCGACAAGCTCGACGCGCACAAGGTGGCCTGGGCGCGCAAGGACATTTCCGCCGAGGACAGCAAGAAGCTCAGGACCCTGGAGGACGTCGCGAAGTACGTGAAGCCGACCGCCCTGATCGGTCTCGGCGGCGTCCCCTCCGTCTTCAGCGAGGAGATCGTCAAGTCTATGACCGCCTACTGCGAGCGGCCGATCATCTTCCCGCTGTCGAACCCGACCAGCCAGGCGGAGGTCGTCCCGGACGCGGCGTACCGGTGGACCAACGGCAAGGCGATCATCGCCTCTGGGAGCCCGTTCCCGGAGACCGTTCTCGAGGGCAGGTCGCTGAAGCCCTCTCAGGGCAACAACCTCTACGTCTTCCCAGGCATCGGGCTGGGCTGCTGCATCGCATCGCCATCGCACATCCCGCAGGGGACGCTGGTGGCCGCCGCGTCCGCCCTGAGCGACCTCGTCAAGCCAGAGGATCTGGCGAAGGGGCAGCTGTACCCCTCCATTGACCACGTCCGAGAGGTGTCCGCCCACGTCGCGGTCTCATGCATCGAGTACCTCCAGAGCGTGGGCCTCGCCAAGCCAGGCCTTCCCACGGAAAAGGATGCCCTCCTCAAACACGTCCAGGACGCCATGTGGGTGCCCGAGTACCTTCCCGAGGAATACTACCTGAACTAGCCCATCGCCAATGCAAATCAAGGCGGCAATAATCAATGTAAGAGGCCTCTGAGTGGAGAGGGCGGGAATAAATAAGGAGCAGTATAAGTAGTGGTAGGAAATAAGTGCATAATCGAATCGCTTTCCCTCGCACTGTTTCCTCTGGCTCCGGAGGAGGGGAGGACGATGGTCCCGACCTTCACAAAGCCCCTTTCCTCCTCCTCCAAGCCAAAGGGCAGTGTGTAACCGTGCCTTTTTTATTTTTTGATGATTTCTGTTCTTTATTACATACTTCCTGGATGAATTTTTGGTATTAAAATCTCCGATCTATTCTGAACTATGTTGTGTTTTTGGTGTGGCATAAGAAACAAAAGAAATAATGAGCAAATAAAGAGCTCGCTTTGCTCAAAATAGATGAGGATTGATCCTAAGAAAAAATGGGAAGAAAGGGAAAACGGCCCGTGGTGTGTGATTTCGTTTATAGGTCAAAGCACGAAGCATAGGAGGGGAGGAGGGGAACAAGGGAGAGGGTATAAATCCCTACCGTTTAGTACCCGCGCAATTCACAGTCATTTTCCCTCTCAGTAATCGTGTTTTTGTCATTTGCAGAATTTCAATACACTAAAAGGGCATCCATTTTCGGACGG
Organism: Phytomonas francai; assembly: GCA_001766655.1. Classification (NCBI taxonomy): domain Eukaryota; phylum Euglenozoa; class Kinetoplastea; order Trypanosomatida; family Trypanosomatidae; genus Phytomonas; species Phytomonas francai. The sequence goes on from MJCC01000009.1 coordinate 173,110, forward strand.
AAACCAATTAGGACATGCATGCGCCGCATATTTTTGCGCGCACATGGTTGTATATATGATATACCATATATTTTGTTAGTTAAAATCTAATTATACATCAAAAAAAAAAAGTAACCTTACGTTTTAAATCTAAATTGAACTCAATGCTGTACCCTGTTCTGATAAATTAGGTTTCGCTATGATATTATTTTGACAAAAAAATTAAGGACGCTTGGGTGTAGCGCAATTTCTACTGCACCGACGCATGGTTGCCGAGCAGCCTAGCGGTGTCTCGTGTCAATGCTCCCCCGACTGGTTACGCGAATTCTAATTGCTCCCGCTGCTTTTCTCTTTTCCACGCGTACACGCATACATACATACATATATATATATACATGTGCGACCTCAAAGTATTTTATTTCCATCCACAACCAGCAAGCTTAACATTGAAATCATCTTATATCTAAGCCATAACATAAAGAGCTTCCACACTATCCTAAGAATGTTTCGGTCCGTGATAAGGTGCTCGAACGTGGCGAAGGCCCCGACCCGCGGCATGGAGTTCCTGCAGAATCGCTTCACCAACAAAGGGACGGCCTTCAGCCTGAAGGAGCGCAAAGCGCTTGGGCTGGAGGGCGTGCTGCCGCCGGCCGTCGAGACCCTGGACACGCAGGTGAAGCGCTACTGGCACCAGTTCAAGCTGCTGAACCAGCCCGTCAACCGCTACCAGCTGCTTCGCGGCATCCTGGAGAAGAACGCCACGCTCTACTATGCGGTTCTCATGCACAACCTGAACGAGACACTGCCTATTGTGTACACGCCGACGGTCGGGGAGGTTTGCCAGAGGTACGGCGACCTATACCAGAGTGACAACGCCCTTTACTTGGACCTGAAGAGCAAGGGCAACGTGAGCAAGCTTGTCAAGAACATTGGGATGAAGGATGTGGATATTATTGTCATCACGGACGGCTCGCGTATCCTCGGGCTGGGGGACCTGGGCTGCAACGGCGTTGGCATCAGCATCGGCAAGTCCTCCCTCTACGTCGCGGGCGCCGGACTGCACCCCAGCCGCGTGCTGCCCGTTGTCCTGGACGTCGGGACGAACAGCGACAAGATCCGCGAAAACCCGTTCTACTTCGCCTCGCGCCAGAAGCGCTGCGGCGACGTCGAGTTCTATGGCCTGATGGACGAGTTCATGGAGGCGGCGACGACGGAGTGGCCGGGCGCCGTGGTGCAGTTCGAGGACTTCAGCAACAACCACTGCTTCGACATCCTGTCGCGCTACCAGAAGAAGTACCGCTGCTTCAACGACGACATCCAGGGAACGGGCGCCGTGATCTCTGCGGGCTTCCTGAACGCGGTGAAGCTGTCGAAGGTGGCCCCGAAGGACCACCGGATCATCTTCTTTGGAGCGGGCTCCGCTGCGACGGGTGTGGCGCAGAGCATGGCCGACCTGTCTGCGCACAAGTACGGCGGCAGCGCGGAGGAGTACATGCGCAACTTCTACTTCGTCGACTCGAAGGGCCTGGTGACGAGCACCCGCGGCGACAAGCTCGACGCGCACAAGGTGGCCTGGGCGCGCAAGGACATTTCCGCCGAGGACAGCAAGAAGCTCAGGACCCTGGAGGACGTCGCGAAGTACGTGAAGCCGACCGCCCTGATCGGTCTCGGCGGCGTCCCCTCCGTCTTCAGCGAGGAGATCGTCAAGTCTATGACCGCCTACTGCGAGCGGCCGATCATCTTCCCGCTGTCGAACCCGACCAGCCAGGCGGAGGTCGTCCCGGACGCGGCGTACCGGTGGACCAACGGCAAGGCGATCATCGCCTCTGGGAGCCCGTTCCCGGAGACCGTTCTCGAGGGCAGGTCGCTGAAGCCCTCTCAGGGCAACAACCTCTACGTCTTCCCAGGCATCGGGCTGGGCTGCTGCATCGCATCGCCATCGCACATCCCGCAGGGGACGCTGGTGGCCGCCGCGTCCGCCCTGAGCGACCTCGTCAAGCCAGAGGATCTGGCGAAGGGGCAGCTGTACCCCTCCATTGACCACGTCCGAGAGGTGTCCGCCCACGTCGCGGTCTCATGCATCGAGTACCTCCAGAGCGTGGGCCTCGCCAAGCCAGGCCTTCCCACGGAAAAGGATGCCCTCCTCAAACACGTCCAGGACGCCATGTGGGTGCCCGAGTACCTTCCCGAGGAATACTACCTGAACTAGCCCATCGCCAATGCAAATCAAGGCGGCAATAATCAATGTAAGAGGCCTCTGAGTGGAGAGGGCGGGAATAAATAAGGAGCAGTATAAGTAGTGGTAGGAAATAAGTGCATAATCGAATCGCTTTCCCTCGCACTGTTTCCTCTGGCTCCGGAGGAGGGGAGGACGATGGTCCCGACCTTCACAAAGCCCCTTTCCTCCTCCTCCAAGCCAAAGGGCAGTGTGTAACCGTGCCTTTTTTATTTTTTGATGATTTCTGTTCTTTATTACATACTTCCTGGATGAATTTTTGGTATTAAAATCTCCGATCTATTCTGAACTATGTTGTGTTTTTGGTGTGGCATAAGAAACAAAAGAAATAATGAGCAAATAAAGAGCTCGCTTTGCTCAAAATAGATGAGGATTGATCCTAAGAAAAAATGAGAAGAAAGGGAAAACGGCCCGTGGTGTGTGATTTCGTTTATAGGTCAAAGCACGAAGCATAGGAGGGGAGGAGGGGAACAAGGGAGAGGGTATAAATCCCTACCGTTTAGTACCCGCGCAATTCACAGTCATTTTCCCTCTCAGTAATCGTGTTTTTGTCATTTGCAGAATTTCAATACACTAAAAGGGCATCCATTTGCGGACGGAAACCAATTAGGACATGCATGCGCCGCATATTTTTGCGCGCACATGCATTGATATTTGTTATTTTGTTGTTAGGTTATAATTCGGTGTTGTAATTAAGCTTCTATTACCATTTTGTAATTTAGATGCTTTTTTTTCCCCTTATTATCAAAATCTTAGTATTTCTTCTAATTATGCTAGTGATTATTAATATCATCTTTTTTTCTTTTTTTTAATATTGGAAGAATATTTGAAAGCGGTATGCATGTTTACGTTTTTTAAATTACTATTATTTTAATACTTTCTTTTTTATATTATATGTATTCATATATTTATTTACGAAATAATTTTTTTATTTGGTGATCCGCTATTAATACTAAGAAATTAGTTATAAGGATCGTGAATTCGTTGATATTATTATCTATTATCAGTATTATTATTATTATTATTTGTTTATTTTTTGCTTTCATTTCAGTTATTTCTCTAAATATATATTGCCTGTTTCCAATTATTTTGCTTTTGATATTCTCTTTTCTCCATTTTTTTTTTTAAATAAGTAAGAATAAAGGATTACGAAAAAAACTTGACTCATGAGTGAAGATGAAATGTCTTTTGAATATATCGGCAGGGACCTTCGTACCTTTGCCGAATCGAGCCAAGCTTGCAACAAGGAGAACCAAAACAGCAAACTGAACAAAAATGACAAAGGAAACATAAATTCAAGAAAGCGCACGATTCACGAAATTGAACGAGATGTAAGGATTCGTGGCATCCTTACAACGCAAAACATTATGTCTGACTCGTCATGTGTCTCTCAACTCCCGCTACTTAGTTCCTCTCTTCAAGATGATGTATTGCATTCCAATTCAGAAACAGGTGTAGCAGGGAGGGATACAACGGAAGCTGATCCCTCTAGTTGTCTTTCTGTCGGGGGTAGTTTATCTGGGACACTAATGGCGGTGTCCCAAGCCCCTCCGTATTCTAGGCCTTCTTTGAGTGAAAAAGCCAAGCATTCAACGACTACACCCTTAGCAGGTTCCAGAAAGGGTCATCTCCCGCGTGAACAGGGCTCTCATCATTTCAGGAACTACCGCGGCGCCTTTGTGGCTCGCAACGCACTCTGCGAAGTTGACCCCGTCACGAAGCAATGCATGCAAGTGAACATGACCGCTTCCAACGTCACGCATTCTCCTACATCGCGAGCTGCGGGGTTTCTTTACTCGAGCATCAATCGAGCCCCACGCCGAGGTCGATTCAGCAGCGATGGCGGGGCTAGGGAAAAGAGAGGCCATGATGACTACCGAACCCGCTCTCACACCCCTATTCAGTGCGCCGAAGCTTCGCATTTTGTCAGTGGTAGAACTTTCCGTGGTCGTCGTGAGGGTGACGCGAGGGATAGAAGGGGTCGCGGAGGATAGGAAATTGCACACTGGAATTCCTTGTATATAATTATTGCGTGTTTCCCAGGAAAATATGGTCTGGTGCTGTGTGTGCTGTTATTGTACCATCTTCGTTTGTGTGTGTATTGGTTCCTTCTTTAATTTACATATTGGTCAATGGTGTGTAGTGCTGTTTTATCAGGATTCAACTTCAATAATTACTAACTGCATCGCATACTATGGAACAGAAATAATTTTGAAAGCGAACAATATCATTTTGATTTTCCCTCTCTTACGATAGTCCCGTTGTTACTATTGATATTTTCTAATGTTTATGTGTGTTTCTTGTTACTTTTTTTTTAACGCTGCCGTTAATCGTCCTTTTAATCTTCCCTTTTCTGACTTCTCAGATAGAAACCAGTTGGTGTAGTATATTAGGTTCCGCAAAGAAGAAAATTATTTCATCTCCCAGACATATTGTCCACCTCAATGCAGTCTATAAAGAATAGCAGAGACGATACTCCCTCCGACTTTCGTAAAGTAAAACGAAAGCGCACATATCTAACACAACGCGAACGTTTTCTCCAGGAACTCTCTAAATTCGCCAGTGACAGTGACGACAGCCAAAGGGAAGATGCTCATATTACAGCGGAACAATGCTCAAAACATTCGGAAATGAAAGCAATCGCTGGAAACTTCTTCGAACAGGCCGCGGAGGACGAAGAGCAGTACCACAGGGGTCTAAATAAGTCCGCTGCTCCTAAACGTGTTGGTGTTTCACTCATAAAAAGTATGCATATAGCGAATCCTTCCTTAGTGACCTCAGGCTTGGATAGTGCTGCAGATGGCAAAAATGTCACAGACACGCATGCTAGGGAATTCAAAGTGGTGGAAACATACTCACCTTTGACTACAGGGGGCTTCTTTGAGAGTTCCATGGAGCCGATGGATATACGTGTTGTAAAGCTAGGCGATGTGATGTGTCTTCTCTCTACGATATCAGGGAATGGTATCGCATCACCCTCGGTAGGATCTCCCACCACTGGATCTTCTGTCTATTGTAGAGCAGAGAGGAGTTCTGATGGTGCCCTCACAACACAAGGGGGGGGAGTTGCTTCACGAAATGGTGAAGTTGTAGATAATAATGCTGTAAATAGTCCAAGCACTGCTAAAGCTGGATCCTTTGAAGGCTTTGGAGAGCTATTGACGACCGCACGTGCAAACAAGATCTTGAAACGCTTCACTGCCGAAGTAAACCTCACTGAGGAGGAGCAGGCATATGGGAAAAAAGCCTCAGTTGAGATGGTGAACCAGCTCTTCGAGGTCACACGGCTTGATCGCGATAACCATGCCCTTGAAGGCCTCTTCATCAATGGCAACCGCCGTGTGCTGCGTGCGCATGAGGTCCGCCTTGCTGGCTTTGTTGAACGAAAGCTATACAAGAAATGGAAGGAAGATCCATCAAGTCAACCCGTGCACACAATTGACGCGATAGAGCCAATCGTAAGAAACTTGAAAATAGGCGAGAATTCTCCTCGCCTCAGCGTTTCTGCCGAGGATTCTCGCGCTGTGCCCGTGGATGCTCAAGGGGGAAAGGATTGTGGTAAACAAAACAGATTTAGTGAGTCTAGTGACACAGAGAGAGCACCTGTTGTGTGGTGGGTGATTCCAAATTTGATTGTGCGTATTGTCGCCGAGAACGCAGGGAAGTGGTATGGCAAGAAGTGCGTTGTTCGTGCGATCGACCCCAAAAACAATAAGGTTCGTCTGATCAGGTTGGACTTATGGGTTCAGCACCAGCCGCTTTCACCACAAGAACCCTTGTTGCTGAGGGAGGAGGGAGTTGTGGAAGTAGTTGGAGTGCAAGGTCTGGAGACGGTGCTGCCAAAGAAGGGAGAGTCTGGGCTCATTGTTTTGGGCCCACATCGTGGTGAGATCGCCTCGGTTATCACTCGTTTGTGTGGCTTGGAGGGAAATCTCGTACGACTGAAGGTGCAGTGCAAACGCACTGGAGATGTTTTCGAAGTAGAGCCCCATGAGCTCTGTCTTATGGCTCGTCGTCAATAACCTGAGGTATAGAATGAGGTGTTTTCGAAGTTAAATGGTGTTGGTAGGGTCGAAAGATTACATTCGTCGTCACTGCTATCCTTTGCTCTATTTTGCCTTAAATGGAGTTTTAAAGGTTAAGAGTAAAAAAGCGGAATAATCTAGGTCGAAATAATAATATGACCATCTTTATTTTACGTATAGTATGGCTTCTTGTTCCCTTTTGTTTCTGAGAATCCTGTGTATTCCCTCTCTACATTTTAATACAAAAGGTTAAGACTAGTTTAAAGAAGAAAAACAACGTATCAAGAAAGAGTTCAAAATTGTCAATCCTTTGACGTAGCCTGGTTTAACTAAGCATAAATAAGAATTTTTTGCTTCAATTGCCAGCAGTGGCGTCAACAGCCTCTGCAGAAAAGTCAAATCTGGAAATCACAAAAAGACCCTTAAACAGAAACTAAGGTCGTCATTTTTAAGACCAAAACAGGAGACTTTTTCATTCTAAAGGGTGCACTGTTCGATGTTCAAGGCGACAACTCGATTGCTTCCCGAAAAATGCAACTCTGCTTCACACCACCCTTTTGATGCCTACATTGTCCTCGATTTTGAGGCCACTTGTGAACGAGGAAGACGCATAAAGAACCCGGAGGTAATCGAATTCCCGCTTGTTGTGGTAAACCCGGACAAGATGTGCATCGAGGCCGAATTTCATCGCTATGTCCAGCCGCAGCTCCACCCAAGGCTTTCTGAGTTTTGTACCGAACTGACCGGCATCACACAAGACGTGGTGGATCGCAGCGAGCCGTTCTTCAAAGTGTACGCGGAAGCTATGCAATTTCTCACAAACTGCGGCTTTGGTGATGCTCCGCCGAGCCGCAGCTACTGTATGGTCACGTGCGGCGACTGGGACCTTAAAACGATGCTTCCTGCGCAGTTCAGGGCGAGCGGTCATCTTGGCACTCCCAAAAGTTGGAGGCGTTGGTGCAACTTAAAGGACTATATGAAGAGGATGCGGATACCGCTATTGAGGCCTAAGGTAGGACGTTCGTGCGATCTGATTGAGATGCTCCAGGCCGTCGGCCTCACCCTCCAGGGCCGCCATCATAGCGGCATCGATGACAGCCGAAACATTGCCGCGGTACTCTGCGAGCTGCTTAAGCGAGGCTATGTAATAATGCCAACCTATGGGGTTGATCAAAAATTTGTTCCGTGGCGCTCAACGAATTTCTGCTCGTTAAACCCATCAGGGTCTTCCCCGCTTCTACAACATCAGCCATCAAGTTCGATTGCGGCGACCAAGTCGCACTCCGCAAAGTCAACCTCCGTACAAGAAGCTGAGCCGTCTCAGGAAGGCGCTGCGTCAAAACAATCCCTACAGACAAATTCGCAAAGCAAAAGGTACCGGAAAAAACATTCTGAAACGGCTACAGGCCCTATATCGCCGCCATCACGCAAGCCTCCTACAGTTAAAAAGGGTTGCATACGCGCCCCTGTGGTGTTGATCGACGACGACCGTGATGCGATAGCTGAGATTCTTCAGGAAGTTGGCGACGCCGAGGACTCAATGCCATCCATCTTTCCATCCCCAGGAAAGATGGGTACTATCAGCAGACAGCTGTCGTACATCCTTCGCCACGGCGCCGATGAAGTTGGGGTGCCCATCACACTGAACGGCTATGTGCCGCTGGAAGCCCTGCTTGTCCTGCCTAAGGTACGACGAGAAAAGATCAGCAAAGTCGACGTCGCGTACATGGTCAAGGTAAACGAAAAACAACGCTTTCGTCTTGCGTATGGGGCCGAGGATGAGGTTCTCTACATTTGCGCGACTCAGGGGCATAGCCTTGAGGGCGTGACGCCCGATTTAGCGGTTATTCATCGCGCAGATAAAGTGCCTCTAGCGGTTCACGGAACGAACTGGGAGTCTTGGAGGAAAATTTTAGACTGCGGCTTCCTCTCTCCTATGTCGAGGCAATACATCCACTTCGCGAAGGGGTTACCACAACAGTCTGGAGTGATTAGTGGTATGCGCAGTTCAGCTGAAGTACTCCTCTATTTAGATGTTGAAAAGGTCCTTGCGGACAGTATTCCTTTATTTGAAAGTACTAATGGTGTTATTTTAACGCCAGGTATTCTAGAAACGCGTCAATTGCCGATAAAGTATATTAAAAAAGTAGTCAACCGCGAAACAGGTGAAGTTATTGATATCGATACATTTTAACTTGTGAAATGGAAAATAAAAAGAGTTAATAGGACCCATTAGAAAATAAGCTAGGTTATAACTATCACGTGAAATGGAGTACTACGTCTTTCTGTTTGTTTAATAACTGCTTTCCACTCAACCCTCCCTACTACACACACACACACATCTTATAACAGGTTAATTACAGATTCTAATAGTACTTAGTTAAAGGCAATAGGAAACAATCAACCATTCAAGGGGCAGACTGATTGCCTTTTTGCCGATGATAAGGCAGGCCTCTCCTTTATTAGACACTGACACTCCTATCTTGTCAGCTGACTCCAAATTAGACGCTGTTTCAGAATCCGAGTCATCTTGTTCTTTGTCCAGTATGGATTCCCAAGGAAAAGGAACGCCCGTTTCGTCTGTGGCTCAACTAGACATCATTCACCAGCCCCCGTTGGATGAAATCGAGTGCTATGACACCCCAACGCACTGTCATTTGATCGGGACCGACTGCAATCGCGCGTCCTACCACGTCCTGACATTCCCAAAGAAGCCTCCTGCCATGGATTCCTCGGCGGCGTCGACGGCGGACCCCTCGATGGGCCGTGGAAACCGCCCGCTCGGCGGCAACCACAGCATCGAACTTCCCACGATGGAGCCTGCTAAGGCCCAAAAGGATGCGAACGGGTCCAAGAGCACGGTGGACTTGGAGATGAGTGGGAACACGTTAACCCATGATGAGAAGATCGCCTTTGTGAACTCATTTCAACACGCACCGGGTGTGCGGCGTGTGCCGCTACGACTTCTTCTCGGTGCCATATACCTCTTAAAGGGCTATTATCTCGTCGTCGCTCGGAATCGGAAGCTCGTCGCGCGAATAGGGCCGCATCGAATTTTTAAAGCTAAAGACATAAATTTGATTTCCTTGATGCTTGTTCCTAGTCGCCTTAAGGGGTGTGAAAAGTCACAATGTCAGCAAACAGAAGCTGGAGATGTCGCCACGCACTCGTCTTTTTCAGTCCTGAACGATCCTAACAACACTAGCGATACTAAGCGTTACGAAAAACCTCGGAAGCAGAAGTGGTGGGATGTGAGGAACATTTCGTCAACGGTAACCTCGTTGGTTACCTCTGTCGCGCCGAATTTTTTCGGAACCCATCGAGACCCGGAAGAACAGTACCGTCAGCAGATTCTCTCTCTTTTCGCTGAGGATAAGAACAATTCCTCTTTTTACTACTCCCACACGTACGACCTTACCAACACACTACAGACCAATATGACTGTACCCATTGAAAAGCGAATGCATCGCATGAAATACGTATGGAATGAGTTTCTCATGAATCCCTTTAGCTCATTTCACGCGAAGAGCGCCGACGGACGCAAAAGTTCTCCACAGGAATGGTTTTCTACAGCCTTTTTAAACCGCCCTTTTGACAGCATGACCTCTTCACCACCGGCCTTTCTTGATTCTTTTGCACCTTCGCTCTTCACTGAGTTGGTGGGTGACCGACGCTGGCGCGTTTTTGTCATTCGTGGTTCGATAATACAACGCATCCTGCACACGGTGCCTGATTCTTTGCCTTTTTCGCTCACCGTTATCTTTCGCGTGAGTAAGGAGTTTACAGGAACCCGCTATTTGCGCCGAGGGATCAGCTCGCGAGGCCACGCCGCGAACCACGTCGAGGTGGAGCAGATTGTGTGCGAGGAATCCAGCCTCGACGCGCACTACCTCCGCGGCGTGTATAGCAGCTACGTTCAGGTCCGGGGCTCGGTCCCACTCCGCTGGTTTCACCCGCTGCCCATGCCCACGATGCTGAAGCCGCCCATCGTCCTGGGCCCGTCGGACGGCCTCTACACGGAGACCTGTCAACATTTTCAGCACCTCCTCGCGGACTACGGCGCCCCGATTGTCGTCATGGACTACCTCAAGCAAATCGAGAAGGAGGAGAGGGAGTCGACGCTGGGAACGGCGTACCGCGTCGCCGTGCGGGTGCTTGTCGGGTCGATCGATCGCGCGAGAAAAAGGCTCGCCGATCCCTTCGCGAAGCCCAGCGAGCCTGCGGCGGGCCTTAACCCCGAGGCCGATCGGCCCTGCCTTGGCACCCCTACGCCGAGGCCTCAACTTCGTGGTGAGGATGTCCTGAAATATCGGGCGATCGACCTCCGTCGGGCCGAGAATCGCGCGTGGAATGTCGTGACGGCCGCCGCAGAGGAGAACGAGGAGGATGTCGGGTTCTTTGTTTGCCACGCCAGCGGGGAGATTCGAGAACGCCAGCGAGGTGTGGTGCGCAGCAACTGCATCGACTGCGTGGATCGCACGAATATCGGGCAGCTGATCTACAGCCTCCACGCCCTTGGACGGCAGCTGGAGGTGTTGGGCGTGCTCCGCACGGCGGCCGATCTCGTCCTCTCCCCTGATGTTCAGGAGGTCGTGGTGAGCATGTTTCTATTTCTCGGCGATGCGATCGCGACGCAGTACGGGGGGTCTCCGCAGGTTAGTGCGGGGGTGCTGCATCGTGGCATGGGATGGGATCAGTTCATGGGCATTAAGCGTTTGTACAACAATATGATGGGCGACGAATATAAGCAGGCGGCGCTAAACTTGTTTCTTGGGAGTTTTCAACCGTATCTCCATCACGGAAATAGGGATCTCCACCCAGCGCCTACGTCGTTGGGTCTTCAGGAAGATGGCGAGGCAGGAAAAGATGGCTCCTTATCTCTTCAACCAAAGCCCTCCTCCTGTGTGGATCCCACCACTTCTTCCGACGCAACGGACCACAAGGATGTCTTAATAAACGCAGCCACCTCTTTTTCTTCCCCCGCATCTGAGCAACTCATGAAGCATTCGGAGGACTCCACGGATTCACTTCTTAGCGCCTCCATGACGACCCTTCTTCTCTTGCCTGCAACCTCTAATGCGGCGTCCCCGCTACGTCAACGCAGTCGCCGTAAACCCCGTCAATCCCTCGCGAATGGACCGCACGCGTGGGTGGGCGGAGAGGCGGATCCGGATTACTCCCCGCTGGCAAACGCCGCCTCGCCTCTCCCCGGCCCGGCACTCCTGAAGGACTGGTGGATAGCACCCTTGGCCTGGTGGCAGCATACCAGCAGTCTGGAATTCGGGAAAGCGATTGATAAGCAAGGATGCCGCATTGGAAACTCAACTCGAGTGGAGAAAGGGGATAGTCAACCCCGCTTTACACAGACTTCGTCGACCCATGGTGAGTCTAATTTCTCACCGGCGGTTCTTCTAGCAGAGGCCCGGCGCCAGTGGGAGCTATGCTCACAAGAGCTGCACTTTAATCCATCATTTGGGAACTATGGTACATCTCCTAGTAATGAAAACTTCAATAATAGCAATGTTATGTATACCTCAGATTCCTTAATTACACCTCTTGAATCCGAAGCTTTTTCAGAGGGAAGGGATGTATTGGCTAATAGAGACTCTACGGATAATGTGAGGAAATCCTCCCCGGTTCTGGGTCTTGACAGCATCGCGGCCAGCCTTTTCACTGAGTTGAGAACGGAAAACTCCTCCCCGGGACACCAGCCGAAGCACCAGCCTATTCTGCTCTACCGTTCCACTCGATGTCCGCAGAAGGACTCAAGTTATTCGCTGCAAGATAATGAAAAGGCTGTATTTAAAGCTCTCAGCCCCGGTTCACCCCAAGCTTCTTTTTTTTGCATTCCAATCTTGAATCTCAACCAGAATTGTGAAGACAATGAGTTGTCGAACGTCAGTATCAATGAATTAGGCAACACGGAAAAGGAAGGATCAAATTTTACCGGTTTATTCTCATTTCCAAAGACACCACCAACAACATGGTCTATGAGGGAGTACGTTCACGACCACAACCTCTTTCCAAGCCAGGTGCACTCCAGTATATATGAAACTCAGCAAAAGAAGCTTGAGGAGGACATTTGTATGAGCGACGATGAAAACGTGTGCGAAAGTACAACTTTTAAAAGTGCATCGGACGCGAATCTGGGCGTGTCGGTCTACTTCAACATTAAATCTCATGCACTCCTTAGCTTGTTTGGCCCACCAGCGAACTGGTCGAACGACGAGGTCAATGCCGCACTGCGCTACGGTGCTGAGAAGTCGTCCTCCAGCGTACGCGCGATCGGGATCTTAGCCTGCACTGGGCACGAGCTGATTCACAAATCGGTCCATTCTCTTCTCCAACCGTCCTCTACGGCAGAACAACGCAGGCTTGTCCACAAACTCCAGGCAATGGCTCGGTATCTAGACAAACAGACAGGCGCCCCACGTCTGGTCACGTCTAGGATAGATTCCTCTGCCCCTCTTTGTGGTTCGGACGCCCAGATTGCGAGTCCGGCTGGGCGCAAAGGCTCTCCTTTCTTTTCCAGCTCCAACTCTCAGGGGGTCAACTGCGCGGCCATGCAGCCCTTTTTTCAGGTTGTTTTGACGCCCCAGACACTCGAGGGGGTTCTCACGCGATGGTTCGAACAGTTCCGCAGTGGCGTTCCCCAGCGGGACTACATTCGCTATACCACCCAGCCCCGCAAGACCCTTTCGAACTTTCCGAATCGGCTTGGAATGCCAGTCATCGTGCGCAGTGCCTTCTCTCTCAGGCGTGCGCATCGTTGGTTAGTGGATAACCGTGAGGCCTGCTTTCTTAACTCGCACACCGGAAGGGGGGGGAGACGCGCTGCGGTCTTGGATATATGGCGTCTACTCTGGTGGGCGGCATGCAATTCTCTTATCGTACCAATTACAATAGACAACTCCTCTGCTTTTTCAACTTCTTTTTCCCCATCCTATCGGCTTCAGAGGCCACAGAACTTTTTTTATCTTTTCTCCGACCCCACCGCGCTCTTTCGCTTCCCAGGGATCATTGACGCTGTAAAACTAAATTGGTCCCATGCAGAGGAAGTCGGTCTTCAATGGGAGAGGCCGCTTGGCCACAGTCTACCCCGCGGCATGTCAGAACAGGTACCGCCCACGATCCTCATTGAAAAGCTGTCTAGCCTTGCCCTAAACTCCCTTTCCGAGTTCCAAAAGGAGATTGTATCGGGTTCCCTATCCATAACGGACTCTGTGAAAATGGTGAAGGTCCTCCTAGAAAGCATTGAAGTTGGTGCAACGGCACTGCGGAACGTGGATCTTCGATTAATTCCTACAGCCGAGCGACTTTGCTTTTTTATCAACCTGTACAATACACTTTACGCTCACGCTTGGATGGCGATCACGGCGCGGGGGTATTCGGCGGGGTCGATTTTGGTCCCCCTGGATGGCGAGGCGATGATGGCACTTCCAACCAACCTAACCGAGGACTTTTACCGTACGTATGGGTACGTGATTGGGCCCCACTGGGTGAGTTGCTATACCATTAAGTACGCGATCCTGACTTCACGCTCTCCGCCACCTCCGGGCTCGCCAAAGGGGTCGCTCGGGAATTCCCTCTTGGACGCGCTGCCCGCGGCGTCTTACGGGATGACCGGCGCGAATGAAATCGATGTGGGGTATGGATTCAGGCGAAATGAGGCTTATCTCGTAGACGTCGACCCCCAGGGCCTTTCAGAGGTCCTCCTTGATGTAGGGATGCGCTGCTCGGCGCACGTTGTCGAGCCGTCGGACGGCGTCGGCACCGCCGCCGAGATGAGCGACCTGATCCGGGATAGTTGGGCGTGTATTCGTCATGACGTCCATGCCCACCTTCCACTTCGAATTATTTTGGCTCTTCTCGATACCTACCTCCCGCCGCCTCCTTTACTGCCGGATGGGTCGGCTATTTGGGCCCCTCGGCCGCGCTGTCCATTTGAGGGCGGCCTACAAACAGCAGGGGATGCCGTCGTGTGCGCGGAGGGCGATCGGCACGCGGAGATACGGCGTTTATTGGAGTGGAAAGCATCCCCGTATTCGCCGTTTGATCTCTCGGCCAACGCCAGCGAGACCTACGGCAATGCAAGTGATGCTCTCCAATCGCAGAATGCGTGGGATATGCTCGGAAGAGCGACACTGCAGGCGATTGCGGCGGTAGGAGCGCCGGGCGATCCCTACTGGGGGCTTTCACTATGTCAGCGCCGTGCGCAAACCCCCGCTTTACGACCGCTTTTCAGTAAATGTCCGATCGACGATGGGTCATCGCGGCTGGAGGCGTCGAGGGCCTCGACGCCGCGCTCTTTCACGCACCTCTGCAGCCCACTCGTGGCGTCCGCTTCGACCCTGTACGGCTACAAAGAACTCGTCGGCATTGAAAAGGACTACCTCTACTCCGTCCAGCAGGCTCGGAAAACGAAGCCTGGGGTGCTAAGCGCCATGCTCGCCCCGATTCTGATTCAATATCCGGATATCTTCGGATACGCCTCGCATGTGGTCCTCCAGCGCCTACGCCACTCGCAACAAAGTGCGATGCGCGCAGAAAAATGTCGACAGGCATGCATTCAACGTCTAGCACGAATGTGATCGCCTACCACGGAGTTTTTAATATATCTATATCTATCTATATAGATAGATATAGATAGATAAGTGATGGTCACCGTCTTTGTATTGATAAAAATAATATGGAACTCTTTGCATCATTTTATCCGTTAATCAATTTATCAATATTTGGATTATTTTTGAATGATCCAAAGTAACGACGACCACAACGCAAATTATATATCGCATAAGCAGATTAGTTTCACTCCTTCATGTAGTCTTTCCCTGTTTCATTAACGTACGCCATTTCCCTTTCTGTTACAGTCTCCTTCAGGCCTGTCTTACTAAAAGGAAGGACAAGGAGCTTCCGTAACAATATTCGCAATCCAAACCATAGTATTGTGTCAGTGGATCTCCCTAGAGATACTTATACAATTAGGTGGAGACTGAAATGATGCAATGTACTGTTGTCAGCTACCACCGCACGGGCAGGGCGCGCGCGTTCATCCACCGCGACCCGTCCCTGCGGCTGCTGCGCGCGGGGAGCGGCTATCGGCAGCTGCGGCGGATGGGCATGCCGGTGCAGGTCGGCCTCGGCTTCCGCAAGGTGGACAACTTCTACGCGAACACGCAGTACCAGCACGCGTGGCCGCTGCTCTCCCACGACGACCTGGGGAACAGCGACCAGTCGAACAACACGCATAATATACTTTATTCCATGTACATGCCAAAGCGAAATAAAGGCACGGCGCCATGGTTTCGCGGCGCCGATACGTACTCCGTCAAATACTGCGAGCAGGGCCGCTACGAGTACCAACGCTACCTCATGATCAACCGCTTCCCGAGCGAGTACAAGAAGCACTTCCTCCGTTTTTTGAATAACATCCGCGCGGGAGGGAGGTCCGAGGCTGTGCTCCCGCAGGAAACGCTGCACTGGCTCCTGCGCATGATCGTGGACAATTTCAATCCGCAGCATGTGCACTACATCGCCGCGATGCGCGCGCTTTTGGACGCGCAGGAGGTCGACATGGCGCGGGATGTGTGGAAGATCATGGAGCGGCAACAGACGTGGCCGGATACATCGACGTTATGCGCATACTTGGACGTCTGCATCGCGTCCGGCGAGAAGACCTGGGCGATTGAGGCGTGGAATCGCTACGCGACGGAGCTCAAGTTTCTCGCTGACGGTGAGGTCGACCCCAAGCCGATCACCCGCACCCCTTTTTCCCTCACCCGCGAGGAGCTGCTCTATCTGCCAAAGTGGAAGAAGCACTTTGACCACGACCCCAACCTCGACGTTCCCGATTTGAACCGCTTTAATCGCACGCGGGAAGTGTACCTAAGGATGAGTTTGGCCATGCAAGCGGGCGGGGATCCCAAGCTATCCGAGTACTTCTTTGGAAAGCTCGAGGAAGCAATGCTGACAACGCCGACGCCGGTGCCGGAGCCGCCGAATCCGCATCTCGTTCGGCAGCCGCGGTGGTCGCCGTATGAACATTTGCCATCCGTCCACGCCTCGCCCTGGCGAATGCAAAATAACGGCCGTGTGATGGCCATGGGGCCAAAAAGGGCGGAGGAAGATGAAATGCAGAGCCGTTTCTTCAGCAACGAGCAGTTTTTGGTCTACGCGACGAAGGAGCGCATCGCGACAGCCCTGCAGTGTTATCAGATCCAGCATCCAGAGGTATGCGGGCCGTCAGGGATAACGGAGAAGTTTTTCGAGCCTGCCTCCAGTGCAAAAGAGGTCTTAACGCTTTGTGATGGCCTCATCGAGCGCCTTTTTGACAAGCTTGGCGATCGTTTGCATAATCTCGAGACTTCTTCGCTGCTCTCGCATATCTTGCATGTTCACCGCATCGTCGGGAAGGATACCGGCCGGAAGCTGCATGAGCGCGCAAACGCTTTTATCGCGCGCAAAGCCGCTCTCACCTCGGTAGAAGTGGAGGGTCAATTAGATGTCGAGGAGTCTAGTCCCGCGAAGGAGTCCCTCACGGCGCCGAACTACCTACAAATCCTCTCCGGTTTTGCCGATGAAAGCAGCTTCGTGATTCAGGGAAAGGGGCACGCGCAGACGTACACGTATCGCCCAGTCTTCGATCCGCGCACTACGATGAAGGATCTCTTACAGGTGATTGAAGAGATCAGCACGAACCCGCACATCCCGTGGTCGGCGGATATGCATTTGCAGGTCGTCCGGACGATGGTGGGCTGCGGTACCATGAAGGCGAATGATTACTTTGTGAAAAATGTACTACGTCAATTCGCGTGGGAGAGCGAGTTTTTGGAAGCGCTTTACATCGAGTATCGGCGGCATGACGACGTGGATACTTGGGCCGAGCTCACTAAGCGGGCCTTGGTTTGGACCGCCCGCTATGACGTGAAGGTCTCCGAGCGTCTAAAGCGTCTGATCGAGGACGACTACGACGTTATTGAGGTCCAGACGCGCACTTTCCGCGAGCTAGCCGTCTTCCAGTTCCGCGACGTCGAGGAGAAGCGGCAGGCGCGGAACGTCGTCAACGAGCTTCCGAATCCGTGGATCGATTACGTTGCCCACGCGTTGCCGTTTCCGGATCGCGATGCGGGCTATCCGGATGAGTATGGTGATATCGGGCAATGGCGCGCTCCGGGCGGGCCTGGGTCTCCTGTAAAAGGGCCTGGCTACTACTCGCCCCCGATGGAGGGTGAGCACCACCGCGGCTATACCGCGGAGTGGCGGGATTTGAAAAATCCGATGCGTCCCCCGCCCTTTCCGAACCCATGGGAGCGAAAATACGCGCAATACGCACGAGGCCAGCATCCCTCCTATGATATGGTTTACGCTGGGCCTATGCCAACGATATTTCCCGACCGCCATAACTTCCGAAAGCCCACCCGCTGGGATTTCCACGACGTCGAGAAGCAAGGCAAGTTCAAAATCAGTGGACCCTATTAAAGCAATTCCTTTTATACGCGTCCATTGCTTTCTTCGACAAAAGAATGCAGTACACTCGATCTGCACGTTATTTTGGTGCGAGGTTGTTCGTCTTCTCTTCGTAGACCTTAGTGAATGGCGGGATACGGTTGCAAAAGAGCGGCGTATTGAGTTCGATCTTAGGTGACGTCCACTTTGCCCAATGTCTTAGTCAACCCTTCAATTGAAATGCATGATGGTATTTGTCTACGAAAAAATAATAATAAAGAGAGGGAAAGTGGAGTAAAAGGTGTGGTTGTGATGTGTGGTTGTTTTGACATCTTGAATATTTCGACAGGGCTATATGGCATTCACTGCTGTATAAGGGTATCAGGGAACTATCGTTACTTTTTCTTGTTTCCCCTAGCCAGCATGGGCTCAGGAGGAGCGTGTAAAGGTGTAAAAAGGAAGGGGGAAATGACGTGTTAGTTTTAGGTGCAAACTTTTTTAGAATTTCCCTCAGGTACGGTATTTTTAAACCTGAAGGTCTTTAACTATGAGGACTATATCGTCTTTTCGCTCCCTAGGGTATGCAGCCAGGATGGATAACGCCAGGGTGAAGGGAGGCTATCGAAAGTACACACACACACACATGCGTGAAATGACGAATAATCGCTCTGTTTTTTGTAGTTCTCCTATGCCCCCCCCTCCAAAAAAAATGAGAAAAAAATTTCTTCCTTTTTTCCTTCCGACTCTCAAGAAATCCCATCGATTACCTGACGATTCCCATTCCCCCCTCTACGATGCTCTCGGTCGTGCCCTCGCTCGTGAAGTACGAGACGCCCTCGCTTCTGCCGCGGGTCGAGGAGGGCGGCGGGAAGGCGGGGGCCGAGGCCGCGGGGCCGCGTCCCGAGGACGTCCTCTACAGCATCCTGCCGCCGCGCGAGTTCGAGGCCGAGGGCCAGCGTTGGGTGCAGTACCCCTCGAGCACCCCCGCCACCCGCCTCGACGTGATTAACCTGCAGGAGCGGCTCGACGAGCTCCTCGTGGAGCGGCAGGCGCGGGAGACCGGGATCTGCCCGATCCGCGAGGAGCTCTACAGCCAGGCCTTCGACGAGATCATCCGGCAGGTCACCGTGAACTGCGCGGAGCGCGGGCTGCTGCTGCTCCGCGTCCGAGACGAGATCCGGATGACCCTCGACGCCTACCGCTCGATCTACGAGAGCAGCGCGGCCTTCGGCATGCGCAAGGCCCTCCACGCCGAGCAGCACCGCGTGAAGCTCGAGGCCCAGGTCTTCGCCCTCGAGCGCGAGAAGGAGGCCCTCCAGCAGCAGGTCCGCGAGCTCGAGGAGGAGTGCCGGCAGATGGAGGAAGGCGAGGCCCAGCGCCGCGAGGCCGTCGAGCAAAAACACGCCGAGGAGATCAACTACTTCCGACGGACCTACCAGACCCTCACGGCGAATATGCAGACCGTCCTGAATCCCACCAAGACCTAGCCCGTCGGCCGCGCATCCATGCGCACGCCCACGCAGGGGGTATTTCGGTATGGAGGCGGCGCCCTCCGGTCCCCGAAGTCTTTGACTCGTTTTCTGTCCCAGTGCCCTCGTCCTTCTTGGTCGGATCGGCGGTTGCTTTCATGAATTTCAGCACCTCAGAGAGGCGGATTCGCAATAGCATGTATTGGTCCAGAATGTGGTTCCTCTTTCCTCTTTTTTCGCATCTTTATGCTTATGTATACATGACTCTTAATATCTTAGATTTCTTGGTTGCGGCATGCTTGTTTGGGTTTGCCCTTAGTTGCCCTGGTACCCGACTCTGTATAATAGACTTTCCTTCCCTTTGGGGGATCTCATCCGTTTTTTCTTTCGTCACATCCTTTTTTTTTCCTCATTCCACGGCAAAAGATTTCCTACGCATCGCTTTCGCTATCATCTTCAAGTTTGATACTTACCAAAAAAAAAAAAAAAAGTAACCACTCACACAGACACGAACCCCCCACTTCAAAAAAACAAAAACCTTCCCCTGTCCTCATGTCCGCCAAGCCTCAGCCGATTGTTGCCGGGAACTGGAAGTGCAACGGCACGCGGGCCTCCGTGGAGAAGCTGGTAAATCTGCTCAACGGCCACGCCGTCGCGCACGACGTGCAGTGCGTCGTCGCCCCGACCTTCCTCCACATCCCGCTCGTCCAGTCCAAACTGAACCACCCCAAATTCGCGATCGCCGCGCAGAACGCGATCGCGAAGGCGGGCGCCTTCACCGGCGAGGTCGCGATGCCGATCCTGAAGGACCAAGGCCTGCAGTGGCTCATCCTCGGCCACTCCGAGCGCCGCGCGTACTACGGCGAGACCGACGAGGTCGTCGCGCAGAAGGTGCGCGCGGCCCACGAGCAGGGCTTCGTCGTGATCGCCTGCATCGGCGAGACGCTCGAGCAGCGGGAGGCGGGGAAGACCGCCGGGGTCGTCCTCGCGCAGATCAAGGCCATCGCCGCGCGGCTCCCGCTCGCGGCCTGGGCGCGCGTCGTCCTCGCGTACGAGCCCGTCTGGGCGATCGGGACCGGCAAGGTCGCGACGCCGGCGCAGGCGCAGGAGGTCCACGCCCTCGTCCGCGCGTGGATCGGGTCGAACGTCTCGGCCGAGGTCGCCGCGAAGCTGCGCATCCTCTACGGCGGCTCCGTGACCGCGGGGAACGCGAAGGAGTTGTACGGGAAGCCGGACGTGAACGGCTTCCTCGTCGGCGGGGCATCCCTCAAGGCGGACTTTCTCCAGATCATCGACGCCACAAAGCCCTAAACGGCGACGTCGGGGATGCAAAAGGAGACCCCGCGTAGGATGTTGGTCCCTCATACCACTACAATCCTTTTCCTTATAAATAATTTTCTCTGTGCTTCTTTCTTGCTCGTCTTCCCTGAAAGATGGTAGCACTACCACTATTATTATCATTGGTGGATACTTAAAAAATAATATATATGCATATCTATAAAGAACGAACGAAAGAAGGAATGAAAACTTTGGTGAAAAGGCATCAACCTTAAGGTAAAATATAAATATTGTATGCATATATGGTATTTATCAAAATTTTGTTCAAAGGTAAAAATGAGTAAAAGAAGGTAAATTCGTTTGGAGGTAGTATTAGAACTTAGCACTATTATTTTTTCACCCCCAAAAAGAGAATTATACGACTCTTTGTGCGTTATTTGGTGATTTTTTTTATATGCAAAGGCATTTTTATCACTACTACTATTATTATTACTAATTTACTGAAAATAAAAACATAAATTTCTTCATAAGGGCGAATATGGGTAAGCAGGATATGAAAAATGTAAGGAAGTGTAGGGGGAAATGACCCTCTCTGTTGGTTAACGTCTAGAGACTTTTGGAAATGTTCTATTAATTCTTCACGATTGCCCCTACTCTTTCAATCTCGAATATCTTTTGCCTACACACATAACTGTAACGGTTTTCACACATAAGTACAGAATATTCTCCAATGGCAGTAGACGCTATGATGAGTGCTTCATCGTCAAGTTATCCTCCTCATCGTGTTCTTCCTCCAAATCTACACCCTACGAAAAAACAGTCCTTATCGTTTCACTATTGATCAGGAATGAATTGAGGACACGGATTTCCCTCTCTCTCTCTCTCTCGTTGGCTATCCTTTGTTCACTAAAGGACTAAGAAAATTATTGTGTATGTTATGGGCCAAATTGGGAAAGGCATCCCAAAAAGCGTGTCCAATAAACCTTGCGTCAAGTGTGATTACTCCTTTTTAATTGTATAAACATATTTTGCTTCAGTCTTCTACAACCCCTCTTTTTGATTATTCCTTTGTTTTCACAGTCGTTCCCCTAAACAAAAAAAAAAAACGGGATCCTACTCGGCCTTTCTGAAAAGCAGAACGGTAAAGCAGGTGTTATAGCCCATAGGGGGAAAAAGACGCTTGTCTCCTCATTTAGACCTCGTGGATCGTTTTTATCTTTTTTTAAATAAAAAAGACAAGATGCGCCGACCAACCTGCCAAGCATCTTTCCGCATTCCTGAGTCCTTCTTGCTAGTTAACTGCGCCTGTCTGCTTCTCTCGCGGCCGCGTTTTGCCGCCGTTTACAGCCCCCGGCGGAGCTATTACTGGCCGTACAGCGCGGATTTGGTCCCGAAAGAGGCCACCGTCTCCAGCTTTCAGTCAAGCTCCCTGCCGAGCGTGCGGGAGCGGGTGATCGACGAGTACGCGTTGGGCCCTCTTTTTGGAGCCTCAACGCCGCTCTGCACGTTGGGGTTTGCCGGATCACCGCGGGAGATCATGAAGGTCAAACGCAAGCTTCGGGATGGACTTGCGGAGCTGATTTCTTGCGAGGCCCATCAACTTCGTTTCGGATCGCTTGTGCAGACGAAGGAGATGCTTTTATATCGCGGAAATACGCCAGAATCACCACGGCTGGCAGACGGCCCTGGTAGTGGTTTGGCTGAGGCTCATCGCCGTCGAACGAGATACGCACGGCTTCCGATTCGAGCGCGTACTTTGCTCGATGTTTATTTCTTGGAGGGAGAGGCTGATGAAGAGGAACGCCGGCAGCTTGGAAACTTTGTTCAGGACCGCCTTCTTTCACCCTTGTCGAGCGATATTTTCGCAGACGATGACGAAAGGGGTACATTATCAAATAAAGAGGAGCCTTCATCCTCAAGAAGCATGAGCATGGTGAGGGGTGCGTCTTCAGAGGAACTAGACAACGTTATAGTTAGACTTAAAGCTCTTGGGGTTGTCTACTGTGAGCTCTCTTATGAGGGGCTGGACGACTCAAAAGACTATACATTTGAGGAGCTGCATGGAAAGGCGGTGGGGGAGGACAAGATAAAACAGGTAATGGAAAGATGGGAGCGGCGATTAGCGTAGTGCATTCGAGGTTGTTATAGTTGATGATTGCAATTATGGGATTATTGAATAATAACACGATTAGTGCATAATACGAAGCAACCTACTAGTGGGGAATTGGGCAAAACATTTGTTTTGAGACTGGCATGCTCTTTTCCTTTCTTTGAAGAAAATCTATTTTATTATTCCTAAATCTGCCTATAAACTTATCCAAAGACGTTGAGCCCTATAGTTCTATGAGCAGGATACACCGGTGTTCACCTCCCTTTCGCTTCTGTGGTCCCCTTTGGTCAAGCCAGGATAAATATAATTAATCGCATCTACATATCTTTATTTATTTAGTTAGTTAGTTATACGTTAGCACGCTACTTTATGTTTCTCAGGCATGAATCACGGAGTCCGCGTCGCGGTCTCGCCTCCGCGGGTCTTTTTAGTTTTTTTTTCTGCCTTCTTGTGTTTGTGGACTCGACGGGGGCCTTTCGCTTTGCCCTGGAGCCCGCGAAGTCGAAGTGCTTCACCTACGACGCCCTCGAGGCGGGCCGCTTTGAGGTGCGCTACCGCATGACCGCCGGGCTCTCGCCGTTCGTCGCCGTCGCGATCACGACGGCGTCGGGGCGGGTTTTGGTCGAGCACCAGCCCGCGATCCCCGACGCGAAGGAGATCTTCGAGCTCAAGTCGCCCGGCGTGATCGCGATCTGCTTTAACGTCGCCGCGAAGGCCGCGCGGGCGACCTCGCTGAACGTGAGCCTCGACCTCGTCGACGCCGACGACGCCGAGCTCACGCGGGTGAAGAAGCAGAGCTATAGTACGAGCAGCCCTATCGCGCTCGGGGTCGGGAAAGGGAGCGGGGCGCTTCGCCAGATGCGCTATATTAACGATGCCCTGATGAAGATACGCCTGTACGTGATCGCACTCGCGCAGGCCGATCGCGATATCGAGATCTCGTTTCGTATGGTGGAGCGGTCGGCGTGGAAGCTCCTGGCGGGGTTCGCCACCGTCGGGGTGGTTTTGCTCTCGATCAACTATCTGAGGCTTCGGAAGTTCTTGTACAAGATGAGTATGATAAAAAAGAAGCCTAGCTCTAGAAAGTCAGCGGCAAGTACTTAGGATACTGCATGTTTGCATCTACCCTTATGGGGCTTCCATGTATAAAAGAATCTAACGATAGCGAAGAAAAGCGCTACGTCTAAGGTAATTATGTAAAGCGAGTGTGTGGCTAATGTTACTATCTATATGTATATATATATATATATATATTATTTTACCGTGCTTTGGAATTTTATTCTTATGCTTACATCTTTTTGCCTCCAACGAACCTGTTTTAGGGAGGGTTTCTAAGGTGTGTAAAGAATTGAGTGTGCTCTAAATATCACATGTCTTCTCACCTGATAGTTTAGGCACGTACATGTATGGATGCGTCAGGAAACAATAGTTTTTTAATTGAAAATTGATGGTTATTGGTTTTCAATAAGCATGGAGGCGAAGTGTGTTCGCCATATATATGTATATTTACTTGCATATTAGTCCGTGTTATCCTTTGAAAAGATGTCGTAAATATCCAGAAAGAAGCTTAAATTTTCTTTCAATGAACTGCTTCTAGTTGCTTGTTTAAATTTATCGGTTCTTTATATGTATATATATATATATACACATATATTTCTAAATTAAGTATTACTATGTTTAGACCCTAAATTTCCTACTTAAAAGTACTGAAAAAATAAAGTAGGACTGTTTACTCCTAATTTTCTCAAAATTTGCTGCACCAAAATATTTTTCCCTCAAGTTGTACTTTTTTCCCCCCTTTCTGGGGTGTACGTATTATTTATACGAAAGGAGCGTTATTATTTTAGGGAGAAGAAGTTTTTGTGTTTTGCTTAGTAGGTTGACCTATCAAAAAATAGAAATGTTCCTTTCACCGGTTTCAATATTCTTTATCGTGTCCGCGCTGCTATTGGTCCTTTATTTTGTAATGGGTATTGTCGTACGCTACCGCTGCGGCCTGCGTCACTTTCCAGAAGTCCTTCCAAATTACATTTTTTGGTGCCGGTTATTTAGTGGTTTTGTTCGGATCATCACCTGCGGCCGGTGCCGTGTTCGAATCCCTGTCCGAAGCAATACGATGAGTGGTTTGACGATGCTGCCAAGTCGGCCAAGCCTTGCCGTTGACGTGACTTTTGAAGGACTCTCGAGCGATGATAACGAAAATTGGCATGGGATCAGCCGTGCGATGGAGCCAGCGGAAGTTGTGGTTCGAAACTAAAATTAGTTATAAACGTAAAATGGATAAGGGTGCTTTGAGCAATAAAAAATATGTATGATTAATTATCAAGCACTTTTCAAACTAAAAGAGCATATGTTTCCACCCTCACCTCACCAGCGTTACGCATTCATAGGTTTTCCCTCTTTCAGATTGGAATACATTTCTTGCTTGCGACCTTGCTCTCACTTTAATACTCTAAGCGAGTCTATGGTGTATAGAAAATACAAATTGAAATCGGGATGGATTGTTGAAAGACATTTTTCAAGTCTATTTGATAGCCTCTTATTTGTACCAAAAAAATTATTATAGTTAATGACGAGTATTAAAAATTTAGATACTCTTTCTTTACTTTAGTACAATAACCTGTACATTTTTCCCCATTTTATGCATTTACCTTTGAACACGGACTATGATCATAGTTTGGTCTCTTTCGCTATATCTCTTCATTTGCAAGTCTAAAACATCCTAAACTTTAGACTCTAGTATTTATTTTAAGCACCTTGAATGCCGCCTTCTATCGTCATAGCTTTTAATTTTTAAACGTTTTGCCATTCTGAAGTTATTCTGCAAAGACGAAAAGAAATCATCCGGCAAGATAATCCATAGACTCCGCTCTACCGAAGATCTTACATGAAGGTAATCCATTTGAGGCCTCTTTGGTCCAGTTTCTTTTGAAGAAAGGGAAAAAAATCCACGCAGATAGATCGTAAATGCCGCCAAATAACACTCGAAGAAGACAAGCCATTGCTGCTGAAGCTCCTTTATTTCGGCGCAGGCCTGCCAAATCAAACGAGGAGATGCTGCTTTTCTGGATAAAGCAAGCTCGTACGCATCGACAGAAGCACCCTCCAAGCCCGCCAGTTATCGCCCAATTTCCTCCAGAACTCAGCGCAGAAGCATCCCCATCGGTCAGAAAGTCTCAAACCCTTTCTAAACCCTGCACGCCAGGAAAATCCCCCATGGTGGTAATGAAGGTGGTTGAGAAAATGGCGGGAACCCCGGCTGCCCGGCGATCCAGCGCGCCGAAGCCCACGCCATCCTCCCCACGCTTTAGAGAAACCCCCTCCCCTCGAAACCCAACCGCCGATGAGGCTTCTCCCCCCACGTACGCCCGTGTGGCCCAGCCGGCAAACCCATCCCAGGCGTTCGAACCCCCCACCATCATCATCGACAGCAGTATGACTACTGCCAATCCTACTATTACTGACAATGCTACGATTACTGCCAATCCTACTATTACTGACAATGCTACGATTACTGCCAATCCTACTATTACTGACAATGCTACGATTACTGCCAATCCTACTATCACTGACAATCCTACTATTACTGCCAATGCTACGACTAATGCCAATGCTACGACTAATGCCAATGCTACGATTACTGACAATCCTACTATTACTGATAATAGTAACAGTGCGAGCACCTTGGAGAAGGCACCCCTGCGAGCCCCCTCCGACGACCCTCCGTGTGACGGCTTCTTCAAGGCCCCCTGGCGCATGCAGGGGCTGCTGCCTGTGCTGGAGAGCCTTCTGGAGGGCTTCGTGGGGCCCCTCGCGCTCGACCTTCACCTGGCCGAGGGCCTCAGCCTTGTGCATGATCCCCTCGGCTTCGCACGAGCCCTGGCCGCGTACGAGGAGGGGGCGCAACCGGCGTCTTCCCCTGCGGCCCTCCTCCTCTTCGCGCGCGGTGGCCACGTGTACGGGATGGATACAAGCGAAGATAACCACCACCACGGCCTTTTCTCCGTCCTCGCTGCGCTTTTAATGGCTCCGGCAGTGCGAATAATCCTTATCCACGCGCCACTCGTTTATCGGGCGCTTTTTGACTTTCTCGGGACAGATCGGGTGGAGATTGCGAATGTGGTGGATTTGGCGGCGTGGGGGGTAGTCATACGGCATTGGGGAGGGCATTACGGATGCCATAGAGGTCCTGAAGTCACCAAGGCGTTGGAGGCAGGTGAAGGGTTGGGGGTGAAGCAGGTCTGGGAGGCCCTAAAGAAATCTACACAGCAGCTTATAGAAACAAATTTTAGCCGATCTTCCTACGATTCAGAGGTAACCCTCACCAGCGTTACGACGAGAAATACAGTGGTTGATAAAAAGAAGTCTCAACGTGCCTTCCCTTCCATAGAGGAGGTCTCCCCGGAAAGGGATTCGCCACCTTTAGAAGAGGAACCGATTGATGTAGAAGAAATTGTTCGTCAAAGCTTTGGTGAAAGAAACCATGAGGTTAATGATAATAGACATACATTAAACGAAAATGCAGTGGGTTCTCTCGCGCAGCGAAGGCCGGGGGATGAGCGTGTTGAGGCAACTGTAGGTGGTAAACCCCGCAGACAAGTCCTTCTCCATAATCAATGGGATCGTCAGTCGCCTTGTTCGTTTTCCTTTCCTATGATGTGTAGGGAGCTTGCTTCCATATTTATGTACTATGATGAGGTTTTACAGCCATGCGAGAATGTTGGAATTGATCAAGGTGATGCTGCTTCTCCATTAACTATACTGGATTTGTGCGAGCGGCTGACGTATACCACGTTCCTATGCGCCATAATGTCCTATCATGGAGTGTTTTTAAATCGAACCCGCTTTGAAGCCTTTTTAGAGAATCTCGACGAGCAAAAAGAGGAGATTCTTCAAAAGGCCGAGCTTTGCTGGTCTGAACTTCAGTCTGAGGACTCGTCAGTGGGAAATGATTCAGCGCAAAGTGAATCCGTGAGGGCGGTATCGCGGCTATCTAACCCCACTATTGCAGCCACTGAAGAAAAAAAGCATATCATCTCCTTTTTAGATACCATTGATCCTTTCAAACTCGTGGAGTTGCTTCGCAAAAAGCTTTCACCCGTAGTCACTGTTGGGGTCTCGAAAAGAACTAAGTCCACCTCCCCTTTTCGGCCTGACCGAACGGCATGCGGGGCCTTCTTAGATTTCCTTCCAGTTCTCACCTTCGTGCGAAATCTCCGTGAATGGCTAGACCAGAATATAGAGCCTGACCGCGAGCCTCAAGCGCTCTCCTTCAAGATTTTAAATATCATTTGCCTCTCAGAGTGCTGGCTAGCGCTTCACGAGCGCCAGAAGTTCCGGAAAAGTCTTATGAATATGTTTAATTTAAGCGAAAACCCTCTCAAGTTTCGTGTGGTGTCTATTGAGGATCCTAATGGTGGAACCAATGAAAAGGTGGGGGTGGCGTACTCGATTCATCCGCGATGGGTGCCGCACGGCTCCTCGACTGGCCGTATATTCGCCGCTGCACCGAACGTGCAGACGATTCCAAAAAAGCCTCCGATCTCGAGATTTCCCATCCCCAAGCTACCCCAAGGTAGAACGAATAACAATGATAATCGCAGCCTTCACGCTGAACCAATAGGGGATAACGTAAGTTTGCTCTTTAAGGGGCAGCCCCAGTGGAGTTTGCGCTGTTTATATTGTGCACCGCCCGGCTGCGAACTTGTTTCGCTGGATTTCAACCAAATAGAACTACGGGTTCTCGCCCATCTTAGCCATGATGCTACCCTATTAAATCAATTACGAAATCGATGCGATATTTTGGAATTAATCGCGAGGACTGTATACGGTCTTTCCCCTAAAGAACCTGTTGAGGAGGTGCAACGGCGATCTGTGAAGATTATTGTGTATGGTTTGCTATATGGGATGGGTACAAACCAGATGGATCATCAGCTACAAATAATGCGGAGTGCTTTCTCAAAACACACACAAAGTTCTAATACGGCGCCGCCGGAGATCCTCACCGATGACCTCTTAGAACTCCCTCAAGAGGAAGAAGAAGAAGAAACTGCTGAAAATCAAAGCAGCCTCGTTGGTCTTCGAGACCATTTTGGCGGTGGGATCACCGCGTTCGAGCTCATTCAAACCTTTTACAAGGCCTATCCGAGAGTTCGCCACTATCTTCTCCATACTTTACGGCAAGCGGTGCATAACAAAATGCTTTCAACGCTCTCCGGTGTGCGAAGAATCGTTAATCAGACCAACCCCGCCAAACGGAGGCAGATGTACGCTGCCTTCGCCATTCAAGGCGGCGCCGCGGATATTTTGCAGGCCGCCATGCGAGCCATCCATAAACAACGACATGAACTGATTCCCTTCATCCCTATTTCGCCAGTGGCATTGCATATGGCGATTCATGATGAGTTAATATTTGCAGTTCCAAGTGGAGCAGTTTCAATCGTAGCGCCTCGTCTAAAGAAAATTATGGAAGAGCAGGGCGAAGCTTTAGGGCTCAGCGTTCCTTTGTATGTTTCTGTAAAAGTAGGTCTAAACCTAGGCGAACTAGAGGAAACAGAGCTTTAGAGAAGAATCTATGGATATATAGAAAGAAAGATTTTTAAAAACTCTATATGCGTATATTTTATTATCTGTACCATGTCAAGTGCAGTGAAAATGCGCTTGAATGGTTCAAAACCTGTGACTTTACCCCTTAAACTTATTTTACATTGATCAATCATTTTCCCCATGTATTTGACCTCCTTTGAATTGTTTTCTACTAAAGAGAAAGTTTAGCATGTCTTTTATTGGTGACAACAGTCATTTTGGTAGAGGTCGTGGACGTGGGCGTAGCAGTGGTGGTGGCGGCGGAGGATTATTACCATCCCCTAATCCAGTTAGCTCATTTCAACCCCCATCGTCGTCGTCTTTCCCCAATTTTAAACCACAAGGCTCTGTATTTAGCCCCCCCTCGTCGATGAAACACCTTGAATCCTCGGCAGTACCTAAAAAAGTAGAGCCCTTTAGAGTTTTGTCACCGCAACCGCAGGTTTACTCCGCCAAGCGTGCAGCTGAAGCCCCGCAGGGGGATTTTAAAGGCTCTAGAATAAACATGCGTATGTCAAGGGGGGGAGGAGGGGGAGGGACTTCACATGGTGGAAGAGAGCGTCCATACGGTAAAGAAGCCTGGGTGGCGAATAGTACTAATACAAACACAAATGTGGTGGAGGAAGATAATGTGAATAGGGGCGCCCAACCTTTTCAAGGTCGTAATAACGTACCAAACAGTAATGTGATGTTGGATAATTTGCAAAGAGGGGGTAATCGACGGGAACGCATGGATGAAGGCTTTGCACAGGTTCCTTACGGCGGCGCGCGATACCGGCAAGAGGATGGCCCCACTTTTCCGCTCCGTCAAACCCCAGCCTCAGCGACCTCCCCCCCGCACCCGATTACCGATTCCACCGCCAATCCAAGTGCCTCTTTCTTTAATGTGGAAAAAGGAAGTAGTTTTGCAGAGACTAGTGCCTTGCCGCAAAAGGCGGTCGCGTCATCTTTTTTCACGCCACCGCCGCCGCCGCCGCCGCCGCCGTCGAATTCCATTTTTCGCCCAGTAGCACCGTTGAAAGAAGGGCATCCAACGAATCCTTCGTCGTCTGCGCTAATACAGTCCTCTAAGACCGATTCTACCCCAGACAGCCTCGTCTCGTTTTCCATGGCAGCTCGCCTTTTTGACGGGTTTGTTGAGAAGCTTGCCTACGCGGAGGAGTCTAAGCGAGAGGAGGCTCGAATAGAGCTCGAGGAAGCCTTTTTAGGGGATGCCGCACGCCTCGGGATCCACGGAGCGAACTTCAGCCGCACCGTGAGCGAGTTGATGATTGTTTGGAAAAGGCGAAAGGAGAATTTTAAAACAGCCGAAGCCCTCGAGGAGGTCCCAGGGGAGCTCTGGGTCGCCTTTTACGCGCTTGGCTGTCAGGTAAACCTGATGCTTTCCGCCGTCCGCACAAGCGACGAGGTCGCTGTGGATGATCCGCAGCAAGAGGGTTGCCTTCCTGAACCCGAAGCCTCAGATGTGAATTTTAATTTTATAAAAGGCATTCAGGCAAACCTAGCGTTGGCGCTCATGGATGCGTGTGCCTATGCTAATCAGCTGAGCGATCTCCTCCTCACCGTTTACCAGCAGCAGAGCAAACTGCGGACGCCGTACGCGATCCTTCCGATTGTTCTCGAGCGGGTTCGGACCGTCTTCGACGCGGTTGAACTTTTTCTACGACGCGACGGGGAGAAGAGGAGGGGCTCCAAACGTGGTGCGAACGCGGGGGCCTTCTCGAAGAACTCCACCGTCCCCCTCGGTGGCGTCCAGTCGAATATGGAGATGAACCTGCTCAAGCTCTTCGCGATTTTCCAGCGGAAGGTCACGCTAGTGATGAAGGACGGCGCGGCGCCGGGGGGTCCCGACGACGACGGCGCCCATGCCCCGTGCAAGGTGCTGGAATGCCGAAATGCGGCCGACCGCGAGCTCGTCCGGAGCTTCGCGCACATGACCTACGAGCTCCTCCCGACGAAGCTCCTGCCGGAGAACTTTCTGCTCCTGGTCTTCGCCTTCATGGCGGCCTTCCACCGCTCGCTTCCCGGGTTCCGGTGGGAGCGCGGGATGCTCTACTACAGCCACGCCGCCCGGCTCCTGCAGGGCGGGCTCGACCGCGAGGCCCTCGCGGAGGCCGCGCGGTGGCTCGCGGCGGCCCTCGTCGTGAGCCCGCCCGAGGCCCCCGCGCGGAATCGTCGGCTTTTGGAGCTGCGGCTGACGGCCGTAGAGCTCGCGCTCGGGCGGGCGCCCGCGGACGAGATCCCCGCCCCCCTCCTCGACGCCGTCGCCGCGCTGCGGACGGCGAGCCTCGCCCGCCTCGACGCCGCGATGCGCGCGAACGGGGTCTTTTTTGTCGAGACGGGCGTTTACAAAATCCTGATGGTCGCGCGCGGGCGCGTGGGGCTGCTGATGGTGATCAGATTCTACCTCCAGGCGTGCGCGCGGGCCCGGGCGCGCTCCGAGGGCGACAGGGCCCCGATTGACCGCCTGGATATCGCGGAGATGGTGCATTTCTTTCGCCTGCCCTACCGCGATGTCTTCGAGGCAACCGCCGTCTGGCTGCTTCCGTTGCTTGTGAGTCGGATGATTCACGGATTTGTGGAGGAGGACTATTTGCATATTGACCCTGAAAGCCCCTTCGAAGGATACGACAAGGCACTTCTTATGGCGTCCTTAGACAAATCTTGAGGGCCGCACAAGTGCTGAGGATAGTGGATCATGATGCTTATGGGCAGGTTGTTGATAAAAAGAAAAGAGGAAGAATATGAGAAGTAAAAATAGGTCATCTGAAAAAAAGTTATATAAAATGGCGGAGCTACAATCCGTAATATGTTTCCAACTATCGCCTTTCCAACGGCTTTTCGCAATGTCATGCGTTATTGTTATTATTAATATTATTATTATTATTACGATTCTTAATTTTAAATAGTGTGGTTTTATTAGTTGCGGAAGTGTGGTCTGAAGAAGGGCTCTGCGCATAGAATTTCACGACTGCATAAATATTAGATAGATTCATCAATATATATTTATAGAAAAAGAGGGAGAAAAACGGACACACCCAATGGAGTCGGATATCGGGCTTGTTCACGTGACCAACTACCATGGCACGCGGGGGGATTTGTTCGGCGCGAACGCCGAGGCAGCGGGCGACCCAGGCGACCTGCAGGAGCCCACCCTCTCCGACGAGGTCGCCGACATCCGCCTTCTCACGAAGAGCTTCGTCTCCGAGTTCCGCATCAAAAGCATCTTCCTCTACATGGACATGCTGCGCGGCAACCTCGCCGCGGGGCTGTTCTTTATCGAGGTGCAGATGGCCCACCTGCAGCAGTACAGCGGGGCGCTCTTCAACGCCCTACAGCACACCCCGACCCGCGCCCTGCCGGTCATGGAGCTCGCCCTCTGCGAGCTGGCACAGACGCATCAGCTTTTCCCGCTCTTCGCCCGGCCGGGGGCGGTGCAGGTGCAGCTCTTCTGGGGGGTCCCGCCGACGGCGCTGCGGCGGCTCGCGCAGGCGGCCGTGGCGCAGCTCGTCTGCGTGAGCGGGATCGTGATCAAGGCGAGCGCGGCGCACCCCCGCTGTGTGCGGGCCGCCATCCAGTGCACGAGCTGCCGGAGCCAGACCTTCATCGCCGGCGCCGGCCGAAGCCTTGAGATGCCGCCGCAGTGTCTGGCGAACGGCGGGACCCGGCCCGGCGGGCGCTGCCGGCCCAACCCCTACGTCCTCCTCCCCTCCGCCTGCGAGTTCGAGGACCAGCAGGTGCTGAAGCTGCAAGAGCTCCCCGAGGACGTGCCGACCGGGGAGCTCCCGCGGCACCTCGGCGTCGTCGTCGAGCGGTACCTCGTGGACCGGGTGAGCCCGGGGTCTCGCGTGCAGGTCGTCGGCGTCGTCGCCGTGCAGGAGCGCCGGGGGGGGCTCGAGGGCGGATCGCGGAGGGGTGCCAAAGGGGCCGGGCGCGGTGCCGTGGGCCTCCGTGCGCAGTACCTCCGCTGCGTGGGCCTGATGTACCAGTCCGGCATCGACGCCTCTGCCGGGGCGTCGGTTGTCAGCGTGAACCAGAACTTCTCCTCCCGTGTGCGCTCGCGTTCGTTGCTGTCTTGGCAACCCGAAGAAGAAGCCCTCTTTAAGGCCTTTGCAAAGAGCGGCAACGTGTACGAAAAGCTTTCCCGAAGCATCGACCCGGCGATCTTCGGCCTCAGCGACCAGAAGAAGGCCATCGTGTGTCTTCTATTCAGTGGCACCCGTAAACGACAGGGAAACAACTACCTGCGGGGGGATATGAATGTGCTCTTCATTGGTGACCCGTCCACCGCTAAGTCTCAGCTGCTAAAGTATACCGAAAAAGTGGCACCAATTGGGATTTACACTTCCGGCAAGGGAAGCAGCGCGGCGGGTCTGACGGCCTCTGTCGTTTCGAGTGGCAACGGTGATTTCGTGCTCGAGGCGGGTTCGATGGTTCTTGCCGATGGCGGTGTCGTCTGCATTGACGAGTTTGACAAGATGCGCGATCAAGACCAGGTTGCCATCCATGAAGCGATGGAGCAGCAGACCATTTCCATTGCAAAGGCAAACCTGACCACGATGCTGAACAGTCGGACATCGGTTCTGGCCGCAGCCAACCCGACGCTGGGCAGCTATGACCCACTTCGCTCAAACGAGGATCAGATGGACTTTCAGAGTTCTATCCTTTCGCGTTTCGATCTAATTTTCAAGATTCTTGACCCTCATAATCCTGAAATTGATAGTCGTCTCGCACATCACGTCGTAAATCTTCACAAAACGGCCAAACCCGGCCAGACGGATGGAGGGGCTGACAACAGTATCGGACTGGGCACCGCAAGCAATCTGACAAACGAAACCGTGAAGACTGTGGATAACATCACCCAGAATGGCGTTGTGGATCGTCTTTTCTTCACAAAGTACATCTCCTACGCGCGGGCCACATGCTTCCCTATCATCTCTGAGGATGCGATGACAGTACTTCTGGATTTTTACGTACAGGTTCGCCGTGATGTACACCGGCAGACCCTCGAGACGCTCTCCTCCTCCTCGCCATCTGTCGCGGATGGTGGTTCTAATTCGTATCCCTATAGCAAAGGCAGTGATGGGTTTGGTGGAAGGAAGCTGCAGATGCCCGTCATACAAATTACTGCCCGCCAACTCGAGAGCCTCGTGCGCATCACAGAATCCCTGGCAAAGATGCGGTTGGACGTCCTCGCAACACGTATGGACGCCGAAGAAGCCATTCGCCTCTTTAAATTTTCCACAGTAGATGCGATTCAAAGCCGAGGT
Source organism: Phytomonas francai (assembly GCA_001766655.1). Classification (NCBI taxonomy): domain Eukaryota; phylum Euglenozoa; class Kinetoplastea; order Trypanosomatida; family Trypanosomatidae; genus Phytomonas; species Phytomonas francai. The sequence goes on from MJCC01000009.1 coordinate 207,507, forward strand.
GCCAATCAAATTATGACGGAAGCGCAGAGTCAGCTCATTTTACGCATTGAGGAGGCCCTTCGCCGTCGACTAACGCTTGGCGCAACTGTCGAGTACAGCCGTCTGATCTCCGAGATGGTTCGTATGGGCTTCGATACCAAAATGGTGGACCGGGCGTTGTACGCCATGACGAAGCGAGATGAACTAGGGTGGCGCAAGCAGCGGACACTGATCTATAGAGCACGATAAACGCAGACATAGAGGAGTTTGTGTGATGGTCTCTCCCCTCTCCCGGTGGTTCTCCAGGATGGCCACACGATAGATCGGTCAACGAGTAGAACGTGCCACAGAGCGATGTACTGAAATGTGCACATTGGTGGGATAAACTAATCGAAGATGACCGTTATGTTGGGCACCCTAACCTCAATAGCGCGTGTTCGAATACTTCTTTTATCGTTTAGGGTTTAGGGGTTTTTTTAACAAAAAATAAACATAACATACAATGAAAAACCCTGTGACACGGATTTAATGGTTCTAAAAGGACACAAAGTAGACGTATTTTCAAATCCCCTCATCTTGTAACATTGAGCAAGGTGCGTTGATTGTGCTGAATCTGGTATAGACCTCAGCGTCGCACTCATCCGGAGCCTCATGAGCTGGTCTGTAATGTTTAAAATGAAAGCAAACCCATTAGACGAAATGAGACTGTACACGCTTCACAAGGAATGGTATCTCAACACAAAAATCCCCAATAGGCTAAGAAATACATTTATTATGATTATTGGTGTGGAAACATGAATGGCTTTCTGCACTGTAGTGCTTCCGTCACTGAATTCCTTGATTTTTCTCTTTCTCTCTCTATTGGTATCATCAAAGCCCTACATAAACCACCCTCAAAATAGAAGGCCTAAGCTTTTATACTATCACTAAACTTTTTCTGCATTCTCTAAAGCGCTTAAATCTTCATATCTCCTTCTTGATTATATCAAAATACGAAAATAAACGAAATTCCCGCGTTTTGATATCGTTTTTGTTTCTCGTCTGTACTTTGTTGTCGAGCGGCACGGCGGAGGTTCTGTACCACATTCCATTAAAGCGCGACCGTATCTTTGCCGAAACCTTCCGAGTTGATCAAACTCAGAAGATCCCGCGCTCTTGAAAAGGCAACAAAGGTGATGTTGTCATCCACGACTTTCTCGGTATCCAGTTCTACGGTTCCATCTCCTTGGGCACCCCTGAGAGGAGTTTCAGGTTATTTTCGACACCGGCAGCAGCAACCTGTGGGTTCCCACTCAGGATACGCATTTGTGCATCCTGAAGCAATGCTATAACTCAGAGACGAGCTCTACGGCAATACCAGACGGGCGTGAGTTCTATATCCTGCACGGCAGCGGCTCTGATGAGGGCGTTTTGGTAAAGGATAAGCTCCGCCTTGCGTCTTTCACTGCAGACCAGACCTTCGCGAAGGTGATCGATACTTCAGGGTTGGGCGAATTTTACTCCAACTCAAGATGGGATGGTATCTTGGGAATGGTGTGGTCCTCTCTGTCCATCGATAACGTTGAGCTGCCGTTTTTCCCAACTGACTGACAAGGACAAGAACCTGGCGAACCAGTTTGCTTTGTATTTGCCCTAGAATTTCAATGATGAAGGAGAGCCTATGGTCATTGGGTACGATCCTGTACACTTTAAGGGTGACCTCGCTCCCGTAAAACAGGCCTCGCAAACTTGATGATCAAGATGGCCTCGGCGAGGATTGGTTGTGCCGTGTTCAGCGAAAATGTGCAGGCCATTGTCGATTCGGGTACCTCCCCCATCGCAGTCTCTAGTGCTGCTTTTCGGAAGATTGTCAAATCCACGGGCGCCAAGAAAGATGATGGAGAATATACGATAAACTGCGAAAAGGTGCCTCTTCTGCTGAAATTGGTGCTTATAATTGGAGGCACCAAAGGGAAATTCTCTGGCAAGGACCATGTCATTAACTTTAAAAATAAAGTCTGCGCTCTTGGATTCTCCCCATCGAGCAGCAAACTTTCTGGCGGAGAATCCTGGATCCTCGGAGATGTTTTTATAAAGTATGCGCACACTGTGTCTAACGCCGATAACACCTCCTTAAGCCTTGCCTATGCAAAATAGCGCAACCAACACCGTATGACAAACTTTTGAGGGAGCTGGTAAACAAAGGAAGTGCTATACACGGAGCAATCACGATGTTTTTCTTTTCGGCCTTATCCAAAGCCCTGCTAAAAATTGAGAAGCCTCTGAAAAGAGGGGCACGGTGCTTTCGACGCTTTCCTATTACTAATTTCATCTAAAGGATCTGACGAATTACATATATTTATTATTGATATATTTTATAATAAATTATTTCACATTAAAATCTCCAACGGAAACAAAAAAATAGTGTTATTAGACATATCTACTGCTAACGATCTTGGTAGGAAAAAGTAATGCCTAACGGCTAGCTTAAATTATTATGCATTGTACACGGAAAAGGGAAAGAATAAGGTGTTGTCTTTTTCCCTCCTCTTGGGTAGTCTACGATGGTAGCGGCCACTCAAATAGGGTTCTCTGAATCGAATGCCATTCGGATGTTGGCGTGTTGACGGCAATAGGCGTCTCGCCTCGCGCAAGTCCGTGATGGCTTGCGGAGCCAGGACTCTCGAGCCCCTTACGGTGCGATTTGCGCTGCCCACGCCCTTTGACATCGCGGAGGGCGGTCTTAAAGGGGTACGGGGGTGGCCCCAGGCCATGCGTTTGGGGGTCTCCTTCCGCCTGAACCGACGTGCCTTTGCGCGGTCTGGGCATGGTCAACACGTATTACGTGTGGGAGGGCTATGGCACCCCCGTTGTCTTTTCCTCCTCTGTTTTTTTTTAATGGTCTCTTTACCAGGGCTGTGTACGGATGTAGTAGTAAGATGGGGAACTAGGATGAGATTTTGGGTGGAAACGGTAGTTGTTCCTATATCTGTAAATGTTTAACTCCTGCTCCACGTTTCTTTAAAAAAATCCCTTATCATTGTTTGCGTAGCTTCAACGAAGGATAAATGGAATTATTCCCAATAACAAAAATAGCGTCCGTTAACCACCGATAAAACCATCTTCGGCGCAGAAAGACTTTAACAAAGGATCGGGACGTGGAGTCTGAGGCATTTCAGTCCTAGCTTGCGCAGGACAAAACCGGAGTTTGTTGAAAAAAGCGTGCTTGCTCTGTCATAAGGAGATCAAGGGGAAGCGATATAGCTAGTCCGACACACGGTCCCATGTCTGGCAAAAGAACCTCCAATTCCATCAATAAGAGGCCTCGAACTGATGGTGAGTTGAAAGGTAACAATAAGCCTATAACAAAAGTAGCCGAGGAGACCGAAGAACGCGTGGGGATCCCGACTTCGTTTGATCTCTTGAATCCTGAGCTTCTTCAGAAAATTCATAAGGTGTGGGAAGAAAATGTAGGTGGGTATACTGCAAATGTCGCATCGAGCGACGACATGCATAGGAAAGTGAAATTGGCTATCCGAACGACACATCCCATAGGGGTATGCATGAAAGAGGCATCAGTGGCCTCACAAACCGTACCATCCTACAAAGTTGGCACTCTGGAGATGTACAAGCGCTTCCCGGACGCCTATGATGCCTTTATGCATCACCACGACTGCTCCGCCGTCCATGCCTACCTGGTCTGTGAGGTCCTCGAGGGCATTTCAAAGGCCGCGCGGCGAGCGGGCGACGCGGCCGGGGGCCGGGGGCCTTCGGAAGGCCGCGAGGCGCCGGCGGGGCTGCGGGTGGCGGACTTCGGCTGCGGGACGGGTCGGATCGGGGCGATGGTCCTCGGCCACCCCGCCGTGCGCGCGCTTTTCGCCTACGACGAGGCGCCGGCGATGCTGCGGCGGTGCCTTCTCAACACGGTCGCGGCGGCCGCGGCGAGCGGCCTCTACGACGCCGTCCACCTCCTCCCCACAGCCGCGGCGGGGCTTTTCGCGGGGGAGGCCGCGGCGCGAGTCCTGGCCCCGGCCGACAGGGGCGGCGGCGGGGGCCGCGTTCTCCGGCTCGTCTGCCGCCCGTGCGCCTTCGCGGCGATTCCGAACGGCCTTTTTGCGAGGGGGGCGCACGCGGGCTGCGACCTCGTCGTCTGCGCCTGGGCCCTTTCCTACGTCGTGCGGCGGCAGTGGGCCGCCGAGGGCTGGCGCGGGGCCGTGGAGGCCGTCGTCGAGGGTTTTTTGCGGCTCCTCGACACCGCGCGATCGGCGGCGGCGGTGGTCGTCATCGAGACGCTCGGCAACGGCGCGGACGCGCCGACGCGGCGCACCGTCCTCGGCGACTACCTCGAGTCGAGGTTCGGCTTTCAGCGGCGTTGGGTGCGCACGGACTATACGTTTGCAAGCATGGCGGAGGCGACGCATATGTGTCGCTTCTTCTTTGGCGGTGACCGTATGAGGGATCAGTTGGAGGTCGTGGAGGGCGATAATGGCCCTGGGAAGGTGGTGTTAAAAGAATGCACCGGAATATGGACACTATGGAAACCACAAGCAATTCCATCGTAGATTGGCGTGATAAAGCTGTGTTGACAAATATCCTAACCCTACACCCAGGCAAGCTGCCTTTTTTACTGCTAAAGGACCCTAAACAAAGATATTTATTCGCTCGTTGTTTGTGGGTTCTCTCTTTGGCATTTCACGAGATCTTCCTACCGATATAGGAAGCTTCCCATGGTTTGCTCTCCCAAACAACATGTATCCATGCAAGGATATCGTCCTCTTTGTGTATTGATTTTATCCTTTTTTTTTTTTTACTTGCGTTTTGTGTGCCTTCTGTGTCAGGTGTCGCACGCTGGCTCCTATTTAGCAGGAACAGCCAGAACGCGTTCCACACACGGACGCACAAATATAACCATAGATAACTGTTTTTCTCTTTCAGGGAGGAAAAATACACGGAAGCGCAGATACAGTGGTTTATACCCCCTAAAATAAGCAATGCGAATTCTGCACTCCAAAGCCACCACAGACCCGATTTTGCTGGTTTCTGCATGTCATAATATGAATCTTTTCGCTGTGGTCACGTCGACCACAATTACTGTTTATCGCTCGACCACTCTTACCGTCGTTGCCACTCTATCGCTGTGCACCGGATACGTTAATCAGGTCATCGCATCCTCTGAAGAGCTCCGGCAGGTTCAGGAAACGATGAATCGGAAAGCGATTTGTGGGGAGGCGCACGGTGGTTCTTTTTCTCCTGCAATGCCCACCCTTGCTGACGGCAAGTACAAGTCAAACGTTGTGCCTTTTATTACGGACGGCATGGCAGCCTGGTCTCCGTCAGGAAGGCTCTTTACGTTTGCCCTTTTGTGTGGTGTGGTGCTATTGGTAGATGTCGAAAGCAGTGATCTGGTGCGCGTTTTCGTCCCGAAGCCTCGTCAAAGACCCACTGAAGCTGAGAGATCCATTGAAAACACGGCCTCCTCTTCTCACGCGTTTTGCCATGGTCATCGGGATGTAGAAGAACGGAATCGAAGCACCCTCACGGAGGCTTCACGGGCGGCAAACCCCGCTACCTGCCTTTTTGGCGGATTCGCTCAGGCTGAGGCTGAGAAGGGGAGGGAGCGGTACGAAAAAGGGAATCCAGCAAGGGATATGCACTCCCACGCCCCGCCCACGACATCTCCCACCGCCAGCGATCCCGCGGTTATTTCGATCTCGACTGCGGTCGGGCCGGTCGCGGCGCTTGGCTGGACGACGGTGCCGTACTCCCAACGCAGCCCGCGCGATCCCTCGTTTTGCACGGCCGGCCTCTACGCCGAATGCCTTCCTCTGCAGCCGGGTCTCTCCTCCTCACTTCTGGCCGAGGTGGAGACCTCTTGGGAGCAAAAACGCGATCCCACCACCGCCGACGGGGATGCGAAGCATGCGGTGGCTATTTTGATGATCCTTGATATGACCGGAGGCCTTAGTTTTATTGTGGGAGGTTTGAAGGAAGTTCACTTCATAACAATTTGCATCTCTTACCCTCCGGGAAATGTAATCTGTGTGGAAAAGCTTATCACAGTGCCTGTGCAGGAAACCCAACCACGATGGACCCAGCTTTCGACGGATCTGCGTGAGGAAGGTGAGGGTGAGGGAGAAATGGAAGCCCATTCAACCGCACGGCCAGCTCGCGTCGCGGGGGATTCCTTTTTTTTCGGCCTCACCTCCCATTCCCTGCGTTCCCTCACAAAACAGCTTGAACAGTATCGTGGTAAAAATCCCACCGAAAAGGCCTATGAAACGTTAAAAAAATGGGTGCAGCGAACCGTGCGTCATTCGCACCGCATGTACCTGGTTGTGAAGCCCACGAATGCTCAGGATTCGAATTATGATTCCTCCGCTGCTCGCCGCGAGCTCCTTGAAATTGACCTAGGCTTTCAACTCACGCGAATCGTCGATACGCGCACGGCGACGATCTGCGGTATGGCGGAGTACTGTCGTATCGCTCACGTCTGCCTGCAAGACCAACAGCAAATTTGGCGTGGCGTCCTCGAGAAGGGCTCTCGACTGCACCTGAGGCTCCCATCGAAGGCGGTTTTGCTGCGCGATGCTGTCGTCGAGCGCATCGCGCGGCCGAACCCGGCGGATTTGATGGCCTATTACGCCAGCATCGACCCCTTCGTCCTCGTCGAGGATCTCGAAAAGCTCGGCAAGACGCTGCGGTGTGTGGTGAAGGCGGTGGAGCAGATCTGCTATCGCGGCTACGACGCCGCCATAAGCCTTTTGAGCACCTTCGGCGATTGCAATGCCGCCATCGGAGGCAGCCTCCAGAACGAGGGTCTGCACGCAAATGAAGAGGGGCGACCCCCAACCCAGAGGCTGTCCATGCGGGAGCTGAGCGCGGAGCTGATCGGCGTCGTCGGGGAGCTTCGGCGGTGCGCGGAGACCTTCCTTCGCTGCGTTCAGCTCGGCGTCAGCTATGAGCGGGATCTCCTTCAGTACGTCCTACATCGCTCCTCGCTTCTGCTCGCCCCCTCCACGGCGGCGTCGACGCGGGAGGGGGAAGGCAACTTTTCCACCGCCGCCATCGCGAACGCGAAGGGAAGCGCGGCGTCGATGAACGTTTCGACGGAGCCGCTGGCGGTCGAAAAGCACCCGACGCTCCTTCGGACTCTTGAGCGGATTCATCGTGGAAGGAGCACCGTTCTGCCAGAGCACCCCACCGCCGGCGAGGTCGCCGAGGATTGCGAAAAGTGGGGCCGTCGCCTCGAGCGGCTCATTCGGTGTGCGCTGAATCTAACGTGTGGGGAGGAAGACGATGGACGCAATCGGGATCGAGCGCGTACGGCGGAAGATCGTGTGGATGCAAATCGTATTGACGGTATTATCTATGATAGAGCGTGTGGTGCGCGTTTCGTTGACCTTTGTGAGCCTCACGTAACGGGTTCTACGGGGGCTGATTCCAACGAAGGGTCAGACTTGTACGCCAACGAGGAAAAAGTACCTCTTGTTGGCTCTCCTCATTTAACAGCAAAGGTAGTTGAGGTTCCTGGCTTGTCCTTGGAACGAAAACCGCTACAAACGACGACCTGCGGGGAGCTCCATAGTGGGTATCTTTCAACCGATAACCATTCTTCGATTCGTCAGACGTGTTTATTCCATTTTTGTGGAAGCGCTGTTTCTTTGCAAACTCCCCCTACGAGCTCCCCCCAAGTGTCGTCTAATAGCTTGGTTCCTGTATGGTATGGTTACCTGCGCGAGGATCGACATTTATTCGTCTATCTTCCCGTGAGCGCGTGTGGGGAAATTCATCATAATTCGCCTAAATCTATCGAGCGGGAAAGCGCTAGCGATGTTTTAGTGGTTGCCTTTAACGATGATACGGGAAATATTCTAATTAACGAAACGGAGGAGGTGGAGGAGGAGGAAGGAGAAAAGGGGAGGGAAGGTTCGTTGGTTCGAGAATGGGGTGTAGAAGAGAGCGGCGAGAATAAACCTGAGGTATCTAACACACTGATAGAGGTAAGCGGGATGCCGATCAGCGCGTCCAGTATACGTGCTACAATGAGCCGTGCAAGGGAATTCTTCGTTGTCGCTGCAAATAGCCGATTCATTGTTTTCGATCTATACGATGACTAAATTTAAAATTGCATGCATGGAGATACGCAATACTTTTCCCCCTCTGACGAAAGGTGAGCACCGTTACATAAAGTAGGAAACGCCCTCCGATAATTTTTTATTATCCCTCGGCCTCTTTGTATACAGAGGAAAGAAAAAGGTATAAAAGCATGTACTAGTTATCCCAATCTCAGCATACTCATTCTTTTCTTCTTGCTTACTCCTTTCATCCTCGTTGATTTCTCTCTGCGTGTCATAACTTTATGAAGAAAAAAATAAAAAGGAAAAAGGTTTATCTCTCAATTGTATCCATGTCAACGTTTTTTGAAAGTGAAGCCCTTCAAAAAGGCATCCGAACTACAATTGCGTCTGTCAAGGCAGTTTGGGGGTGGACACAGGAACGTCTATGGCCAATATATACTGTTGCGGTTGTTATTTCTATCTTCAACATGATAGCGATCTCATCGGAAAAGCAAATCATTGCCGATCACTTCTTTGGCAGCAGAAATGAGAGCTTTGAGGAGCAAAAGGATAATCTTCTGGAAGAAGGGAAGAAGTATTTTAACGAGGAGGTGTCGTTAGCAGTAAAGGAGAAGGTCTGGCAGATGCCGCCGGCGATGTTTAAGCGGCATTATTCGAGCACCATGGCATAACCTTTTTGATCACGCAATATAAAAGATACTCTAAATTTTGTATGATAAATAACGAGAAAAGAAGTCAAAATGAAGCGCTTTCGTGGTTTATTCTCTCATTTATTTGTGATTCTTTTTTTAGCAACACTAATGCAATAAGTAAAAGACGAAGATAGCTGTTCTGTGGGTGTGTGGGCGTATTGTATTTCCTTTTTATTGATTGCTTATATGGATCGATTGAGATGAACTGGTGGTGGGGATCAGACGATATTAAAAAAAGAAATACTTAAATCTATCGATGATAATTTATTTTGTTGTCGTCGTTTATAATTATTGAATAAGCTGAGAATGGTGGCCTCTTCTAGGAGTTTCTCTCCGACTCTTTTCATCGCAAATGCCATAGGTGGGAGCAGAATCCATGGATACGATTTCGTTGAAAAGAGAAAGATTGAAAATTTTTGACCTGTTTGGTATGCATACCCCTCTAGCTCATTTTTTTTTTTTAATGATCTATATTTGCTGTAAAAAAAAAAGGAGAGCACATCTCATTTAATGCTTCGATGCTTCTTCAACCACTTGTCCCTTTTCAGTCTCATCATTTCCTCACCAATTTTCCTCGCCCACCTCCAAGGCTCTGTCGAAAGGGGGAAGGAAATTTTATTGCAGCAAGGCGACATCCCATTAATTTGTCTACTTTCCTTCAAAGTGTAACCTCGGTGTGCGCCTCGCTTCGTTCCCTTTTCTTTCGCCCCGCTCTTCTTCTGGGATCGTATAATCAAAAAAACGGTATCAGCCCCCCCCCCCCCCCTCCTACATTTTTGACAGATTGCGATGTTCCCTCACTCCGGCTCCTCGGCATCGGTGAGTGCGCAGTACGCGAAAAGCCCGACGTACGACCCCGGCGATGAGAATACCGGCGACGATGCCCGCACCTTCGAGGAGCTCCTCGACGCCGAGGCCGCGGTCGACCTCGGGCGGCTCCGGGAGGCCTCCCGGCTCGGAGTTCATCCGAAGTACCGCGGGATCGTCTACCGCTACCTCCTCGGCGTCGCCCTCACCGATAAGTCGAGCGAGATGAGCGTGGAGCGGGGGCAGGAGCGCGATTTCGAGCGCCTCCACCGCTCATCCCGCCGAGGGCAGCCCGCCAAAACGAACGAGGAAAAGAAGCCCTCGGCGAGGTGGGCGCGCGCGATTTCGGCGGCCCAGCACCGCGCGCCGTTCTCGCACAGCCTGGAGTGCCGCCAGTGGTTGGACGACGTGCTGGAATCCCTGCACGCGATCCACGGCGAGGCCTCCCGTGAGGAGGTCGCTATCCTCGTCCAACTCGTGTTGCCCTTCCAGGCGATCAAAGCCAACGCAAGGGATACTTTTTATTGCGTGTACACGATCCACAACCTCCTTACCCACCACGGAAACCCATTGCAGGATGAGAAGTGCCTCCAGCAGCACTGCGGGAACTTCTTGATGCTCTTTCATACGCTCAATCCGATGCTCTATCGACATTTTTTTACGCAAGGCATTACGACGCTGGAGTGGGTGCCGCGCCTGCTCTGCACGTTGCTAGCAGATCGCCTTCATCAGGAAGATCTTTTGCGAATCTGGGATTACTACCTAGCCGATCCTGGAGAAACGTTAACCTTTTCCTTGCACCCTTTTGTCTGCTTAGCTCTCTTGGCTAACCTCACGGAGGATTTAGTTGAATGCGATAAGACAGAAATACTCTATCGCTTGGAACACATGCCGCGTATCAATGCCGAAGCCGTTCTCCAAAATGCGATTTCTATACGCGAAGACGTTTATACCAGGGGGTTGCTCTTCTCGTGACAAGGGTTATCCCAAACGGTATTCCTCCTTGCTTTTTCTCACCTCCGTTTTTGCCAATACGTTTATCATAATATGAGGTAATGATTGGACTCTATGAAGTAAAATCGTAGTCTTGGAAGGAAAGTGGGTTGCCCTAGATGAAGGAACAAAAGAGAACATAAGCACGGGTTTTATTATCGACAATATCGATCTTGTATCTTTGCTGGCGAAGATGATGAACACATTTCATAAACCTTTTCAATTTTCTTTAATAGCTCTATCTAAAGCACCCTGATGTAAGTTTATTTGAATAAGTCAACGTAGCATATGCCTGTGCATGTAAATGGCTCCATTAAGCGTAAGGCAAAAAATGAAGAAGCTTTACGTTCCTGTAAAAGCAAACAATTGGTATGGAATCTTTATATGCTCCTTTTTTAGATGAATTCATATATGAGGGTGTTTTAATTCTGCAGAACCCCGAAATTCGCATCGGTTTCACAATGTCCTGTTAAGCTGACTAAGCGATCAAAGCAATGAAAAATGTCTTTGGTATGTTTGTTCTCTCGAAAATGCTTGCATCATCCTCGTGATCTGTGTATCGTCGCTGAAGGCATAGTTCTCAGCGTCGCTAATGAAGGATTTATGAGGGAAACCGATGCCTTGGTGCTCACAGCTGGAGAGGAAAAGATGACTTGGGTTCATTCATAGACTCCAGCCGATTTCCAGCTAAAGTAGCAATGAAGGGAGGGAAGAGTGAATTTGGTAACCCAAGGGGAAACAACATGGTTATATATATATATATATATGAAGTGTACTTTACTATTTAAATACATATCTCAAAAACATTGCAACACATTTTTACTACATTTAAGTGAGGTAGAATATGTTTTTCCCCCATGCATATTCCTCTCTTCCTCTTCTCTCATTGAATAAATCACACTCGCTTCCAACATCACAAACTTCTCTGTATAGTTTATTTGCTGTCTTTGAAACTGAACGAATGAGTTGTACCTTATTGAATCAACACCACAGTGAGCTGAGGTAATACTTTCATTTTTTTAAGGATATCATTGCATCATTATATTTTTTACGTAAAGTATTTAAAAAGCAAACTGATATATAATTATTGTAACTAACGAGTTTCCCATTCTTGGACAAATACATATCTAAATTGTAATACACCTCACATGAATATTTTTAAGACGCCAAGGGCATCTTCCAACAGCGGTAGAGGCGCATGGGAGGAGGCAAAACGGGATTTCGAGGAGGATCTTGTCCAGGAATTGCTGAAGACCGATGACGTGGACCGGCTTGTCTCATTGATAGTGCAAAAACACGAACGCCTCTCAACACCTTTGAGAGAAGGACCATTTTTAAGAGATGTGAAGTCCAAAGCATCAATAAAAACGTTGTCGGAGTATCAAAGAAATGTCTCTTTGTTCCGACAGCCACAAAAATCTTCGAAAGCGCTATATTCTCCTCCTCCCCTTCACAACAACACTGTTGGCGATTCCTGTCATACACTCAAAGACGACCCCTTTCGTTCACAATCGACCGGAATAAAACCGACGGTTTGGAAGGACACGTATAACACCCCTTCGCGTTTTTCGCCTTCGGTTAAATTGCGGGATCAACCCTATAAGAGCACACAGGGACTGTTAGACAGCGGCTATCATAAAGCTCCTGAAAAATATCCAAGTGGAGATGATCCTTATTCGTCCGAATTGGGCCGAGGTAGCCATAATTTGAATCTAATGAAGCAATTTGAAGCTCACGAAGACCATCCCATGTTGAGCGGTAATTTAGACAGTGGTTTCAGAGGCCAACAAGTAAGTAGTCAAGGACTACACACCAGTTTGGATTATCCGGCACAGAGCGAAAAGACAGGCAACTCATTGGATTTTCCATGGATACCCACACCCAATAAGTTTGACGATCTTTCCGAAGGCCTAGAAGACCCCCTGAAAGGACGCATATCCCATCAGTTGCAACTGCTCCGAAATTACCGGGAGCTGGCAAATATTTGCACACAGATGAGCGACCCCAAAGACCACAAGCTTAGTGTGTCAGACTCCCCTGAGAGACACGATACTCTTTTAACTGGTACACCCTCAAATATCCTCAAAAATGACAACCGCATGAATATAACTTTAGGAAGCAAGGGTGACAGCACACCGGGACTGACACAAACAGGTTTAGCAACCCAAGATAATCGAATCCGCTATCCTTTAGCTAACAATCTAGTCAACCCCTACAAAAGTGAGATAGGGAAGAACGATCATGTGGACTCTAAACGACCCAACTCAAAGGAAAGTGAGGGGCATCACACAATACGGTTAGACAAAATGATCTTAATGCCCCCACCTCCTTCCCCCGGTTCGAACTTTCGAAACTCCCAGACCCCCAGCACCCCGTGCGCTTCAATCAACGTGCCAATTGCGCGCTCTTCACCAAAAAGTTCTCGCTTTCTTAGCCCCTCCCGTAATCAATGGTACAATTACGATAACTCCCCTACGGCCACCACTGAAGAGGCCGGCACTAGTTTCGGTGAGGAGGCAGAAGAAGAAGATGTCTACGCTGCAGAGTTCTTGAACGAAAGCTTAAGCAACTCCGCTATTCAACCACCTCAGATCATCGAGCGTGAGCAGCACCGGCGGATTTATACCTCCGAAGACCCAAATAGAGACAAAGGTCAGCAGTCTGACCTCAACTCAAGGCTTTTCCTCGGCGATTCATCCTCGAATACGAAGGCTCCTCCAGACAGCTCCACGCTTCTTCCACCTGATACCCGCCCCAAACCCCAGAGCTGCAGTGACAGTCAGGCAAAAATCTTGAACACCAAAGAGGAGCCCATCACAGACGCAACCGACACACAAAAAAACCTTCAGAGTTTCACTTGTGCAAACTTGGACGAAAAAGATGAGAGCACTGTGAATCAGGATCAAGGAGCTTTGTTAGTCAGTGACAAGGGAATTAAACCCCTCTCCCCCCAGATCGAGGTGGGTGTCGACGCCACAAATCATGACCAATCATCGAAACCGGCAAGCAAGGGGGCGCCCTCACACTTGGAGAGATCAAAGCTAAATTCTCTAAGGAGCTCCGCCAACACTGAACCCTCGTCTCTCGAGTACCAGACATCCTCATGGCGAAATCGGACGCCGGAGAAGAACCTATGGAGCTTCAGCACCAAACTCGAGGGCGACGACGACGACGACGACGGCCCGCACAACGCGCAGCTGCGGACACGGAAGCCGAACTCCCTGTCCAACACACCGATGACAGCCTGGGAGCCCCAGTTGGGGGAAGACGCGGACCACGGCAACCTGCGAGCCGCACCGAGCCGCCGCACCTGGCACGACGACGTTGGCCTCTCCGAGCGAAGCAGCCCGTACGGCTTCAGCAGCCGCCGCTCGCTGAGCAGCCCGAACCCCGTGCAGGGGCCGTACGCCGTGGTACGACAATGGGCCCCGCCGCCCACAGCACGCCCACGCCCACGCCCCCGTCCCCACAGCGTCGCGACGGCGAACAATGCCGGCGTCTTTGAGCCCCACCGCCCCGTCCGACAGCCCCCATCCCATTTACACCCCCAGTCCCATTTACAGCCCCCATCCCATCTTCAGCCCGAGTTTCGTTTCCCACACCCGTCTCAGCGGGCCTCGTCCGCCCGTCGCAGCGAGGGGGTCGTGGCCTATGGCAGCCCACGCGTGGAGCCGCCGGGGGCCCTTCGGACGAAAGGCCCGACGCCCCAGCCCCAGCCTGGCCCGGGCCAGAAGTCGCCCCCACCGGGCCTCCCACGGCCCACGACACGGCAAAGCGGCGTCGTCGGAGGCCCCGATTCGGGTCCGATGGGCTCCCATCCACAGCCTTCACCCGGGAGTGAGGATAAGAGTAGCGCTAACCCCCTGTTAAACCTCCTGCGGTCTGGCATCCTGTATGCCTCCCTGTTAAAGAAGAACCCCCATGCTGCTAACCCAGATAACTCGGCAAGCCCAAAGGAAATGCTTGAGAAGGGGAAACCCACCCTGCCTTCAGGCAAGAAACAGGAAACACCCAGGCAAGGTGCGGGCTCTGTCGTTTCCGACGTCATCAGGGCTAGTAGCAAATCAAAGTCAATTGTGTGGAAGTCCGGCAGCGCGGATTCGGTCCCGCGCTGCGACTCTAAAACCACAAATAGCACAGCAAAGAACCCCATTGGGGTTAAACACAATGCATCTCCGCAGCTATTAGGCGCAACCATGAAACACAGCCCAAACTCTTCGCAGGCGCAGAAACTTTCAGGGGTTGTGGGGATGGCTCCCCCCACCCGGGATGCATCCGCATCCCAGTGGAAACCTGTCGCCCTACCGCACCAAAACACCGTAGCCACCCCGGAAGCTGTTAATAGCAACCGAGTTCGGCTCAACTTCTTATCTCACAGTAGCCTTCCTCCGAGTAGTTCAGCGTCTATGTTGGCACAAAGATTCGCAATAGTGGGCTCGAATCCCCCAAAGGGAAACTAGAATGTTTTAATTAATTTAGTAGGAAAATGACGATCTTATAAATCTTCGATTCATCATTATACTTGTTACTTGGATTAGAAAACACCATTTTGAAGTTTCACTTCCCTCTTCTTCTCTTTGGCCTCTGTCAAATGTGCTTTTAACAATGGCGTAGTTCCTAGTTTGAAGTGACAGTGCAGATTTGACTACGGGAACATTTTGTAAAGTTTTGGGCATAATAAATGTATCACTATACCTAGTGTCTCCCTCCTTTGTAGAAATATTGGTCTATATCTTTTGCATTCTCGGATCATTCTTTTTCAAAAATTCTCTATTTAAGGCTGTTGCTCCTCTCTTTTCCTTTTTGACTCTTAACGAAAAGGAGTGGAGTAAAATTTTGAATTGTAATTATTCTCTTAGCATTCTCTTTCTGTTTGAAATGTTCTTGGCCTTGATAATATTGAACGAAAGGACTTGATGAAATAGAATATTTGTATTTTATGCGGTTGTAAGTCTTTGCCTAAGCAGCATATTGGAAAATTTGTTCCATTATAGGGCTTCCCCTAACGCTTAAGTTGATAAAACACATGCTTTATTGATTTCCCAATTATCATTTAATCTTTAACACTAGAAATTTTTCGGCCTATTTAAATATACACGAGAAAAGAGGCAAGCTAGGCAAGTTTAATAAACAAATTGAGCTACACGCACTTTATTTACTGTATCGAATTTTCACCTTCAAGAGAAGAAAGGGGAAACTAGTATATATATATATATATATATATATATATGAATTTAACTAAAATATAAATAGAATCTGCGTAGATGACATCTGTAAAAAGCTCTAATGCGGACTGTAGCATGGAGGCCGGTGAACTGTGGTCGGACAGGTACAAGCCACGGTGCATTTCAGAGATGTGCTACCCGGTTTTTGCCAACAAACTGCTCGCGTGGTTGAAGAATTTCGAACCGGCTGGCGCGAAAAATTCCAAAAAAAACCCCGCGGTCCTCCTTTCCGGGCCTCCAGGAGTGGGTAAAACGACAACGGTCTACGTCGTCGCACGGGAGGCCGGCCTCACGGTCATCGAATACAATGCCAGCGACTTTCGTAGCTGCAAATCGCTCCGCAGCCACGTCTCGACTCTGATCACTAATCGAGCCTTTTCGAAGGAGGCGACCTCCTACACGAACGTTCTCCTTTTGATGGATGAGGTGGATGGCTGTGATGTGGGAGGCGTGGGTGAAGTGATTGAGTTTATCAAAACAACACACATTCCAATCGTCTGCACCTGTAATGATCGCTGGCATCCTAAGTTGCGGTCTTTAGTCAATCATGTCGAGGATATGCGCTTTACACGGCCGCCTTGCAATATTGTGGCGAACTATATTTGTGATCGCATCCTCGCACGCGAGCAGGTCAGCCTTTCGAAGCCGCTTTTGCAGGACGTTATCAAGCGCTCCGGGAGTGATATACGCAGTATGCTTAACAATTTACAAATGTGGTGCCTTCAACACCGCGTTCTGAATGAGCGCGAGCTCGCCTCCTGCGCGGTGAAGATGCAAAAAGACAACGACACGAGCATCTTTGATACCGCGGAGTTTTTTCTTCTCCAAGGTACGACTCGCGGCGAGCCGCACACGATCAAAGAGATGGAGATGCGCTACTACAACGCCGATCTGGTGGATCTGTTTGTGCAGGAGAACTACCTCCACTTCAGCCCGTCGGAGGCCGAGTGGCTTCCGGCCGTGGAGCGCGCGGCGGGGTGCATCTCGCGCGCCGACGCCGCGCAGCGGATGATGTACATGGAGCAAAACTGGTCCGTCTCGCGAGCCCACGTCCTGCTTTCGAGCATCGCGCCTTGCGTTTACACCCGTGGGAAGTACGTTTCCTTTTTGGAGGGCCAGCAGGTCTTTTTCGACCGTCAACGCCCGGTGAAGTTCCCGACCTGGCTCGGGCATAACTCGACGACGGGAAAGAATCGGCGTCTGCTGCGGTGCCTGACGATGCAGGCGCAGGAGGCGATCAGCGGAAATCAGGAGGACGTCGTCCTCGACTACATCCCGATCGGCTGGGAGCGCGCGCTCCTCCAGCCGCTCGTGGACGACGAAAAAGAGGGCATCCCGAAGACGATCGCTTTTATGGATGCGTATAAACTCATGCGGGATGACTATGACTTTGTGCAAGGGATGTCGCATTTTAAGCGGATGCGGAGCGCCTCACGGAGTGGCACCGAGGATCTCGCCGCAAGGATTCCGACAGCGGTGAAATCCGCTTTTACGCGAGAGTTTAACCGAACTCATCGCATGGAAAGCTTCGCCAAGGCCGCTCTACGGCATATCGATAAAGGCGCCGCCACTACGTTGTCAGACGATAACAGTGAAGACGACAACGACGAGTCGAAGGGACCTGGTGAGGGCGTGATAGTAGGCGATAAAAAAAACACAACAAAGGCTACAAAAGGCACAAAAAAAGCAACCTCGACGGTATCATCCACCACCAGCGCGACTAAAAAAAAAACCAGGGCCACCGCGCGAAAGCAAGCGGCAACATCTGTTAACAATACTTCCCGCAAGAAAGCAGCGCCTAAACGGAATGGCAAAAAAGCTCGTAAAGACCAATCCAGTGAGGAAGACTCCTTTATCGAAAGTAGTTCTGATGATGACGAATAAGACTAGCCGTCCAAGGAGGAAGGGGTGTGGCAGTTATCCTTTGGAACACTTAATAGAGGTGAAAAGGGAGAGGAAGGATGAATAGCGAAAAACGTACATGATTGGATACAAGTTTTTAAAAACTTGAAAATGTTCTGCTCTGTTTTCAAAACGGTATTTATGCTTTTTTTATTTTCAGGACTTTTCTTCTCTTTTTTTTTTCGCTCTTTATTTCGTGTTGCCAATAGTCTGATGTTAGCATAATTTCAGGGAAACACATTAATAGATAAGAAAAAATACAATGCTGAATACCTATAAGAAAAGTCAACTGCTTAATAAGCAACCGCATTGCAGAATCGCAAAGTACTGCTTCCCTATCTATTCTCACCCCGCATTCCGCGCCCAGGTCAAAGAGAAAAAATACGTTGAAGAGCACGTTGATAGGGCCCTGCACGATGAGCAGCTGCTAAGGGTTCTCAATCAACAAGTGGATGCATATTTGACATCTTTGAATAACCCCGAAAAGGATGGAATTTCACCCGCGATCGTTAACGACACCGACGTCGAAAAAATCTTGGAGCAGGTTCTTACATTGTATCAGGCAAACCAGGCGGTAGACTCTTGCGTTGAAGGAGAAGCATCGCGTAGTGATGTTTCCAGTATCGCTCGCTTTGAATTATCTCTTCCGGGACCTGAAAGCTCCATTGAGGGCCTTCATAGTAGTGTGGATATTTGTAAAAATTCAAGAATGAATTTAACCTCTTCCGCGCACGATGTGCGCGGGAGGAAAATGATTCATCCGAAGAAATGGCTACCCCATCACTCCCGTCTTCCACCTCTTTCGATTCATGCCACCCGCTCCGAAGCGATACCGCCTTTTACCGCGGTGGACACCCGTAATTACCGTCTTTTACCCGACCTATCGCCGGATGTCGTGCCCGCTAAAACTTTGCTCGCGTTGAAGGATATCTCGGACGATTTCTCGCCCTTTTCAACCGACAGCGAAGCCTCGAAGCGGGAAAGGGGCGGGAAGAGGAAATCGGTGGGGGGCCCGGCCCCCCCGGCTCGAGCGCGGGGCAAACGAAACGCCCCGCAAGGGCCACCCATCGCGCGCGATTCCGTTCGCCGCGCGATTTATTCCCTCCTTCGCAATCGCGCGGATCCGGCGATCGCCGAGGGCGCGGCGGCGCCTGTCGGGGAGGCCGAAATCCGCCGCGCACGCGCGGCCCTCCGCGCCGTCGACGCCCTTCACCTCGACGACGGCGCCTTCGCCCGGATGGACGTCCTCATGGACGGCAATTCGACGTGCATTCGGCGGCGAAAAAAACCCACGGCGGCCCCCCCCCAAAGGGCTTTCGGATTCGAAAGAAAGCCCTTCTGCGGGGGCTCGCCTTTTTGAGGCCAACCTCGCGCGATCCGCGTACGTGCTCTTGGCGAGGGAATCCTTCGCGGGCGGGGCCGCGATCCCCCCCCCTCTTGGAGGGCCTTCATTTCGTACAAAAGGGCCTCAACGCCTTCGCAGACGGCCGCCGGGCCACCTTTCGCGTGCGCGATTGTTTACGCTTTCGAGATGTCGAGGTGAAGTCAATGGAAGGGACGATAGATCTGAAAAATGCGATGATGGGTTTGCGAAGGAAAACGAATTGAGGGCATCATGCATAATAACGCGATTCAATTAGAATGGAATCCTACCTCAATGCGATCTTGAAATTTGAAAAAGAGAAGAACAGAGGTGCATCATCAAGTCTTTGCGGAAACTTTTCAAATGTAAATATATATCTTGTTTATTAGAATTCGCTTTTAATTTTTTTTCCCCCTTGTGTGCCTGCTCATGAAACCTTTGAATGGAGATGGGTTTCCCTTTTTCATCTTGCTTATCGTTCTTAACGGGTTAACGGCTAAAGGTTAATGTAAAGGCACCTGACAATATGCTGAAAGACGATAAAAGGACTGCTCGATGGAATGTGGATCGATAAGGCATCTTGATTGCTCCGTTGATATTCATTTTTATGAATGAGAAATCAACTCTCACGTTCAATTCGCGGTGAAAAAAAGAACTTGGTCTTCTAATTTCCACCACTTCTCTCTTTCTCTCTCTCTCTCTCTCTCTCTCTCTATATATATATATATATATACATACATGAGTGTGTGTTTTACTATATGTGATTCCTACATAAATATTATTACTTTTCTTCTGATCTTTTGTTGTTTATTGTGCTTCTTTATATCCCATGTGCACTTGCATATACAGACAAGCCGACGGAAAGAGAAATTGTAGCTTCCATGAGCAAAAAGAAAGGTCTTTCCGTGGAGGAAAAGATCGAAAAAGTTGACAGATGGTTTGAAACCCATCCAGAACCCTACACACTGAAGGAGCTCCAATCCTTAATTCCAAAGGCAACCGGCGTTATTTACCAAAGTATAGAGGAGTGCGTCGAGGTGCTAGTCTCCGAGAATCGTTTAAATCAGGAAAAGGTCGGCGTGCAGACTTTGATATGGAAATTTCCTCAGACGGAGGCCCAAAAACAACGCGTGCTCACGGCCAAAGACCAAACGGCAAAGGGCGTGCAAAATACGGCATCCCGGCTTTCTTTGTTAAGCCTGGCCTCGCTTCAGGAGCGGCGAAAAGTCCTCGAAGAGGCCCTGAATCAACTGCAAAACGCCATCGATCAACGCCAAAGTGAAATCGGATCGATGGAGGAATATGCCCTCGATATGCAGGCAATTCAATCCCTCGCGCGGCAGCGCGTGAGCCTTCAGACGGAGCTCCACCGGTTTGAGGCCTTCGATCCGGTTTTTTTAGAAAAACTCCAACACTCGACGGCAATCGCCTTGGAAGCCGCTAACCGATGGACGGAAAATTTGTATCTTTTGGAGGATTACATCGGCAATCGAATGGGAAGGAGCTCGAAAGAGCTCCGCGCGTCGTTAGGCATCCCTGTCGAGATCGATTACGTCGATGACGGTGATATTTCTCGCGCGGATTCCCCCGCCAAGTCCGGGAAAGCAAAAGAGTGTTCGTCGGTATTATTATGCCCCGCCTCCACCCTACCTCATACCCCGGCGAAGGGGAAATCAGATTTAATATCCACAACAGAGGGCGTAAACGCGAGGGATGATAGCGGTAAAAGAAAGTTAACAGCGGCAGAGGGCGCGGAAAATGGCGAGTTTATTTCGCAAAAATGCGATCCGAACGCGTGTGAAAAGACGTCGAATACGCCCGAGACGGTTAGCGCAGCGAGCGAAACCAACGAACGAGCAAAGGACGATAAAAAAGAAGCGGAGGCGGTCGAGGTGAGGTCAAGCACCCAAAGCACCGACGAGGATACCGCGCAGAGCCTGGGAAAGGAAAGCCACGCAAGCGACAGCCCGCCTCGTTGTGGGGCCAACGCATCCCTCTCGACAACCAACGCGGCGAAGAAAGAACCAAATCCTAAAAGTAAAAAAAATGGTCCTGCAAACCCGCCTAAAGGCAGAGCTCCCGCAGCGTCGTGCAGTTCTCACGTAAAGCGCACCGCAGTGGATAGCAAGGGGAAGAAAACAGAGAATAAAAGTACCCCCCCTAAAGAAGGAGGAAAAGAAAATAAGGGAGTCAAATCCCCTTTGAAAGGCAATTCGTGCAAACGGGCGAACTCAAATCGGGTGTCTGAAGGAAATCACCGTAAAAAGGTACAGCGTGTTTGACGCTAAACCACAAACACATCAGCAAACAAAATTACAAATCATGGCAATTTACCTAAGGTAGATAACTATGAAATAGGGTCTATTCTTATTTATAACACCCTGTCTTTATAGTTTATTTTTTTGGCCAATAAGATTGGCAAAGGGCTAAAAGATAAGGTATTTTTTACTCGAATTTCCTAAGAAATAAACAATATAGAGGGAGTAAGCTTTTTTAGCTAACTAAATCCAGAAAACGATATATAAATAGAGAGGGGCATTTTCCCCGTTACACCGTTGCAGTTTTAGACTCACCAAATCGGAAATAGAAGAGAATCTTTGTTTCACTCTTATTTATCTTATTTACTGCTCATATTTTTCTTTACTTTTTGATCACTCACATCCTACTATATTTTCTGCTCATTGGGCGGTTGTGTATGTATAACATAATATATTTTTTTCTCGGGTTAATATGATGAAAATGGAGCAGTTCTCAGCCGATAACCAAGACCGGTTCTCTTTATTACTCTAACCTTCACAAGGACAAGTCTAAAGGGCAAAACCCAAAAACGCTTATTAAAAGTCCAATCACAATATCTTGAGAGAATCTCTTAAACCATTTTTCCTTCACGATAATAAGAGGGCGCGGAGGTGATTTTGCAAGTGTGTAAGACTATATATTTGGATACAGAGGAATCTCTAAACCATCTATCTATCTATCTATATATATAGATATTAGTATCTAAAGCAATTTCAGGGTTAAAATGGCGACAGCGACGACTTTAAAAGAAGCTATTACTCGCTTTGAGGAGGCCGAATTCAATCGGAGGCTGCTTGCCGCCCCGCCAGGGACCGATCCGGAGAGCCTCCCCAAAGTAGTCGCCGCCGAGGAGGCGAAGGTATTGCTTATCGGCATGCTCCCTCCCATCGTGAAAATGGATAAGGATATCACGCAGCTCAAGGCAGCAGTGCATCTCGGTCTGAGTACGAACGCGATCGAAAAGATAGGGCCGGGTTTAAAAGAGCTCAAAAATCTACGAATTCTATCGCTTGGCCGTAATAACATACGCAAGCTGGAGCAGTTGGATATTCCGCATCTTGAGCAGTTGTGGATCTCGTACAACAAAATCGATAAGCTTACCGGGCTGGACAAGCTCAAAAGCTTAAGGATTTTGTACATGAGTAATAATTTGGTAAACAGTTGGACAGAAATCGACCGCTTGTCGAATCAATGCCCGGAATTGGTGGATGTTCTTTTTGTGAATAATCCAATTTACAATAGCGCGCCGAGCACGCAGGAGTATCGCTATATGATGCTCCAGCGACTGCCCAAACTTACCTGTCTAGACGGCGTACCGGTGGAACCGGAGGAAAGGGAAGAAGCAGATCGACGACGTTAAGATGACATTACGAAATAAATGCGCACAAACAATTAAAAAAAAAAGAGGGTATTAGAGGAAGTAATGATTTCAATTCTAAAGTGCTCTGCTGTAGATATTTCTCTTCAAAGCTCCAATGTGCATGAAGTGCTCGTCTTTGCCGATCGAGAATAAGTGCATGTTTTCCCTTTTGCATTTAAATTATTATTTTTCTCTAAATATGTTGAATGATGTACAAATTAGAAGGAAAAATGCGTCTTCCTGGTTCGAATCGTTTCGAAGCCAAGAGAAAACCTTGACAAGAGGATTCGAGTGTTTAAGCTGGTCCTAGATGTAATTCAATGAAGATTCTATGAATATGATGCGTGAAATGGTCATCGAGATGTCAGTGACTTATCGTGAATTATCCTTCTTTACGCTTAATATTTCTCTCTTTATTTTATCTTCACGTGTGGGGGGTGGGTAGGGGAAGGAGGTAAATAGTGACCAATATTCATTAAAAATTTTCTACCTTATTTAGTCGGAGTAGAGAAAGCGCCTTCTTTTGGCTATCGCTGGCTTTTTCCCCCTTCCAGCCGACCCAACGCACCGCGACGACGTGATGAAGGCGTCGCCCCCCCCTGCGATTCACCTCTGCGACCCCCACTTCGCCTCCCGCGCGGCCTACGCCGACGTCTTCGTCCTGCCGGCGGGGCTTTTCTCGGGGGAGGGGGGGGCCGCGCGCGCGGTTTTGCGGGTGTGCGGGGG
>MJCC01000009.1:231048-257336 GCA_001766655.1 Phytomonas francai
GGGGGGTGGCACAGACACGAGGGGCAATGGCACCCACAGGAGGGGGGGGGGTGGCACAGACACGAGGGGCAATGGCACCCACGAGAAGGGGGGGGTGGCACGGGGGAGGACGCGGCCCCCCCCCCGCCGGCGTCACGGCAGCGGAGGCGACGACGGCCAAAGAAGGGGCGGGCGGGCCGCCGAGCGGCGCCTCAGGGGCTGTGCGGGGACTGCTGGGGCTGCCCACGCTGCGGCGGCGGCGGGCTCCCCCACGCGGAGGCGGGCGCTCGGGGACATCTGCCGCCCTGCTCGGGGGTTCGCGTCGAGATCACCGGGGAGATGCGGTATCGCGTGAGCTGCACGTACTGCCGTTGGCAGGGGTGTCGCGATTTCGACTCCTTGCAGGAGGTGAACAGCTACTTGAATGGGATGACGGCAGGACGCACGGCGGTAATGCGCTCCTGGCGGGAAGCTCGGCGCGAGGCGAATGAAGTGCTTCGTCGGGCCTACGGCCCCCTTCGGGTTGAACCTTTTGGGTCGTCTTCCCCGTCCTCTGCTTCGGCGTATTTCCCCGTGGACACGGTAAAGCCGCTGAGTTTCTCAAAAATGGCGTGGGATAAATACGTGGAACTGCAACGACCGGCGCGTATGCAGCCCATCTCTCCCCGTAAGCCCACTATCCCAGATCCAGCGCCGCAGGAGAAGAGTGATAAACCGTCAACGATGAGAAGCAATGAGCTTAAAAAAAAAGAGGAAGAAGAAGAAAAGCACGTATTTGAGGAGGTTGCGCAAATGAATCACACACATAGTTCACACGTGGACCCTCTTAATCCGTCCTCTTCCTCATTACCCCCTCGGCATCCGGCGGTAGCGCTGGATAAGCTGCGAGAACTTTATTCTAATCGGGCGATTCGCCGCGTCGCGCGTCCGGATGCCTCTCTAGACTCAGTAGGTGGCAACCCCAGTAACCTTGAAAAAAAAGATCAAACGCATCCAAACTACGTGATGGAAATGGCATCTTGTGATATGTCCTATGCAGAAGGTCATAAAAGGCGTGAAATCGACAAAACCAAGGGTCAAATCGCTCTTTTCTCTGATGAGCTATGCTGGATAGCGGCCTCGCAGCGTTCTCAATGGGGGCTTCATCCAACTTTTATTGCTGCCACGCAGGATCTTGAAGAACTGCAGAAAAGTATAGCCAACTGTTCGACCTCCTTTACAGACATTAGTGGTTGGAGGATGCATACAAAGACCATCGCTCCATTAAGGGGGCTAAGGAACCCCTTTTCCTCGATCCACTCGCCATCATTCTCATCATTGCCAACGATGGTGAACCTGCCAAAAGCTCAAACAGGGAACAAACACACTTTGGAGGATCATTCACCCTTCAATGTGCTTCTTCAGAAACCCGAAAATCGTACACTTTGCGAGAGATTGATCAATTATTTCCCAAAACGACTCTTGAAAGAAGGTATTACCGCAACTGTTCTTTGGAATATGCGAGATGGCATAAACGAAAGCGCAAGAATCGATGAGGGAGTCAACACCTTTAGAAAAGTGGAAGAAGATGCAAAGGGCTTTGGTGGTGATGCTAGTATTCAGGATCCGGTAGGTGAATCAAGCCTCCCTGTGGAGAAAAAGATGGTGTTTACCAAAACACTCGCTATCCTTGATAGGAGTGAGCAGGAGGAGGATGTTAAACAGATCTTAGAATGCTGGAAATCTCATCTAGGCAATTCAGGATCCGATTTATTATCATCGCCAAAGTTGAACTATACCTATAATATCGTCTGCGCAAATCACTTCAGCGCCGTCCGAACTCTCCCCTATCTTCAATACGTACCTCCTTCACCTTTACCGCAAGCACCTAACGATTTGAACGAATCATATAATGCTGAGGATCATGTTACAAATCGCGTGTTGATGTCATTTCGTTTTATCAACCTTGGGATGCAAGCGATGGTGATTCGACGCATACGTATCGCACGTCAATGCGTTGGTAGCCGTAATGTTGGGAGCCCTCTCTCCATAGAGTTTAATAGTAGCTATCCACAAATCTTTCACCCTTCAGTCGCGCAATCCACGGTGTTTGAAAAAAACGAAAATCTCGAAAAAGTAGACTACTCGCTAATTGACCAGGAAAAAGACTGGGTGCGTTTGCTTCCACGATGTAGCCCTGCTGAGGCTGCCGTTGGAAACTTGATGAACTACGCAAACGCGGAGTTGCCTTCGTGTGTAATTGAAAAGTGTACAGAATCGACAAGGGAGCTTTGCTTTGATATTATTTTGAATGGCGTTGAGGACAATGTTAACGAAACCAGCGCGGCGGTTTTGGGCCTTGAAGAACCTCGCAGAGCTCAAAGATATTTAGGTTTAGAAATTGACGCCTTTACCTTTCTTGACATGAGCTCCCTTAGTAATGAAGAGAATGCTCTACCCAACTCGTACAATGGCTATTATAGAATAACGTTTGGAAATACCATTGTCTGGTAACTAACGTATAGCTTTTCCTCTATACTTAAAAAAAAAAAGCTTTCCTTGTTTACCTAATTTACGCCTTGATTCTTTTTTTTTTGGGGGGGGGGGGGGTTGGAAAAACGCTGTAAAAATATTATTAGTCTTATTTCTCGTTTCATTAAGAATGTCAAAAGGATGAGGATGTCAAATGTTCCGCCGCTCTTTTCCTTATCATTCCCTTCTTGTGTCATGAAAAAAAAAGGCAAGTGCAATATTTAGATCTCTTCATATAATGCGCATCGTAGTATTTTGTAGCAACCAATATTGTGACTTCTCGAAGGTTCATCATTAAGAATATCGAACTCTTTGAAATAATTAAGATACGAAACTAAATACATTGAAGCATATTCAACAGTAAATACCCTATCGAACGTTTTCATCCTTTTAGACTAGCAAAATGGGTCATGAAGGTAATCCAATGTTCAATAGCCTCAATACAGTTCATAGTGAAGAGATTTTTTTCATTCCATCCTCAGATACTGAAGATGAGGAAGAGGCATACTTCCCTTTAGCAGAATTTAGACAAACACAAGGTGGTATGGAAGCTGGAAACGCGCCGAGAAACAAGATTTCCAAGTATGAAAGTCTTAGCGTTGGTGATGACTTGGGTGTCAATACCTCCGATGCGTCAAGTTCCTCCTCATTCTACAGCCCTACAGTGGATGATGTTCTTTTTGGTTATCCTGACCGGCATGGACGTGAGGAAACCGCGAAGGAGAACAGTTTTTTGCGTACGAATTCCATCGTCCGTGATGAATACCCAAACGTTCAGCCTCCTCTTAGTCCTGAGAAAAATGCCTACCCCCATCCGGAGGACTTTCGATGGTATGCCGGGGGCTCTCCTATTGCTATGCCTAAGTCTCAAACCCCACTCCCCCTTCCACCGTTATCGTTAAAGGAACTGCTTGTGATGACCTCTGCGGAGGTTCGAAATCGATTGGAACCATTTTTCATTCGTAAGGAGAACCACTTTAGACTCTTTCGGGATACCAAACGGGAGGGTTCACTGGGGAGCGACGACGAGGACGAGAAATTCGCGCCGCAAGGCAAAGAAGACCCGGGCTTAGTGACAGAAAAGATGTGGTGGCGTCGCCGCCGTCGGGATCGCCGCGCACGGCTTGTAAATATTTCGAACTGGTCTAACGACGGCGTTAGGGATTCAAACGAGGATATTTTGCTTCCTGCCACCTTGGTTCCAGGGTCGAGCTACTACCGCTACCGTCCAGCATTACTTCCACGTCGTCCTCATCCCAGTGGAGTGTCCCCACATGAGGAGACTTGTGAAGATCCTTTACAGAGTCGAGAAAGTGAGATACCGCCGCCGCGAACACTCCGTGAGCATCAGATTGATGGAATACGCTTTATGTGGAGCATTCTCGTAGAGGGCCCCGTGGGGCAGGTGCCCGCCGTGGGCTGCATTCTAGCGCATACCATGGGGCTTGGCAAAACTGCGCAGGTTGTGGTCTTTACACACCTCTTCACCGCTTTCCTTCGCGGTGAGGCTTCAAACACTCGTGGTATGACTGCAAAACGAGCCCGCGATAAGGAGCATGTCGGCAGCTCACGAATCAACCCACGCATCCTAATTGTTGCCCCTAAATCAACCCTACCGGGGTGGTTGAAGGAGTTCACGAGCTGGTCTTCCTACTTTCCAAGTGAGCGACGGCTTTCGCCAATGTTCATTGATAGCAGCAGTTCGCAGTTACCGCAGCGGCTGCGGACCTTCCATGATTGGCGCCACAAAGGGGGTGTCCTGTTGATTGGATACGAGGCCCTATCTCGCATAGTAGAGGTTGTTGGCGAAGAGCGTCTGATTTCCAAGGATTATCCGTATACGGAGCTGATGGTCTGTGATGAGGCCCACCGCTTAAAGTCCTCTCAACTAAAAGTAACTTCTGCGCTTTCCAGCCTGCACCCGCTCCGTCGTCTGCTGCTCACCGGCACTCCCTTGCAAAATCATCTTGAGGAGTACTGGGCGATGGTGAACTTCGCGATGCCACGCTACCTTGGTCGGCAGCATTTCAAGAACTACTTTGCCCACCCGATCGAGTCCAGCGTGGATCACACCGCCTCCGAGCGAGAAGTCGATCTCGCCCGGAAAGCGCTCCTCATATTGGCTAACAAGACCAAGCCCTTCATTCAGCGGGTGGACTGCACGCCGCTCAAAGAGGAGCTTCCACCGCTGCATGAATATGTGGTCGTCGTTCCCATGACGGATCTTCAGCGCGAGCTCTACCAGCGCTTCCTGCAGGTTGTTCTTAAGGATGCGAACAGCGAGTTCCGCCTTCTTCCCGCGGTCTCGCTTTCCGGGAAGATCTCAGCGCATCCCCAGCTCGCGTTCGACCAGTTCAAGAAAGAAGAGTGCCTTCGAGCTGAAAGACGTGACCGAACTCGAGAAGCGTGGCGGGAGGCCGATACCGCGGCCCCCCAGGCTTTAAATAAGCGCAGAAGACGACCCCACATCCAAAGGAGGGCGCCGTTCGCAGATGGCGATGAGCCCTACAACGACGACGATGATCTGTTTGACGCTGAGAACGACGTCGAGCGCCTTCATCGGAGCTCCACGACCCCCCACCCACCCCTCTCCTACGCCCTTCTGTGCAAACCACTGCCAGGCTACGTCCCGCAGCTGGAGGATGGCAGAAAGATGCACGTCGCCCTATGTATCATCCTCGAGACGATGCGGTTGGGCGAGAAGTGTGTGCTGTTTAGCCACTCGACGCGGCTGCTGGACCTGTTCGAGGTTTTTATCGGCCAGGTGAACGCCGGCGCGGAGATCCTGCCCGCGCGCGGGGGGGAGGGCGAGGGGGCGGTGGCCGGTGCAGGGCGCGCGGCCTTGCCGCGGCGGCCGATTCGCTACGCGCGGCTGGACGGCACCC
Source organism: Phytomonas francai (assembly GCA_001766655.1). Lineage (NCBI taxonomy): Eukaryota > Euglenozoa > Kinetoplastea > Trypanosomatida > Trypanosomatidae > Phytomonas > Phytomonas francai. Next base: position 236,424 of record MJCC01000009.1, read on the forward strand.
ACCCCACCGCCCAGCGCGACGCCCTGCTGACCGCTTTCAACGACGCCGACGACGTCTCGGACCTCTTTCTGATGAGCACGAAGGCCGGCGGGGTCGGGGTCCGGCTCACCGCCGCGACCCGCGTGATTCTCCTCGACGGCGGCTTCAACCCGAGCGACGACCGCCAGGCGATCGGCCGCGTCTACCGCTACGGCCAGACCCGCCCGGTCCGCGTCTACCGCCTGCTGAGCGCGCCCAGCCTCGAGGTCGCCGTCTTTGGCCAGAAGCTCGCGAAGGAGTGGCTCTTCCGGACGGTGGTCGAGGCGGCGTCCGTGCGGCGGGACGGGCTGCGGGGGATGCGGCTCCGGGGGGTCCGCACCCGGCTCGCGCGCACGGCCCGCGCGCTGCGGGCGGGGAGGGGCGGGGCGGGGCCCTTCTCAGCCTCCGCAGGGGAGCCTCCCTCAGGGGGGCCTCCCTCAGGGGAGCCTCCCTCAGAGGGGCTGCGCCCGTCACAGGGGGCTCTGGCGGACCCCGTCCTGGACGCGATCCGCCCGCTGCTGGCCCAGGTCCGGCCGTACGCGACGTTTCTGCGACAGGACGCGGCACCGCGCCGCGAGGACGGCCTCGACGACACGAACCCGCGACGTCCACGAGAGGAGGCGGAAGAGGAGGAGGAGGAGGAGGGGGGGGGCGAGAGAAGGATACGGACACGGACGCGTACGGGGGCCACCAAGGGCGTCGTCCCGCTGCCGGACCGATCATTTGTGAGTTTAGTAGATGACATCGTCCGATCGCGCGTAGGGACGGACTCGCATCTTAAGGGCCTCCTCCACGCCATGGGACTCAGGGTGGACTCAACGACAGGGACTGTCCAAAAGGTCAACGCTGAAATGGAGAGTGGATTCCAGGTAGGGGGCAACCCCCTTGAGAGGGACACGCGGATGCGGGAGCGAAACCGCTTACCCGACGGGAGTTCCGAACAAAGAGGAAATGGAGTTGTGTGCCTTAGAGGTATTCAGTTGGGGTTGGATAATACTCCTGCAGAGGTAGTATCACCACAGCGCCCAAATCAGAGTGTGAAAAGCCAATCTCCTTCACAAGGGGTACTCTCTTTGAGCTCGACATTTGAGGAGGAAGAAGAAACCGATATTCACGTCCTAAGGGACAATGAACCCAGGGATACACGAAATCAAGAAGTAAATATTTTCGGTTCTTCATCTTTTGTGAACCAGCGCCATCAAAATCTAGTGACAAGACGGCGAAGACTGAGAGGAATCGATCCGAGCATGTACGCATCGTTTCGCCCTGGCAGCACACCTCATCTAGCAATTGATATTGATGACACCTAGAGGGGGTGAATATAGACTTTTCCTTTGCTCTTGTCATTAAAGCATCCGTTTGTAAACTGTAAGTGGGAGGCGTCAGGGAAGAAGTGGCTTCGGAAGTTTGTAATAGTTGGTATTGGCACTTTTTCCATTTTTCTCTATTTCAAGAAATAGACAATAGCGGATCGCTGAAATATTAACCACCTATAACAAAAAAAAAAACATTCCTTGCAAATGCACGTACTTGAGAGCGCTTGCTTTTAAATCTTTCTTTCCTCTCCAAAAATCCAGTGGTATAGAGCTTGTCGAAAGGGGGGGGGGAGATTGATTTTAGAAAGACAAGACACACATTTTCAAGGCTCGTATTACCCACTTTATGTTGCAGCAGACGATACCGACAAGATCAAGCCCCCCCACAGGCAAAGGAGCCGCATACAGACGGGCTCAGGTGGGGGAATCTAAGAGCGTAATCCTTACACGACCGTATGATAAGGCGTGGACCTGCCCTCGCTGCTCAAGGATTTCCCTGGATATTCGCAGCGTATGTGGCAGTTGTCTTAACCCGGAACCCAGTACTGATGCTGCCGCGAGTGCTAAGGATCCCCAGAAGCAGGAGCGACTTTATTTGCGACCTCCAGGCTACACCAAAGACACTGGAGTGCGCCTTCACAAGATGCCCAACACCCATCGTGTTTATCGTCAATTTATGGAACCTCTTGAGATAAAAGGCAAAAAAAAAAAATCTTCTTTGGATTCTTGCCCGGATATAGTGGAAGGAGAGGAAAACAGCAGGAGCAAAATCAACGAGGACAACTATGCTAAGGCGATATTTGACGGTGAAAATGATTCTGAGGATGAGCCACTGGGCGAATTCGTACGACCTACAAAACGAGATATGGTTGGCTTGGACTTTAAAAAAACGAGTCCCCCACCACGGTCAACGAAGAAGTCCCCAGGATTTACTCATTTTATTTCTCTTCCAATTGGAAAACTCCCAGCGTTGCGGCCGTTAGCGGGGGCCTTCTTAAAAGCCTTACGCGATTTTCTTGAAAAAGGGTCTGGCGTCGATGATGTTGCGACTTCAAACGAATCGTCAAAAAACAAAGAGAAAGGTGATAGAAGGTTTGACGTCAGATACCCGACACCAGGGGATGTAGCTAATGTTGACAAACTCCACATTACCCTACTAATGTTATCACTCCAAAACGAAAAGGATGTGAAGTTTGCAAAAAGCCTCCTACATGTATTTGCTGAGCGCTGGGCTTCTTTTCGGAAATCGGAGCTCGAGAAGGAAACACCCGACGACACTAATATGGCTGGACTTCGACTGACGCTTGGCGGGCTGCAGGCAATGCCAAACCGTTCAAAAGGCTATCCAGACCCTTGCCGAACCGGAGTCGTTTACATGGAGCTTCATCATACCACTCTTCTTAGCCAACTCCAGAATCTGCTATTTAACACCTTTTCGGAGTTGATCAGCGACCAAAGTGAGGCCGATCACTCAAAGTTTTTCCACATGACTATTATTAACAAAAAATGGTCTTCAGATCAGAAATCTAAGTTGTTCGATGCCACAGGGGTGTTAAAGCGTTTTGGGAAGGCAACGATTGGGAAGATGGAGGCAAACGGCGATGCTATCCAGCAGTACGACGTGTGGGTGGATCGCTTAGAGCTGAACCGCAGGTTTACTGCGGGTTGTTCCACTAATGAATATTATGTTGAGGATGTTGTGACACTATGAAATTTTGAGAAACCGCTGAAAAAGCGGAAAAGAAAAGCAGATAAAGAAACAAAATCTAATCAGTGATCGTAATTAGACAGAGAATAGTAAAAAGTATTCATTGTTTGGCGTTATGAAGGATGTTCCTTTTTCTCCCTCGGTTATATATATATATATATATACATGTGGTGTATGTATGTGTGTGTGTGTGTGTGTGGAAACCCCTTTGGAATCGATTATTCCGATTAGGGAATGATGTAACCTTGATAGGTTAGTTGTCACGTACCCTATGATCTTTGAATCTGCAACAGAAACGATACGGCATAATGTAAGCGCATGCTAATACTTTTTCCCACAATTTGCAATGACTAAAAAGTGCTGTAGAGCGAGTATAGGGAGCTTCTTCCGGCACGCCTGTGCATAGCCTTCAATATTTTCGAAGTTTACTCATACTACTCCTCCTTTCTTTTTCTCTTAGAATATAGTATTGCTTGGATCTTTGAAACTGTATGCAATCGATTCGCATGAACTGTTTTGTGGATTCTCCTCCACGGTTAGCTGCTCAAGCTACTGGATCTGATTCTTCTCAAATCCAAGTGCCCCGACAGTCCCCCTCCCCATTCTGCCTGCCTAGTAACCGCGAGGAAGATCGCCATCTTGAACGAACGAATAGCTTTACTTTGGAAAGCAATGATATGAGAAGCGGTAAGGTCCACGTTGCTTCAGAGATGACACTTCAGTCCATCTTCCGTGTGAATCCCCTTCTCGTTGTAAGTTTTGTGCAGCATCTTGACCTTGAGGGCAGGGAGGTCGCCACACCCCAGTGCGTGGAAGAGGCTATTCGGGAGCTTCAAACCTTCTTCTCGAAGCCTATCCCCACCTCAAGTATTCATCCTAAACAGTCCGTAGCGAATGGAGAAGGCAATACGGCACAGGGTGTAGGAAGCTCCTTGACGATTCAATTCGGAAAGGCTCTTGAGGTCTTTTCAGGGTGTGGTGTTGCTGACTTGAACATATTTCTGTATTCCACCAGCGAATCGTATTCCCGCCCGCGATCCTGTGCGAATATTGCAAAAGAATGGCGTGAGAAGCTCGGTAAAACTGGTAACGAATGCAGCTTAGTGATACTTCACCAAAGGGATTTCTCAGCCCCAGCGACGTCCTCACCGAATAAACAAAAATATGCAGAAGAGAACTCCAAGGGAAATTCATTATCAAGCGTCCAGGCTAAAATAGAGGCTGCTGCCATTGCCTTGAGACCCTACTACACTGAACTTCGTGCTTCTCGCTTCGGGCCACAGCAAATATGCACCTATGTCCCAACCGAAACTCCTAAAAGGCTTCTCGAATCCTTACAAGCAGCTTCTCTTAAAAAGATTAAAAGTTTGCAGGATAAATTTCACTGGTATTTGGAAAAAAAGCAGTCGTTACCGAGGGAACCAACCTTAAGAAACCCCAATTATACTCGTCATATTAACACCAATAGTAATGATGGAATATTTTCTGTGATCCCTTGGGTGTCTGTGGAATCAGCCACAGCTCAGGATCCTGATACAACGCACGAGCGACCCCCAAGCATCTCATCGCCGTACCCCTCCGAACCCCCATCGGACCCCCACTCACGTTCCAACAGCTCTACGGTAAATGGTAACTTGATCTTGGCGAAAACAGAGAGCATTGGGGTACCTCTGGTCAAAAACATACTCACTCACCAAGTTCTGCAAAAGTCATCCACCTTGATCCCGAACACGCCGCCCCTCACTAAGATCCCCGAAACTTGGAATATCCAGCTATTCTGGCAATATGGCCTCGACCTAGCTCGGTATTACCTAAGTTTTGGCTTTATCCATGAGGCGAGTGCAGTGTACGAGCGACTATTCATGGAGTACTATAACAACTCCGACGACTATGGCTTTGTGGGCAGCACAGAGACGTTGGAGAAACTGGGAAGAATGCATAATCTCTTCGATGTGCACCATGCAGGTGGGAAGTCTGGATTGACGGGAAGCCCTAAAGCTTTCGAACAGGGTGCAGAACTTATTGATGGGTTTCTTCTGATCACCGCGCACGCTATGACCTGCGTTTCGCTTCAAAACGACAAGGCTACAACCGCCAAAAAACGCTTCTTCGATCCCTTCATTGATGTGGTCCAAGAGAAGTTCATGGAGCCCCCGGCAACGTTGTTCCCTCGGCCGCATCGATACCGTTTTCTTTTGAAATGCTTCTTATCCGGGCTGAGCACCCTGTGGCCAACCTACGGACTCACCTCTTCGACGCTGCAGGCGACCTCCGCTTCGTCACAGGACGTCATTGATGGCCATGATAACGGTGCGCAAGGCTGGTGTTCGCTGGATACTCGAACAGATCGTAGTGGGTACGCATCCGCTGCCTTATTCACGGCATCTGACAACTTCCCACAGCTCGATCGCTCGTTTTTAAGTCTCCTGGAAGGTGAAGTGGTAGATTCTGGCCCCATAAACAAGGAAGCCAAGGATTTTCCCTTATCGGAATTCTTTCCTGACGATCTAGCGCTGCCACCAAAGCTAATGAACGCAATCCTTATGGATAGTAGGAATTCATTGAACGACTCAATTGCGCGACTTGTGGAGCTTGTAAAGTTCTTAAAGCTGGTGCCAGCCAATACCGAACCTCTTGTGATAACCGATAATGCTGAAAGTGCGGCGCGCGTCCGGAGAAGTTGCGTAGACATCGCCGCGCTGGTTGTCTCTGCAAATAAGGCGCATCTTTCGCTGTGTGAAGCCCTTGGCTACGGCAACATAGCCACAAACTGGGAAGGACTAAGCACATACAGTGAAAGCAACAGTAATGATAGCCCGAGCGGCAACGTCAAACTGGCGGCGCAGAGGCCTTTCTCCGAGGTTGTGAAGTTCTTCTCTGTGGGAAGCGCGCATCGATTTTGGCAGCTCCTCACGACTTTGGCTGCTGTTGCCTTAGGGATTTCAGGGCAGAACCGGAGGGCCAGCGCTCACTTTGGTGCGCTCGCTCTCTCTCTCTTCGATGAGAATCCAAAACTGACGGCAACAATCACAGCGGCCCGTCTAATTCCCTTTATTAGAAATTACAGCTGGTACTATCTGGAGTGCTCTTTCCGGTTACTGTACGTTGAGAGCCTTCACAAGTTATTATCTCTCGTCCAAGCACAAGAACAAAGCTGGGATTTAGAGACGAGAACAGAAGTATGGTCTCTGTTGTTCAATACAAAAACACCTTACACGTTGTTTAAGGAATGTCTGTTATTTTTGATAGGTTTCGACCGTGAACATCGGGAGGCAGGCTCATGCACGCAACCGAATACAGGTAGACAAACTGAGAGCACATTTGACGACACCGACTACGTCACAGTACCTGGCTATGTGTTCCCATCAAGGACAAGGCTTGATTTTTTAGAGATGATGTTGCGCGTGGACGCGTTGGTAGAAGTTCCCCTTTTTAAGGGAAAGACACCAGAGTTCCCCCTTGATATGCTTCTCCGTAATCAGTCTATATGGGCGATACCCTTTCATGAACAAGAAGTCCTGACCGCAGTTACAACAAATCAAATTCATGTTGGGCTCTTGGAGTCTGTGAACATTTTCTTCAACGCTGAGTGTTTAGTTGACATTTTACGTCCGGCGCTTTCGGCTCACCACTATACAACAACTGTCTGCGCTGTTCTGGAATCACGAAAAGAATGGAGCAACTCATTAGAGCCGATCCACATACTCAAGCTTATTAAGCCTAGTGTAATTCATTACAATCCTCAGACACGCCGCATTGATCTCCAATTTAATACTAAGCCATGTCATGCGGGTTACTATCGTCTTCGCTGCGTGCAGTTAATTAAGGGTGCAACAAGGCTTGCTTACTACCCCCTCTATCCGGATATCCCACGCCCTGGTACATCTCAAGGCAGCCCAAGCTTGAGTATTTCTCGGCCCATCAGCACACAACCAATAGATGATGAAGTGCATGTGTCAAAGAGGGTTCTACATTCCCATGCCCACCCATTACGTCTGCAGGGCCTTGCAGCCCCACTTTTATCATGTACGCAGGTTCTGTTTCATGTTCCCGAGCCGGCTGGAAAGGTTCGGATCAGTATTAGCCAGCCCCCGTGCGACAAGCACTGCTTTGCCGACGCGTTGTCGTATTTCACGGTTTGCATTGAAATGGAGGAGCCTCTTGAGGTTCCATTACTACACCCATGGGCCATAATAGACTCTGATAGCACGTGCCTTCTGAATAACGCTTACCCTACTAAAGAAGAAAACACCCGGAGCAACCCAACAGACACCGAACTAAATTCGAGGCTGCCACCCGTCACAAATGCTACAAAAAGAGGTAAGGAAGAGGACCTCGAATCCGTGTGTTCCTTTGAAGTTGTCCCAGAAATTTCGTCCGAGCTAAGCCGTTACAACAGTAGTGGGCATCTGCTGTCTGAGGTTGGGGCACCATTAAACACCGTACGGCACCCCTCCCTCTGGTCCCCCTCCACGCTGCACGTTCCTAACATGCCTCACGTGAGTTTGGACACGGCAGAATATGGGGGTCTTCTCTCCCTCGCGGACTCCTCCGTCGTAGCCTTCCTCTCGATCATGCCTCACTCCAACCTCTTGCTGCCCTTACGGCATTCCATCATTGGGGGCCTTCCCGGGGGCGCTCAGGCCTGCGTGGAGACCCTCGACCTTCCTTACCCGCAGGACGCTGGCCTCCCACTCTACGTCCACTACGCTCCTGGCGTCGCGATTGAGTGCCCAAAGGGGGCTCTCGCGGAGCCCACCCACCCTAACCTCACCGCGGTAAAAGACGAGCGTGGGGTGCAGCCCAGCAGGAGTATAAGGTCGTCCGTCGTGCGCTCGTTTACGCCGCTCAAGATCGACCTGCCACGGCCCTTTGTAGCCGTCACTGCAAACACCGATACGGACAAGGTTCAGGGCTCTCTAGAATGCGAAAATGGACTGGCCGGCTCCTATCATAGGGCCGATACACGGTGCCTCGAAAAGGACCCCCTGGCGATTAATCAACAACTTGCATCACAAAATCATATCAAGATCGTGCTTACACACACATCTCCCTACTCTTCCCCGAAAAAAACTACATGTAAAGACGAAAGTAGTAACACCTTAGATTTCGACATGCAACAAGACCATTTGGAGCATATTGCAGCGATGCACCCATCAAGAGTCGTAATCCCGATAGACCAACAATACATTTTCTCAGAGCTGCCAAAACTGCGTTCGTTATCATCTCAACATAATGATCATAAAAACAGTGAACAGGAAGGGTCGTTACCTTTTGCTGTGCTTGGAAGTATCTTACTCCATCCCAGGCGGGAGTCGCGCTTCTGTTTGTTTTTAACAGATGAAAAAGAACAACAAAAAAAGGAAAGGGAAAGAGATAAGGATGGGAGTGGCTATGTTGTTGATGTCAAAAGCCCATATAAATTCTCCAAAGACAATGCGAGTAAGATACAGGCACTTCTAGAAGTCACACATAAAATGGAACTCAGGATCCCCCTTCTCCCATTATTCATGACACACTCTCAGGACCAAGAGGTCAATAATGATATCCATTTCTGTTACCTACGGCAAGGAAACATTTGCAGCACTAGCTGTAACGCTGTCTTTCCATTCCAGGAAGCCATCACCGCGGAATATGTCTTCCGGCATTCCGAGTCCCGCGTTTACTGCCTCGTTAAGCTGCGAAACCTTCTGGAGCAGACGTCATTATGGATGCGCGGAGTGGTTCTGCGTGTTCTGGACTCTAGCCCGACCTACCACGTTGTGCGTGTGAGCGGGGTATACGACGATCTTATCACGCGGGAATGGAAGCCACACGAGATGCGGCAACTACTATTCGAGCTCGCGCTGCGCCCTGGCTTCGTCGCCGTGGAGGCGACACTCCACCACAGTGTTCAGGTCGAGGTATTCTATTCCAACTGGCAAATGACGTACGTACCGACGCGCGAGGAGGATCGCGTAGTTCTACGCTTGACGCATCCCAACGGCAGCGCATCCGCGCAGGGCGAGCGCGTGGAAACCAACACAGAGGGGGTGCAAGGCCTCCGAAAGGAAGCGACCGACTCGAGTAGGGGCTACGACGCCGCAGCGGCGGCGATAAAGCGGTCCTGCGATACGCTTGCCGGTGCTTCGCCCGACTCAGCCTCCTCCCGGCTCTGTCAGGGTGTGCTTCCGCGGATTCTGTCGACTGCCTCCTCGGCAACCCGGAAGAGCGATGGGACCCCCGATGTACCGCGGTCGACGGATGCGGAGGTCCACTATGAGCCTGCCGCGCTTGCCTACCTGTCCGCGTCGTGCAACGCCTACTACGGGCCGTCCGCATCCTTCCGCTCGACGCACCTCTGTCTTTTCCGAGCCGCCATCCAGGTTGAGCCGACCTGGGCAACGCAGGATGGGGCGGCGGTGGATTGCGCATACCCCACGGCCGGCCTGTCAAACATGTCCGGCGGAGCTTTGGGGGCCACCGCCGCCGAGCCGACGAGCGACGCCGCTGCTGACCGGCCGCGCGAATTCGCTTTCGTAGCCGGCGAGCCCGTGCGCTTCTGCGTACGCTTGCACCCCCTCGCCCACAACTGGCCGGAGGGCACTGATGCCGCGGACGACTTCTTCGTCGAGCTGCAGTGCGACCCGGCGCAGTGGATGGTAATTGGCAAGAAGCGCACGCGGCGGATGCTCTCTGCCTCGGAGGACGTCGCGATGTACTTCACTGCGCTGCCGCTGCTCCCCGAGGACACCGGCGTGGGCCCTTCGCACTCCCCCGACGGTCGACGCCGGGTGGGGACGAGGCAATCCCGCTCTCAGGTCCCTACCGAGCTTGTGGACCGCGCAGCGATGGGCAAGGACATATTGAGGATTCCCACTATCCGTGTTTTCCGCGCACCCCCCCGTGAAGGCAGCGGCTCTGAGGCTCCCAGGTGTGACACTGGAGCCGATGGGAAGGATGAGGTGCTTGTGGACGTGGTGCGTTTCCGACGTTGGGCGAGGGTGACGAAAAAGGTGCGTTGAAATGGGAAGTGGGGGCTGGTGTGTGCATGCGGGTAAAGGGGTGGAGGGGGTCTAGCGGAAGGTGCGTAACCCCGGATGCGATTGCCAGCGGCAAATAGAGCTGTAGAGGGGGAGAGTGGCAATGGGAGCGGTGTCTGCGCACAACCCTCCCCCCGCTCTGCACGACCTTGTTTGACTCGGTAGTTTGGTCTGGGGAAAGGACCATGAAAGGGATTTGTGTATGCGAGGGTGTTTTGTTTGGTAGAGAAGGAAAGCGACGAATTGGAAGAAGGAGCCCTGTCCAGTGCGAGCTTAATAGTATTGAACTCGTGTAAGTTGGTGTGTTTAGTCCTGTTGTTTCGAAACGCTTACTCTTGTGATTTGTTTGTCGGATCGCACTGCTGAAGAAATGAGTTTTGCTTCGTGGAGCGTCTTCTGGTCGTCACTTTCTGGTTGTTTTCTTGAGCCGGTGTATTGCCTACACCCGCACACACAAGCGCACTTCGGCACGAAACACACAAAGGTACTAGCTAATGTTCAGGAAAACTCGCATATGGCGGCTCACGATCCATTCACCCCATGGAGTGGACTTTGTGCTTTCGACCAACGAAGCTGTTACACGTGTGCAGGCGAAGTACAGCAAAGGCTGGTTGAGCGCGCGTCCGGACTATATGTCGCTTGGCGAGCCTACCAAAGAGTTTGTGCCGTTTTATTTATGCTCCGGCCGCGTTCGCGCGGTCTACACGGGGACGGTCTCCTACAGCGATGCCGGGGGAAACGAAAACAGCGCTCGCGGCGGCAGTTCGTCGCGATACGTCGTAACCTCTCCACAGACCTTGGAAACAATCTTTCAGTGTGACCAAACGCAGACGTACGCTGGCTACAAATACAATATCACAAACGCGCATTACGCCCTCAAGAGTACGCACAATTACACACGAATGCGGAGGATGAACTACGTGGACACCACCGGCGCCGAGATCAATCTTTTCGAGCAGTCCGTCGAGGTCATGCGGGAGTTTATTGCGCGCAACGTCACGGAGCAGGTTACGCGGACCGCCGAGTCCACTATTCGCTCCTTCCACCCTGCAGCCAGCACGGTATCCACCACGTTCTCGTGCCTCGACATCAAGATCGATGAGGTGTACCCGTGCTTTGTGCCATGCTTCACGATGAAGGTGAAATATAATGAGGAAGAGTACACGGTGCTTGTCTCCGGCATCGACGGGACGGTAAGCGGCCCGCACCTGCTCAACGCACTATATCTCGCTCGCATCACGGGGCTGATCAGCGTGGTGGCGGTGGTGGTTCACGCAACTAACAAAGTGGCGGGCTTCATCTTTGGCACGATGACAGGGATCGTGGCATACTACGCGGCCTTCTTCGCCGCCAAGTGGTATCCATCCCTATACCGGAACTTCCAGAGCTGGCAACGGGAACGGCTTCGGCAAAAGTACGATCTTGCGGACAAACGCGGCTACTGCCCGACCCCTCGCTCGCGACGCTTTGAAGCGGAATATTTCAGTTCCTCCTACTGGGATGCGCACACGTACCAGCAGCGCCCGCGCAATGCGGGTTTTGCGCACCAGGGCCGCTCCGGATCATTCTCCTCCACAGCAGAATTCCCTGGCGACGTTGGCCAGACTCACGTTTCTGACCCCAAAGGGTACTATAAGTGCCTAGGTCTGACAGGAAACGAATCTGTGAATGAAATACGCTCTGCGTACCGTAAACGGGTCTTGAAGCAGCATCCCGACGTGGGCGGGTCTCAGGATAAAATGACCAAGCTCAATGAGGCCTACCGTGTGTTGCGGAATACGAGCTCGCGAGCAGCGTATGATAAGCTGTAGCCTGGAGGGGAGAGGGCGCAGGACGCGAGGGTGTGCTGTGTAAGGGTGCACTTTGACCATTTCGATTTGACGCCGGTTGACCTTCGCGCGCTTGCTCAGGAGATTGCCCTCTATATAGTATTCACGCACGTGGTCTCATCGAATCCCTCCGCTCCAATGTACCTACACTCGCCTGTGCCAATGCCCACTACTGCTGCCTGGGAGGCGTCTTCGACCTCTTGCATGGTCCCGTTTTGCGTCAACGAAGCGAGGCGAAGCCTTTGACAATACACCCCTTCTCTTTCTTTTCATTATATACACGAACAGATGGTTGAGAAAACATGTCAACGCTGCGTTTTTGTGATTGTGTTGGGTCTGCTAAGAGGTCTCCCTGCACTTCCGATCGTTTATACCTCCCCCTGCAACGTCACTCGTCTCATTCCCCCTTTCTTGCGTAATATTCCCTTAAACACACTATCCCATTAGTATACGCCTCGTTTCCATACGTTAGTTAGCTTGAATTGTTATTTTTTTCTTGCAGCGTCATATATTGTGAAGGTCTATAACTCTACTCTAAGGTCCTTACTAGAGCACTCATTGCCTTGGATTGCTACTTGGGTGCGACTTCTGACAATACGCCCACACACGCACAGCCTTTTGACGATTGCATTGCGGTGGCAGAGAAACAACGGAACGCAGGAAATCGCCAACACTGACTGAAATGCCCACCTTAATAAAGAAATTCAAGGGGTCTGTTTTGAACGAGTTTGGCGAAACCTACAAGGATGTCCGTAATCAGAAATGTACCATCGGCCTTTTTTTCGCCATTCTTTTCGTCGGGATCGTGATTGTTGGTAATGCTATTGGCTTAATTGCGATGAACTTTTGGTTGGTAACCCTTACAAAGGAGCTGAGCGCGAAAAACTCCGCACAGATTGCACTTCTGCTTGTTACCGTGTTATTCATCGAGGTTGTCTTCGTGATGATGGCGATCGCGTTTGTTGCTGTATTTGGGGCAAAGGAGATGTGGCATGCCCTTGTCGACACAAACCGTATGGGGAGCCCTTTGTATCGGATGCTTATTCTGATTGCATCGGGGGTTCTTAATGCTGGAAGTTCCATTCTTGCAGTCTATGCGGCTACCCGCACGCCCATGTTTTTGCAGGCAATATTTTATTGCACGATACCCCTCAGTGCGCAGGTATGGACCCTTATCTTTATCCCTGAGGAACGCAAGCGTGATTATTTGTCTCTTTTCTTTGTTGTATCTTTTATTCTGTTGATCGCTGGTGTTCTACTTCCCAGCGCGAGTGCCTTTAAGGAAGCTGGTAAAGACGGTGCTAAAGGCATAAGCTTCGCGTGGACGTCTATTCACTTTCTCAGCTGCATTGTCTTCGGATTGTGGTGCGTCTCGCAACGTCTCTACCTGGACGCACTGATTGATAAAGGGCGGAAACCAGAAGATGCACTCGAGAACTCGGCGAGGGGGAACCAAACCGCAGATGAAGCTGAGGGGGAACCTTTCGACATCTTCGATGATACGGTTCTTCTGGGAGAAAAACGATCTTGGGGCCGCCAGAACGTCCGTGAGAACTCGGGTAAACTGGTGTTACTCGTGGGTGGTATGCTATTTCAGATCATATTTTTGCTTGTGATCATTCCCATTGATGCACTCCCCTGGTTTGGGACCTCTTCCTCTGTTTCAGATGCTGGAAAAGGCTTTTCGGATTCGATGAGGCTCATCTTTAAAGCATGGCACAATGTTCGCCATGGGTTGCTTTACTCGTTTGGGATTCTCTTGAGCTTCGTGGGGTGTACCTACCTGAACGAGCAATCCCCGACGCTGGGGTCCGTGGTGCTACAAATGGCTGGTCCCTTCACCTCTCTAGTCATTATGATCTTCCCTCAGTGGAATGTGGTCGGAGATGCAGCTGAGCCAGGCTACAAAATCGGTGGTGTGATTTTCCTTTTTATCGCGGCATTTCTCTACCATATGTGGGAGCAAATGTCGATGCGAGAGCTTATAATGCGTGTCCATGAAGCACCACGCGAGGAAACGAAAGAGGTATCTGCCACGTAGCACCATAGAGGGAGAAACAGTGTCCTTGCTCCGAGTAACTATTTCCCTCGAACTTTTTTCTTTAAATTCGGTTTGTTTGGGGTGGTTTTCTTAGGGAGTACTGCATATCTTCATTCATAGGAGTAAATGGGCCCTCAAATTTTAGAGGTTTGGAGATGCAATGTACTAATAGCTATATAAGTTTTTCCAATTTAGATACTAATTTAGGCATATAAATCAACAGTAGTAATTAATTCCACTAAAATTTCTTATGACAATATTATGCGCTTATTTTTATTTTTTACATTTATCGTTTTTAATGATGATAATGATAATAGTCTCTAGTTATATATATATATATATATATATATATGTTTCATATCTTTTTCAATTCTTTCAATGATTTTTTCGAAATAAATTCTAACTGGAAGCACAGAAAAAAATAAGGAAAATCAATGCTTTTTTCCCCCCCTTTATGCCGCTTGTTAACTTTGTTAATGATAAATGGTCACTATAATAGAGAACTAAGATTTATTTATCAAAAGTACAAGGCCTTAACCCTACCTAGAAAGCTCAGGCGGTCTATCTGTGCTGTTTAAGTTGTAGTGAAATTTATTAAGTTTTAAGTGATCTTAATCCCGCATTGATAATCCCTCCTATAAGTGAGTTTAAAATAACTGTAAAAGGATCGTAAAAGTGGTATTAAAAAAAAAACGTATGGAATATGTTCCTTATCGTGAATATGATACGAAAGTTTATTCACCTCTTCCCCTCCCCCCTCTCTTCTATCATTGCCCTGAATTTAAGCTTCCGTTTGCATTGGACACCTTGAGGTGAATCGTTTGGACGCGTGCCGGATTGTTTTGGCTTTCCCACAGGGGCTCCCCTGACAAACCCAAGCGGCGTCCGAGACCCTTTCCCCACACGCAGGGCTTCACCACGCGATGGACTCGGGCTCTCGCGGGGTCGCGCACGGGCCGGATTCGCGCTTTGCCAGCCTCGCCGACGCGGTCGAGCAGGAGGAGGTCCTCGGCCACGCGCGCGATTCGACGGAGCCGCGGGCGATCGGCGCCGATGACGACCTCGCCGCCCTCGCGTACGGCGGGGCGTACTTCCTGGAGGAGGGGGCGCCCGGGGCGCGGGCCCGCGAGGCGCCCGCCGGGGGGCCGGAGGAGAAGGGCGAGCTTTACGTGAACGCCGCGTTCGCGCGGCCGCGGTTCTTCGGCCTCGGGCGGGACTTCCCGGCGGTGGAGGTGCGGGGGGCCGACGACGCCGCGGACCCCGGCCTCGCGACCTCGCTCTGGGCGGCCGCGCACGAGGCCGACGCCGATATCATCCTGCCGGTCGTGAGCCCGCAGTGCGGGCTGGCCGTGCTCGCCGCGAAGGGCAGCGCCGCGCTCGCGGAGCTCCGGCGCGTGCTCGCGCGGGAGCAGCAAACCCGTGAGGCCATGGACACCTCCACGTCGAACCTCACGCGGCTTCTCGGGAAGGGGACGTTTGGCAAGGAGGGCCCCGCCAGCGACCCCGATGGGCCGCACTCGGAGGAGAAGGAGAAGGAGGAGGAGGAGGAGGAGCTGCTCGCGTTGAGGCGAAAGCTGCGCCTTGCGCACGCGGCCCTGGTCCCCCCTCCCCGGGATCCTCCGGAGAAGCCGAAAGCCGACCGCGGCGAGCTCCAGCGAGCCGCCAAACGCGCGAAGCTCGAGGCCATCGTGGTCGAGCAGCACCGCCTCGATCAGGGCGCCGCCGACGACGCCGCGCGCCTCGACGCGATCCGGCAAACGCAGGAGCGGCTTCCGATTTTCCGCTGCCGCCGCGAGCTCCTGCGGTACATCGGCGAGAACCCGGTCACGATCGTCGCGGGCGAGACCGGGAGCGGGAAGACGACGCAGCTCGTCCGCTACCTCTACGAGGCGGGCTACGCGCGGGATGGAAAGAGGATCGGGTGCACGCAGCCCCGCCGGCTCGCCGCGATCGCGGTCGCGCGTCGGGTGAGCGAGGAGGTGGGCTGCGCGCTCGGGGGCACCGTCGGCTACGCGATCCACCTCGACGACACGACCACCGAGCAGACGCGGATTAAATTCATGACGGACGGCGTGCTCCTGCGGGAGGTGGTCCGGGACCCCCTGATCGATGCCTACAGCGTCCTTATGATCGACGAGGCCCACGAGCGCTCCGTCGATACCGACGTCTTGATGGGCATCCTCAAGAACGCGATCGGCAGCCGCGGGGACCTCAAGCTGATCATCTCCTCCGCGACGATGGATGTCGAGAAGTTTTCGCGCTTTTTCGGCGGCGCGCCCTTCTACGAGATCCCGGGTGAGACCTACGAGGTGGCGATCCACTACAGCCCGAGCCCGGTGCGGGATTACGTCGCCGAGGCCGTCTTCCGCGTCTGCCAGCTCCACCTGCAGGCGCCGATGGAGCGGGGGCAGGACATCCTCGTCTTCATGACCGGTCGCGAGGACGTCTACGGCACCTGCGAGCTGATCCGCCGCCGGCTGCGGGAGCTCGGGCCGGGGCCGCTCGAGCGGCTGCTGCTTTTGCCCTGCCTGTCGGAGGCCTCCGGGGCCTCCGCGGACGGCGCGGCGGCCCGCCTCCTCGCGGCGGCCCCCCCCGGCCTGCGCAAGTGCGTCGTCGCCACGAACGTGGCCGAGACCTCGCTGACGATCGACGGCGTGCGGTACGTCGTGGACGGGGGCCTGATGAAGACGAACGTCTTCCGGCCGAGGCTGGGGATGAACACCCTCCAGCGCTACCCCGTCTCGCGCGCGCAGGCGAACCAGCGGAAGGGCCGCGCGGGGCGCACGGCCGACGGGGTCTGCTTTCGCCTCTACACGGAGCCGCAGTTCGCGCGGGAGATGCTCGCCGGCGGGGTCCCGGAGATCCAGCGGAGCAGCCTCGACAGCGTCGTACTCCTGCTCAAAGCCGTCGGCGTCGCGCGGATTCGCGAGTTCGACTTCGTCGACCCCCCGCCGGCGGCGAACATTCGGAGCAGCATGTGGCGTCTCTGGGTCCTCGGGATGCTCGACGACGACGGCGCGATCACGGAGGAGGGGCGGCTCGCGATCGAGTTCCCGATCGCCCCGGGGCTGGCGAAACTGCTGCTGGAGAGCGCCAAGCACGGGTGCGCCCTCGAGGTCGCCCGCATCGTCGCCCTCATCACGGCCGATCCGAAGAACTTTTTCGAATTAACGAAAGGGAAGGAGGCGGTCGCGCAGCAGCATTTTGGACGCTTTTATAACAACGAATCCGACCACCTCACGCTGCTGAATGCCTTTACACAGTTCTTGGAGAACGGAAAGTCGCGGCAATGGGCGCAGGACCACTACCTGCACTTTCCCACCCTCCTGCGCGCGTGTGATGTGCTCGAACAACTCCTCGAGCGCCTTCGTCAGCTGCGTTTGCCGGTTAGCTCCTGTCAAGAAACGCATGGCGGCGCGCTTGACGTCGTGCGGTACTGCCTCGCAAGGGCTTTTTGTCTGCAAGCCGCACAGCGCTCGGGCTCGAACTGGAATGAGTACCGCGCTCTGCTCAATCTCGGGGTGGTCTGCGCGCTGCATCCGAGCTCCGCGATCTGTACCTCCGCGGTGATGCCCTCCTTTGTCATCTATAACGATCTCATATTAGTCAATAAGGAGTACTTGGTGTTGGTAACGGCCGTGGAGCCGGAGTGGCTCGCCGAGGGCGGGTTGTATAAGCTGAAAAAAGGCGGGAAGACGTTGGCGGGGCCGTTCACACCGGCATTTCCCACCGTAGCCGAGCCCCATCGCACGCGACCGATGGATGCGCGCGCTGAAAAAGGAAAAAGTGGCAGCGAGGAGATTCATGAACGCAAGCCTCCTACGTCATCGACGGTAGCTGTGAAGTCAAAATTACCCCTCGCCACCACCCCTTCCGTTGGGAGTAAAAGCGTGTCTAGGTTTGCGTCCTCTCTCACAAGTAAAAGGCGAGGAAATATTTAATCGTAAGAGTGATGGTAAGCATGATTACTATTTCATATGTTGGGAAGGTTTCCCTTCTAATTGGTTTTAAAATGTTTTGTATAATCTCATCATGTGCGAAGTAGATCAAGCCTCCACTAAAACAACATCTTTCGACCTTTTCTTTCTTGTATCAATTCATTTATATTTTTTTTTGTTTGGTTTGTAGTTTTTTTTATCTCTATTTCCTTTTTTCGATTTAATAAAGAAAAGTGAAGGGGATCCACTGTCTTCAATGCATTTCAGTATTATTAAAAATTGAAGCTACATTACACGACGATTAAATAATCTAGATAAAGGAACCCAACACTGTATTTTGACAGCTTTGTGTGTAATGTCTTACCCCCGATATACACTCCACACACACCTCAAAAAAAAAGATAGAATTCGTGAAGGTGTATAGCAAAGGCTTCTTTGAGGTCCACTAGAGGAAGGTATGAGCTTTTCATATGCTTATCTTCGAATATAGAATTCCCATGGAGTATCTTTCAAATGATGTACATGTCAAAGCGAAACAATTCACGCTGCGCCCAAATCCTCTGATCCCTCGACCTCTAATGGAAAAAAAAAAACAAGAATATATATATATATATATATATATATCCGGCCAAGCGAAGCGTGCAGAGATCTAACAACGCAAGTAATCCTCTGAGAGTAGCTGTTGACAGTATAATACAAATTCCCTGTTTCCACTTTATGTTTCATTGGCTATAAAAGGAATTCAGAGTCATAGGTATTGGATCTGATTTCATGCCAACGAATAACATAGGTTTTCTAGAGCTAAAATTCGAAAAAAAAATTCTAGGAACTGGTTCTACTTTGTTCTTTTTATTATTATTATTTTCTTCCTTATGTTTAGTCACGCAAAAAAAAAAAGTGATAAATATATCGAAATTTATCGAGTTCGCCTTTTATTATTATTGGCTTCAAATGGGAGGTACGTATTCGAAACTATTTCGATGGCTCCCTCACACAACATTTTATCTTTTCTTACTTTCGAAATGTGCTATATTTCCTTTATTAATGAGCGTAATCTGAGGCCTCTGCATCGCCGCGGTAATCTCTTCTTTTTCCCCTCAAACTTGCATTTTGTTGTGCGTATGTATGCGTCCATGCAAGGAAACCCCTAGTGCTGGGGTAGAAATATCATGACATCCCTAACGTCGTCCGGGGCTCAAAATGGCAGGAAAAGGCAGGTCAGCACCCTTGCACGGGCCGTCGAGCGCCATCTGCGGCCTCGTAGGGAGGCCGACCCGAGTCATCCTTTTGGCCCCCTCGTCCGGGTCGCGCGGCGGCGCGCGGATTTGCGCGCGCGGCGGCGGAAAGGCGTCGGCGGGACGGCGGCGGAGAGGGGGCCGCGGCGAAAACGAGGAAGGCGCGCGCGGGAGGGGGCGATCGGCTCCGATGTGGAGGGAAAGGCGAGCGAGGAGACGGGCACGGCGTCGAAGGGGGGGCGCGCGCGGAAGAAGAGGCTGTCCTCGCTGATCTGCTCCAAGTGCAAACTTTCCCAGGTGGAATGGCCTTTCTGCGGGATCACCGGGGACCCTCACACGATCGACGAAGATGTTCGACAAGCATCAGAAGTCTTGCCACTAAAAAAAACGTGCTTAACGAGCTGAAAAGGATGTACACGCTGGAACCACGCTTTCATGACCTTTTGTTTTGATCTCATGCCGATCATATACATAGCTTTACTAGTGTCAAGGTATTAAAAGCGAAGGTCACTCGTTATTGCTATGATTATTTGCACTCAAGCAATTCACTGTTTCTACTCGGTCCCGGTGAGTTTCTCTAATATGTTACGACTATCGCTAAGCTGTAACTACTTCTTGGTTAACAATTTCCCGAGAAGGGTTCACTCTTAGGCGTGGGATTGCTCTATTTCTACATGATCTTTCATCTACACACCATAGGAGAGGAAAACCCTGATAACTAATGAAAGCATTTTATCAATAGAAACGAGTAACTATTTGATGCGTCCTCTGAATGCTTGTAGAAAAACAACTCATCAACGCATTATATATCTTTATTCTGACTTTTTTATTGTTTTTATTGTCCTTTTCCTTCCATTTTGGCACAGTCTCTATAAAAAATCTTTGATGCATAGCAGCTAAGCATTGAACGAAATATATACACCGAAATAGATATAATTTGCCGAACAAAATCAACTAGTCGATTGTAACCTTATCGAAAAAGGCTGTCCACACACACTCAAGAAAAGGCTAAAGAAACTGAGAAGAGTGGAGGGCGGAGGACCAAAATCGATAAGACCAAAAAATGGTGCGTGTCGAGTCTTCAAATTCAAACACCTCGAGATCGAGCTTCGGGAGTTCCAGCAAAGGGGCCTCCAAGCGAAAGAGTCTCAACACCGTTGTCGGATTAACGCCTGCGGATACCAATGCCATGCTTCGCAGTACCTCCCTAAACTGCCCACCGGCGCTTTTCGGCGTAGAAAGTGAGGAGCGTCAGTCTTTTCTTTCCTCTTTTGGTGGAGGCGGGGGGGATAACAGCAGCAGTCGATCGGTGGAGCTTTTTCACTATTATGCCGTGCGCGGCTACGCGGAAGTGTTGACGAGTGAAACGGCGGTGAAATCGGCGCTGGGGAAGCTCTCCGCGGAGGAGAAAAACGCGGCCGCGCACGGGGGCAATCTCGGCGAGGCCGCGCAGACGCTCTCGTTCGGGAGCACCGACGCGCGGGACTCGACGCGCTCGCCGTTGGAGTCCCCGGGCGGGGGGCGGACCGCCCCGGCCGCGGGGCTGCCCGCGGTCAGCGCGGAGCCGCTTTTCCCCCGCCTTCGGCCCCCGGCGAACGACGACCGCCCCGCGGACGCGCGGCTGCGCGAGGAGGCCGCGCGCCGGGCGGAGCTGCAAACGCGCGCGCGGCGGGCGGGGCTTTCCCCGGAGGAGGTGCACTACGCCGCGGTCTACCGCGCGCCCGGGGCGGCGACGCGGCGGCTCGCGGAGGCCCTGCAGGAGGGGCTGCTCGCGCTGGCGGAGCCCCGGCGCCGGGATCGCGCGGA
>MJCC01000009.1:261224-272928 GCA_001766655.1 Phytomonas francai
GCGCGGAGGGGCTCGCGGCCGACCTCCGCCAGAGCCTCGCCGAGCGCCTCCGCTTCCAGCGCGAGGCCGAGGCCGCCTTCGACGAGCTCCAGCCCCTCCGCGCGCGCGCGGCCGCCCTCGAGGACGAGCTCCATCGCCTCCGCTCCGCCGAAAAGGCGCCGGAAAGCGCGGACGGCCTCGAGGACGCGCTCGATCGCCTCCGCTCCGCCGACCAGACGCCGGAAAGCGCGGACGGCCTCCCGGCGCCCCCGCAAACGCCCCACGCGAGGCTGCTGAACCTCAACGCGTCCCTCCAGCAGCGCCTGGGGAATATGGAGCGGGAGCTCGCGACGGCCTTCACAGCCCTCCAGTCCCCGCCCTCATTCGACGAAATCGATTCGCCGGGGCTGGAAAACGGGGAGGCGGGCTCGACGGCCGAGGACGCGGAGCGGCCCCTTCCCGATCCGCCCCATTTTCCGAGCCCCCATTCGGCGTGGGTCCCCGCAAATGAAAACCCGCGGTTCGATTTGCCGACGCCGCTCGTGCAGGAGGTCGTGCAGAACCTTCTCAAGGAGCTCCGGCAGCTTCGGCATGACCTCAAACAGGCCCACCACGTGCATAAGCAGCTCTCAAAGAAATGGAAAGACCTGAAAAAAGAGCACGCGGCTGTTCTCGAGGATAATGTTATCCTCGCAAACGGGGCTGAGGCCGTCTACAAGAAGTTGACCGAATTAAAGAGCCGGGAGGGAAAGCTTGCCAAGCCAAGACCGACCCTATTTCTGAGGGTTGATGAGTCTAAGCACAGTAGGTCTCATCATCGCGAGAAAAAGGAATCGAATCGACACCCATCCCCACGACTCTTGAAGAAGTATCCGTCACCACTATAACGGACTCATCTGTAAAAGAAAAGAAGCAAAATATAGAAAACTGAGAAAGGCGTGAATTTCGCTCTTTCCTTGCTCTAATTGGCGCCAAAAAAAAACACCTGTTTGGGTATGCTTTTGAGCTCAACAAGTTTTCCCATTATGGTTTTTCTCAAATAAAATTTCACAGCCATTGTGCATTCATGTAGTAAAAATAGACAAAAAGTGTCTTTGAAGGTACTTTGGTGTGTGATTAAAGTGCGTTTATTTTCCCTTTTTCCTATATCCATTTGTATTTTCGAGTAAATGAAACAGTCGAAGCGGAGCAAAAGCGAACTAGTTATTGTAAACTTGCTACTACCGACACGATAGTAGTCTTATCTGTGTTAGGCATTGGCATCACTTCTCTGAAAAGTGGCCGAAGTCGATTGGGGGAAAAAAAAAAGAGGAAGGTAAAGATGAAATTTAATGCGGCGGCGACTTTTTGTTGGAAGCCTGTCCGATGCAAACCCAACAGTCTTGTCAAGCCTAGCTTTAGGTGTCTGAACAGCTGTGGATGGATATCATCTTCACCAAACGATATCAAGACTTCGTACGCGGTCTTCCGAGGCTTCTCGTGGAAAAACCCCTTTATGACGTCCTCATCGCCGGAACCGACTGCCGCCCCTGGTGTTCTTCCCAGCTCATGCGCACGTTCGGAGAAGACGCCGACGGGCAGCCCATTCTCCCCCGATAAAGCGGATTGGGGCAGTAAGTTCATGAACGAACGCCTCGCCGGGGCCTGCCTGGATCTTCTAGAGCTCTGTAGAAGCCCGGCAAACGGCCGAGGTGCCCGGCCCCCCTGCGATTCCGCCGCGAAGGAGCGTTTGTGGAAGGTCGCCGAGATGCTCCTGCGGGAAAGCGCGCACGCGCCGGCCGAGCAGTTCGACATCGTCTACGACGCCCTCCGCTCTCCGATCGCGCGCGGCGAACTTCCGGTCCGTCGGGCGCTGATGGTCGTCCTCGAGGGGGTCGCGCCGGGGCCCGTTTATCGCCTTTTTGAGGCCGAGGACCTCATTGCGCCGGCCGCGGACGCCGTCGAAGGGGCCTCGCGGCGGGCGAGCCTCGAGAAGTTCATCCACGCCCTCCTCGGCCGGCTGGAGGTCCCGGACGGCCTCACCGCGGCGGAGGTCCTTCGCGCGCACGCCGAGGATTTTAAACGCGCCTTCCCGACGGCCGCGCTCAGCCCGGCGTTTCTCGAGCTCGAGAAGAACGCCGTCCGGATCGCCGCGCAGGCGAGGCTGATCAAACTTCTCGCGGAGCTCTTCGCCGCGTTTGACAAGGAGCGAACGGGGAAGGTTCCGCTCGCGGAGTTTCAACGCACCGCCGAGCGGGTGCTGGGAAAGGAAATGACGGGTCAGCTCCTGGAAGGCGTCCGTACCGATGCGGAAGGGAATCTCGCGTATGCACAGCTCACCGCACTGCTTACACAGCTACCACCATCGCAAATACGTGAAAAAAATCAATAAATAAGTAGGCTTTGACTACATGGTTTGGTAATACCTATATATCGTTATAGATATATAGAGATATTTATCGAATCCATTAGTAGCGTGAAAGGAATTGCGCACAAAATAAAAGTGCCGCCAATTGATCAATCCTATGCCAATTTTCCATTCAAGGTGGTTTATTTGTGTGCATGCTTTTATCTATTTATTTATTTTTATCGTTATTCTACGCTTCTTTTACCTATTGAGGTTCTTTAGTTAAGGTTTTGATATTTACAGGAGTTCAGAGAGAGGTGTTTTTCTACACACTTGCTTACGCGGCATGGCACGCAGTGTTTTCGGTTTCCGAAATGCATTGCTTTTGCAGGCCCAAAGGCGCATCCTCGTCGCGGGCCCACCCTTCCATCGAGGCCATTCCCATACGCTTCGGCCTTCCCAGTCCGCTTCTAGGCTGGCCGTGGTGGAGGCAAACTCAGGGCTCGCATTTAAACAGCCCAAACGCTGGTTTACCGCCCCCCCAATCGCGACCACGGCCATTCGACTCACTCCCCTGCGTGAGCAGCCCCACCTGAAGTTGAGTCCAATCGATATCCCTTCCTCCGCCGCGGCTCCTTTCGCCAAACCCTCCAGTGCGAAGTCCAAAAATGGGAGGGCGTACGGCGAGAAAGTCGAAGCGAGCTCTATTCCCGATAAGACGACAAACCCGATGGAGTCGAATACCGAACCACCTCCCCATCGAGGTCCCTCCTCGAAAAAGACAAGCGAGAATGCAAGGGTAAAAAGGAAGCAGCCTGGGAAATCGAAAAAAACGTCGAAAAGGACTAAAGAGCATCTCGATTCGGCTGAAACGCATGCTCGGCAGGGGAAGCAAACCCCCGGCGGCGATGGTGACGAAGAATTCTCCTTCACCGACTCCTTTGAGGATATCTTTCAGCTCCACGAAAGCCCCGCGGGGGAAGTGGGGGTCGGGCGGGGCAACCCCAAGGGCGAGGAATCCCTCGATAAGGGAGGCGATCCGGCCGATGGGGGGGAAAGTGTTGGGATGGCCTCGCCACCTTCTGCGGAGTTTGCGAGCTCGAACGTGGATCCGTTCGATTTGCTCACCCCGAGTTTAGACATGGACGCGAGCGGCGTGGGCGACGGCGGCGGCGGCTTCGAGCTCGCCCCCCCGAGTGCGAAGAACCCATCGCAGATGGAGGCCGTTCTCTCAGCGGTGGATATGCTCTGCGATGACTTGTACTACTGCAAGACCGACGTCCTTCGCTCGTACGCGCGGACGCGCTCAATCACGGGCCGCACGAAAGCGGAGCTCGTCCTGCGCATCATCGAGGCGGCGAACCGGGCCGCGCACGGCGAGTCCGAGGACCTCTCGCTCACCAAACGCCTCCTCGGCGACGTCTTCCGCGAGGACGTCCGGACGAGCGGGCTGCGGACGGCCTGGACGAACAAATCGCTCGAGGCCTCGCACGTCGAGCTCGCCTGCGATCGCCACCTCAGTTTCGAGGTGATGGTGAACACGAATAAGGTGCTGATGGCGCGGCGGAACGGCGCCGACGCGATGCGGGTCCTCCGCCGGCTCTCGCGGAGCTTCCAGCAGGACTACGAGGCGCTCTCAACGAGCGCCGTCGGCGGCGTCTTTCGCACGTACAAGGCGGAGGCGGACCAGCTCGTGAAGGGGCTCTCGCTGACGGAGGTGGTGAGCCCGTTCGCGGTCTTCCTGGTGGCCTACGTTCGCTACGGGGCCTCGCGAAATTTGCTCACGCGGACGGACGTGAACGGCCGGCTTGTCCGGCTCGAGCTCGTGCAGCCCGGCCTAGAGGAGGGCGAGGGCCGGACGCTGCAGGGGATGATGGCCCTCCTCGACGACGTCGTCGCCGCCGTGGAGCGGCGCGCGGGCTGCTTTGGTGAGAAGCGCACGCAGTGGGGCCAGGAGACGTCGGAGGTGCTCGTCGCGAACGCGCAGGCCTTCAGCGAGGCCGACCACGGGAAATGGCAGACGGAGCTGGCCCCGGCCTGGGTGCACGACCTCGCCGGGATGTTCAACAACTGGGAGGCCGTCCTGCGCACCGACGTCCCGCTCTTCGAGGACGTCCCGCGGTACTTCTTCGACTGCGTGCTGAACGGCGTCGTCAGCTACTACCTCCTGCGCAAGATCTACGGCGACATCGTGACCCCGAACGACATCCTGCTCTCCAACCGCCGCTCGCTCCGGGTCGCCCTGCAAAAGCACTTCAACGACCCCGAAAAGGCCTTCCTGGCGATCCACGAGCTCCTGACCTACGTCCAGGTCGACGGCGCCAACACCACGACGCGCGGCGTCAAGGGCAACTTCTTTAGCTCCGTCCTCTCCCAGATGCAGGGGACCTTCAGCAACTCCGAGCACGGCGTCCTACAAAATGAGCGCGTGGCGGTTATTCTGAACGAGGTGTGCACGACGGTCTCGTCCTGCACGCGGAGCTGCGGGCTCCTTCAGCTCCTCGTCAAGCTCACCGAGGACCTGAGCTTCCACTTTCGCTTTCAGAGAATATTTAAGCAGCTGAACGCGACGGACCGCAAGACCATCCGGACGAAGCCGAGCATCAACATGACCCAGACGCTCGGGTACTTTGAAAAGGAGCTCAGCGTGGCGCCGATCTCGACCAAGGCGGTGGGGTTTTTGGTCATCCAGCTCCTGTACGCGTCGATGTGCAGCGGCGCGGACGGCCGCGCGCCCGTGGTGGAGCGCTATCAAAGCGTCCTCAACCGCGAGGAGTTGGACGTGATCGAGCTGACCGACATGGCCGAGACCCAGGTGCGCGACCTGCACGTCGCGTTTCCGCCCCAGCTCTCGTACAATTCCTGGATGAACGAGTCGGATACGAAGGAGAAGTCGGTGTACAACGTGCTCCCCTCCGTCGCCGTGAAGGGCTCGACGAACCAGGCCATGCTCATCTCGCAGGCCCCGATGATGCAGGCGCTGGATGCCATCTCCCGCGTGCCCTGGCGGATTAGCAAGTACATGCTTCACGTGCAGGAGGCCATTGTGCAAGAGGGGTTTGGGTTTGGAAAGATTCGAGCGGGGTTCTACCCCCTGCACTACTGCGCGCTTAGCCGAGGCGACATGCACTACCCGTCCAAGTGTGCGTCCGGGGTGGGTTCGACCTCGGACGGTCTAGACGATGCCGAGGACGACGATAACGACGAGGTCTACAATATCCTAGAGCGTCGCCAGTATAATATGCAGCAAAATAAGGATTGGCGAGAGCTGACAGAGATGCGCAGCAACCGTATTCACTATCTCCAGGCCCTTCGCCAGGCCCGCTCCCTTGTGCAGTTCTCGCATATTTACTTCCCCAATAGCATGGATTTCCGCGGCCGCATGTACCCCCTGCCGGGCCGGCTCAACCACACCGGCTCGGACCCCTTTCGTGGGCTGCTGGAGTACGCGGAGCCGAAGCCGCTGGGAAAGGTCGGCCTGTACTGGCTCAAGGTTCACCTGGCCAACAAAATGGGCATCAGCAAACTTTCCTTCGACGAGCGCGTGCACTACGTCGACGAGCACATCGAGGACGTCGTGCGCAGCGCGGAGAGCCCGCTGCGTGGGGATCGCTGGTGGCAGGAGGCGAGCGAGCCGATCCAGTGTTTGATGGCCTGCAAGGACCTCGCCGACGCCCTCAAGTGCTCCCAGGGCCCCGAAAACTACCTCTCGCGGGTGCCGGTCGCGGTCGACGGCAGCTATAACGGCCTTCAGCACTACTCCGCGATCGGCCGGGACGCCTTCGGGGCGAAGCTGGTGAACCTCGTCCCGAGCCCGCGCCCCGCGGACGCCTACACGGGTATTTTAAAGGAAATGCTCAAGTTCATCGAGGCCGACGCCGCGCGCGACCACGAGGTCGCCCAGCGCTGCCTTGGCAGCGGCCGAGGCCAGGACAAGAACCACATCAAGCGCAAGACGATCAAGCGCCCGATCATGACCCAGGTCTACGGCGTCACCGGCTACGGCATGTCCGAGCAGATCCTGAACGAGCTGATCAAGCAGAACAAAAGCCACGGCCTCTGGACGAACACGGACATGCGCGAGATGGCGGCGTACCTGCGCGAGAAGGTGCTCGAGTCCCTCGGCGTGACCTTCCGCGAGACCCAGAGCTGCCGGCGCTGGCTGAGCGGGGTCACCCAGCAGATCTGGGCGGCCCAGCCCGCCGAGCTGCGAAACGAGTTCTGCTGGACGACGCCGCTCGGGCTTGTCGTGCGGCAGCCCTACAAGGTCCGCAAGGAGTTCCCGCTCTTCACCCTCCACGGCTTCACCCGCATCCCCGGCGACTCCGTGGCGCCCGCGAGCCGAAAGCAGCTGACGGCGATCGCGCCGAATCTCATTCATTCCCTCGACGCCACCCACCTCGCGATGACCGCGCTCGAAATGCAGCGCCTGGGGCTCTCGATGATGGCCGTCCACGACTCCTACTGGACCTACGCCTGCGACCTCCCCCAGCTCTCGCAGACGCTCCGCGAGCAGTTCGTCCTGCTCTACAGCCGGTACGACCCCCTCTGGGAACTCAAGGGGCAATGGGAGGAGGCATACTTTATGGACCTCCGGCGGCATGGGATTAGGCTGCCAGACCCACCCCCGCGCGGGGATTTGGATCTCAACGTCGTCCTCAACTCGCCGTACTTCTTCTCGTAGGAAAGGGTTGATTCGTTGCTCTTGGGGGCAGGGAAGGGAAGGGGGTGGGGAATCTTCCCTTCCCCTTCGATCGTCGCCCTCAACAAATTGCTGAGCTTCATCGTTTCGAGGAGATTGAGTAATTCGCGCCTGTGCGAGTCGCCTATGGTGTTGTAAAAGAGGCGTGCGTGAGAACAGAAAAACTCGGAGGATTGTGTGGCGTGTGTGTGTGTGTGTGTGTGTGTGTGTCAGACCCCATCCAATGGGTGTCAATAAACAATGTGCAACTCTTCCAAATAAGTGTACCGACGAAATAGGTAAATAGATTTTAAAACCTATTGAGAGGAATTCTCTGTAAATTACTTAAAATAAAATAAAAAACAGAAGTAGAGACATAGATGTTGTTTTAAACAAATAGCATCGAACAAAATCGGTTTCGTAATCTTGGTACGACAATTTCTGGATACAAATTGTCACCGTCTGATTCCTTACGTTATATTCACTCTATCTTTTCTCTGGTATTCTTCTTGGATCCCTAGCAGACACAAAGCCCCTTACCTCCCTTATCACCCATCTCCCTTCCTTTAAATGGGCATTTTGAAACTGCTATGGTGTTTCCCAGTTGTATATGCATATGTATTCATATTCTGACGCTTTTTAGTCCATTGCATGAATAATCGCTTCATCACAGTGAATAATTTCCCCTTTGCCTTGCGGGTTCTAGAAGTACATGTGGTCAATCGTGAATTTTACCTAGCAGTTGCGTTGTTTCTATATACTAGAGAAATAACAAATAGAATTAGAATAACTAACGTATCTGTAGAACCGGAGTGCTTAACTAGCCTGCATGCTTAACGGTAAAAAGAGAAGGAACGTAAGAAATTGTACTTTCAAATTATGATCGGCGAGGTATTTATTCGCACCTTCTATTCTCACTGTTCATCTTCCCATTAACAAAAGCACTAATTTAGGCATTTCATCTTAACCGGCCACATTTTACCCTCATTTATTCACATGAAAAATAATACTAGAAAATGTTTATAAAAGTAGCTTGTTGAAATTTCCAAGAGTAAAAATAAATCTGGTGGCATACCCTCAAAATTATCATCTCCATATTCAGCACCACTGACTACCTCTGAAACACGTGAACCAATCGAAGGCTTAGGGTATAGAAAATGATCCTGATAAAGTGTTTGAATATCGAAATTAGTCATGAAATATTTGCTAGTGTCGTTTCCAAACAAAAAAAAAGAGGAAACCTGTTAGACGACTTCTTTTCTTGCTTTACTATCAAAGTCTGCACAGTCAAAAGTTCCTCCTTTTTCGGTTAGAGACGAATCCCACCGTGGGGAGGTCGATTGGCGATCAAAAGGATGCTTTTGAGGTATTTAAAATTCCTCTTCCACGCCTTCACTCCGTTGAGGGAAGATGGAAATCCAAATTCCCATCCCATTTCGAGAACAATTTTACCGCTACGCATTTCCCATCAAGGATGGGATCCAGTACAAGTAGCTGAAAGCCCCATCATGATGTCTACGAATCCTTTCGCAAAATCTGAAGTATTAAAGTTCTTCATTAGAACTTTTTACTGCTTTCTTGTCATAATGTCCTAATCCTATGATTTTACATACGGATTGATAAATCTTCTTTGTGTTGGTGCTGAGAACTGGTATGATTCGAAAATTAGCAGGCTATCTCTTCTCTAAACGACCCTCATCATGTGTTTCTTCCTCATCCTGCAAATAATAATCTTTTTTGAACTAGCTATATTTAGTAAAAAATTTTCGTTAGTGGGAAGAAAAACGAACAAAAAGAAAATAGAGTATTCGATATCTTTTTCGTTCTTCGGGTTGTGAGAGATCTGCAAAAAGATAACAAATACTTGGATAAATAGTACTATTTAGATGAGCCGCACCCTTGATCCTATTTCAGGCGAAACCCCTCGGTGCAATGGACAATACCAATCGTTAATGATATTTCCGCCGCTTGAAAAGGAGCCCTTTGGTACAAAAAAGCGCAGAAGGCTTATAAACAACGTGTCCAACGGCCCTCTTCATTCATTTGGGCTAGATAATAGCACACGTATCTATTCATCTTTCCACCCTAGCGGGTTTTTCCCGGAAACTTACGGGTATTTTCATGATCTTCGATATCCTAAAGGGCGCAATCAGTTTGACATCTCGCTAAAACTCGATGAATCAAGTAAAAAAAATTCTACGCAGCAACTGAAGGCACGTGAAAAGAATCGTCTTTTGAAGCAGCTGCGAGAACTCCAGAAGTTCCATACTTCTTCTCTGCAAGAGTCCCCAGCAAATATGTTAAAAACAGGATCTTCTTCTCAAGGGTCCTCTACGATCAAACACATACGGCCCAAGCTAGCTTTCGTAAAGTTCCAAAATCCTATCACAGCCCCGCTGAACACGCACAGCAGATCGGCATATAAACTGGCCTCTACGCAACCATTACGTTCCGGGGTGCTTCGGGACTATGAAATATTTCCCACGCCAACCTGCGTCCTCGAGAGAAAATCGGTTGCTAGGAATGAACCTCACACCGAGTGCTCCTTAGCTCTGTGCTCAGATAGTTTAACTTACGAGAGATTGCGTATAAGAAACTAACCCCTGCTAGCAAGTAATGGATGGGAGGCTGTGGGAAATGGGGATAAGAATAATATAAAGAGAGATTTATTTTTCTACTTAATTGAATTTTAGTGATTTTTAACATGGTTTAAAAAAAGCTGTTTAATGAATGCGGGGAGGGGAAAAAGGTAACCAAATGCGTAATTTGGTTTTTATTATCAGCCGAATTGTAAATTCAGTATTGCCTAGAGCTTTGTTTGTTGAAATGGTTGCTCAAAGGGTATGTATCAAACTTTCTGGAAGAAAGGAGTATGCAAACGCTTTGCCTCTCCTACAATCCAGGGCATTTCACCCCTTCTCATGATGAAACACTTGACCTTGTGCGGGAAAGTGGATGTGTAAAGACAATTTTTTCTCTAGATATCTTTTTAGGTTTAAAATACAGTATTCTCTCTATTTCCCATAAATTTCCCTGCCACTCTTATAATACTGTGTGAAAAGGTTTTAGCCAAACTCGCATCAATACTCTCCGGCTCCTCGGGGGCTCTTCTCTTTCCCTACAGTATATTGGATTTATGGGGTTAGCTTTTACATATTTGCATACCTGATTAACACAGTCAAAGCAAATATGATATTTTTTTTACCGCTAGCAATAAACTTTTTAACAGATTACCGGTTTCTTATTATCCATTTATTTTTGAAGGATATTACTTTGTGTTTCTGAGGTATATCGTTGTGGGGATAGAGAATATCCGTGTTTTCGCCTGAACTTCTTTGATATTCCGAAAAAAAAATCATATCTAAAATACAGGAACACCCCTTACTTATTGATTTGTGTAATTTTGCACAAATAAGGAAAAAAAATGTAAACGTTTACATATGTAGAATACAGTAAGTTGTGACTATTTTTGTTCTTTTTTACCTATGCATTGTCATATAAATATTTTTACCATGTTTATTATTTCTGGTCATTTTCTTAAACGTTTATTCACACATTCTCACTTTATAATAGTGCGAAATTGAATAAAGTGTCCTCCAGGTGTACTGTATTATGCATGTGTTCTATGATCTGCAATGGTGGTTGGTGACCGCGACTTTCTCTTAAATAAACAAAGCCTTTGGTCTCATACGATTGTATTTTTTGAAGCACTTAAAAATTTAAAAGGTTTGTAGTTTAAAAAATTGAAGCATATGCAAGAAGAATACCGCTCATAATGGCCGTTGTTTTCATTTTTGACACCGATTTCACTGGAGAAAGCACTCGGGACGACTTGACGTTCCTACCTCCCTCATGGCAGTGTGCCGCGGAATTGACGGGCTGCACAACACAGTATCCCTCAATGTCCTTGTGGAAGGAGTCGTTAGGTCAGAACTATAAGATCCATCTGTCACATGAAGCGCTTCTCAAGGTGGTGTCTGATTACAAGGAACACGGTCACACCGAAGGGATCCCGTACACGCTGGAGGCCTTTCCACGAACCATGGTGGCTAGAAACAAGTACTTCGTGGCCGATATCCAGCCCATTGTCGGGTACTATGACCCCGGCTCGGCATCGTCCGGGAGGCCGCGCGAATCCGCCGCGGGTGCGCGGGCGAAGGCCGCCCTTTTGATTCGGCGGGCGCTCGACCACTGCGCGCGGCCGCGGGGCGGCGGGGGCGACCCCCTCGCCGCGCCGATTCCCTACGGCTGCGCGTTCACCGCGCGCGCCGCGCAGGACCCGCACGTCGCCGTCCCCTGGGCCGTCCTCTCCCCCGCCCACGCGCTCTTCGCCGCCGTCGTCGTCGACGCGGCCGCGGCCGCCTGGCAGGACGCCTGCCGCCGCCACGCGTGCGTCTGCATCGCGCCCTCCGNGGGGGGGGGGGGGGGGCTTGCCGGGGTCGTCCGTGACACAGCCTGGCCGCGCGCCGTTCGCCGGCCCTCCCCCCCCTCCTCCTCCCCCTCTTCCCCCTCCTCCCCCTCCGCCGTGAATTTCCTCCTCGTCGTCGGCGACGACGCCGCGCGGGTGCGGCGGGGCTTCACCGCGGCCGACCCGCCGGACGGCCGCTTCGTCACCGTCGTCGCGTGCGACCCCGCACGGGCCGCCCTCCCGAGAGCGGTGGAGGGGAAAAGAAAGGGCGCGCTGTTGCAGGGGGAAGGGAAGGGCGCGCTGTTGCAGG
>MJCC01000009.1:273363-288647 GCA_001766655.1 Phytomonas francai
CGCTGTTGCAGGAGGAAGGGAAGGGCGCGCTGTTGCAGGAGGAAGGGAAGGGTACGCTGTTGCAGGAGGAAGGGAAGGGCGCGCTGTTGGCCGCGGGGGAGACGCTGTGGCTCGCGAATTGCCGCTTCACCGCGGCGGTCGTGCCGCTCCGCGTGGAGCCCGCGTTCTTCGTCGCGGCGATGGGTGACCTCCTGCGGGCGGCGCTCGACGCGGCGGCGCGGCGATGCGGCTTCTGCGGGGAGCTCGCCGTCGTGTTTTGGCCAGGCGCGCACCACCCAAAGCGGCCGGTCGCCCTCTGCGACGTCCTCGACGGCATCCTCGCGGCGATCGGTCCCACGGCGGTCAAAGTCGCCGCCGCGCAGGATCTGACCGCGGCAGAGCGGGTCGCGTGCGCGGAGAGGGCGGTCGAGGTCATCCCCCTCGCCGGCGCCGAGGACGCGGGTGAGGGGGCGGGGCGTCTTTGCGAGGTCCTCCACAACGTCCCGTCGTGGGCGTTCACGGAGGCGAGCCCGCGGCCCCTGCCGTGGGACCGCTTCGCCGCCACGCCGGGACGAAATCGAGGTTTTCTCCATTTATGCGCCGGCTCCGCCGAGGCCGACGAGCACGCGGCCCGCCATCTCCTCTCCCACGCCTTCCCATCGTTCGCGAGCCCTTCCAGGGGCGGCGCGCGGGCGTTCTTTCCCTCCCTTCTGCTCGCCGAGGCCGGCGACCCCGCGGGCCCCGTCCTTCCGCTCTCGAATCGGTACTTCTCCACAACGGTGGAGCTCGTTATTTACGGGGGAGTGGGCGATCGGCAATGGGCGCGAGGGCCCCCCACGCGGACCTTTCTCGAGGACTGTCAGGCCTTTCTTTGGCTCTGCACGTACGAGACGCTCCGGGGTGCGTGGGAGAACCCCTACACGAGCGACCTCGCGCAGACGCTGAAGGCCGTGCAGGGACTGTTAGTCGAGGAATACGAGAAAAGGGAAACAGATGAGTACGCCGGCGGGGCCTCCACCGGGCCCGAGCGAATCGCACTCCTCTACATCATCGACGCGGACCCCGACGACGTGGCCCTCATGGACGAGCTCGAGCGCATGGTGGAGGCGATCGTGCTGGACAACTGCGGCGTGAACTCCAATGCGGTGGCAGAGGAAGGCGTGAATTTTCTCTTGATGGAAGTTGTCAGTATGGATGCCGCGTCTACCGCGGACGAAACGGAAGGCTGCGCTCGAATACGCGAGGCCCTCGAGCAGCACCGGTGGCTGTACACACAACCCAAGGCGGGAAAAGGGGGAAGGGGCAAAGACGCAAAGACCCCGGAGGCGCCACCGAACAGCACGAGTGGGTTGTCGGAAAGGGGACACGGGATGGCGTCTACAACGGCGCCTATCCCATCGGATGTCGCCCTAGTTCCTGATGCGGCGAAAGAGACGCCACCTAGGATGGGATGTGAGCCCCCGCCGCATTACCTTGTGGACCCTCGGAGTTTGCGCACCGAACCTGTATCGGCCCTCTTGTACTTTAATGCGAAGAAAAGGGAAGGTGACTGCAGTGCTGCTAAGGACGACGAAGAATCCAGTTTGGGTTCCCTTCCTGTGGATTCGACAAAACAAACGGGGGGTCAAGAGTACGACGCAGAAGCGCAGCACTATAGTGAACTTATGGCTTGGGTGGATCGGATGAAACAGTCCGGCGACCGCCTTTCGCCATGTGTGCGCCGAGTACAGGCTGAAGTACTCACTTTAGCGTTAGGGAAAGCTCTATCCTAAACGAAACGACGCAGCAACGATAAAAGGAAAGCTGATGATGTCACTTTAGTGTGTGTGATCAGTTTATTATTTCGATTTTTATCGTTAAATAAATAAATATAGATATATATAAATGAATTTGAGGAGATATCTTCTGTAGGTCTTTTTATAAATTTCTCTGTCTCTTCAAGGTGTACCTTTTTGCCGTTGTTGTTTCTCTTTAAGAATTTTTAGCTTGCAATGCGGAAAGATCCTAGGCGTGAGGAATGGAATCCGAGAAAGGGAAAGCAAGCTCGATTTCCACACCGAAAGGTCTTCCATAGCGAAGAGAACAAGTGGAGTAGGGACCGTGGTCGAGATTATCCCCTAGACAACGGAGACGCAAATCGAAGAAGTCCTGAAGGGCCTACAGGGGATATCCCGGTGGACATTTCCTTCGGTAATTTCGATTTCCAAGACTTGAAGAACGTCTCTCAGCGTGGTGGGGGTATGCGCGAGCTTGCCTCCCTTCTCCGTCAAGCCAGAAGAAAGGTTGCCGGGCATAAGGTGCTCTTGGACTCGCGTGAGGGTATTCAGCTCCGAAACAGGGACCTCCTGGGCGTGGCCGCGCAGCGTGCTGCCGGCATTAAGGTGAAGGATGATCCGCAGAGACTCGCCAAGTCGATTGCAAAACGCAAGGGCAAAAAGCGGCAATCCGCTAAGAGGTGGGCGAAACGTGTGAAGCAGCTCGAAGATTCGGTTGAGAACGTCGTGAAGGATCGAGCGAACGCGAAGAACACGTATCGGATGCGCAAAGAGGCTTCAAAGAAGGAAAAGTCAAAGCGCCGAGAGGCCATCAAAGCTGTAAACAAGGAGAGCGCTGCTTCGAAAAAAGGTCACAAACCTGCTAAGGGCAAGAATGCGCGTAAAGGACCATCGGGGCGTGGCCGGAAGAAATAATCAAACCACCAGGCTGTGTTTCAGGTAATCAATCGATGCAATTTTGCTCTTTTTCACCTAAAGAATAACCCCTCTTTTTTTTCACACATACTCCTTTTTGAAAGGGGTGCATCGTTCCACACCGAAGGTCAGCGTTAATGAAGTAATACGTGTAAAACTGAGTGGGATAGGAGACAAAATTCCCTACCTACCCCTTCCTCTAGAGGAATGATATTTTAGGTGCTTTTTATTCTCATTCCATCACATCCTTATTGTAAATAAGATGAACTGTTTTCAAAACAAACCCTTTTCTTTGACGTATCGCTCTTTTTTAGAGCTAGTTCTTTTCAGAGGTAGCTGAACTAAAAAGCCTTAGTTTGCTTGCTTTTTAAGAGGGATATGGAAATAGCCGAGGGCCGGACACGACGAGCGAACGCGGGCAATCTGCTTCGTGAACTACTCGAAAAAGGCCTAGACGAGAATGAGGAAAAGCTCCTCCAAGAGTACGACGACGCAACGACCGACAGCAGCTTCACCTCCCCGAGCGATGAGGAAACGGACGACGAAGTCGACACCGACTTCTCCGACGAAGAGGAGGAGGGCACGCTAAAAGGCGAACTTGTTGAGACCGAGGCCTCCGCCCGACAGGAGGAGCGGAAGGAACGGAAAGAAGAGAAACAACGGCGGATAAAACGTTTAGAAAAATTTGGATCGATAAAAGCGACCCATGGCACCAAACTGAGTGGCGGAAGCAGTAAGCTGCAATCAAAACTAAAGACGCCGCGAAAGGAAAAAGGCGGGCCCCAGGCCAGCAGCGACACCAATAGCACCGAAAACAATGACGACGAAAAGGTCGACGACGAAAAGATGGATCTTCGTTGTGCGGTTCGGCATCGTGCGCCGTCTACGATTCCTTTAGCGACGCGCCTCGCCCAGGCCCACGCACGTGCGCAGGAGGTCCGACAGCAGGAGCAGCTTCTCACAAATGCCCCCACCGACAAAGACGAGCGAATCCAGTCGCCTGTGAACCCACTGACCTCTTTTTCATCCGCCAATCTGAAACCCCAACGAGGGATGGGGCCTGGTCGAAGAGCGGGGCATCCACGAACACGTCCGGCGCCCGGTGAAGCGCTCGCAAGTGGTACCTCTCCTTCTTCTGCCCCTTTTGATTGGCGGACGTGGTTGTACACGGGGTCGGTACCCCAACGAGTAGGGTACCATAGTAGTAAAGCTGTGATGGAACGTTTTCACACACCGGTGGTGATCTCATTTAGCAAACAACTTCCACCCATATTCCAGAAATAAGTGCCCACCACAAGAGATGAAGGTGGAGGTATTGCCTCCTTGTGTATGTGCGTTGTACTTTGTTGTTGGTGTTCCAAAATTCTCTTGCCGATACCTGAATGAGCCTCCTGCTAAAACCGCACTTCTTGTTATTGTGGATTCCATATGAAGCGCTCCAAACGGATATGCTATTTTCTCACGCTTTTCTCCCCCCTCCCACCCTCTGAAAATCGTTGACCAAGTTGTCACAATTCTAAGCGAATAATTTTTCAAAAAAAAAAACATAACCACACGCCATTTAAAAAATAAAGAAAAACTAAAAAAGCGACAGAGAAAAAGTAAAGATGAACGCAAACGAGGGTTCGCTCTTTATTACTAAACAAAAGCAGGCCGAGCAGGCCGCGTTGGAGGCGCAGCAAGTGCACATCCGTGTTCAGCAGCGAGCCGGGAAGAAGTCGGTGACCACCATTCAGGGCCTCAACCCCGCGCTGAACTTCAACCGCATCAACCGTGAGTTTCAGCGCCGCTGGGGGTGCAATGGCACGCTGATCAAAACCGCGAGCGTCGGCACCGTTATCCAGCTCCAGGGCAACTGGAGTGAAAGCATCCGGCAGTTCTTACTAGATGAGCACATGGCCACGGAGGCCAACTTGAAGATTCACTCGCTATAAAGTAAAATGTGTGTATGTTTAATTTTAGTGGTCTAAATAGAGGATTTCAATGTTGTTGCAGGCGACTTTTTTTAATGGAGTTTATTTCCCGTATTTAGTGTGTAGTTATCTGGGCGTATATTGGGAACAACGATATTTGCACCTAACTGTCGCGTCTTGAGGGCGCTAAGTCTAATATCGCTTAATAATAATACTAATAATAATAATAATGGTCTGGGAGATGCCTAAATTGCAAAACCGTTTTGTAAATTTGATATAAATTGGCCGTATTTCCATAATAAAAAGTGCATAGCTAAGGACTTCTATTGAATTTCGTGTTTCTTTGTGTGTACTTTTTATAATTTGCCGTACTTGCTTTACTCTAGGTACTTTTCCCCTTCGAATATAGGCTTGCCTACCATTATAATCGCCTTGTCGTAGCGATTTTTCTCAATTGAAAAATACTAGTTTACTTTATCCACCAATAATTTCCCATGTTCCCCCCCCCCCCTTTTTTTTTTGAAACCAATGTATCTTGTGTTTTTATTGCCATTTTATTTTCCAACCTCCGGAAGATAGTTCGCTCAACGCTAAGTTTATTCAAAGAAGCATAGTTTGTTAGTTGCGTATATCGAAAGTTTATTTCACTTTTATCCGTATTATTTCTTCCCCTACCCCCCCCCCCATCCGGATGTTTCGTCGGTTGAGCATTGGCGGGACGGGCGCGGTGGCGGCCTCTTTGTACAGGAGCACCAGCGCGGGCTTCCTCCCCGGCGGCAGGGTCCCGTCCTTTCCGCTCGTTTCCCTCGCGACTCCCGCGGTCGCGTCCTCGCGGCGGGCCTTCACGACGCCCTCGCGGGCCGCGCGAATTCGCGTCCGCGGCGACGACTCCGTGCGGGGCCTGAACGTGCCGACGACGTGGGCGGGCTCGACCTCGGGCGGGAGCGAGGCCGACAGCCTCACGCCGTACGTGCGGGAGCACCTCGCGCGGGTCTACACCCTCCTCGCGACCGGCTGCGCCGTCGCCGGGCTCGGCAGCCTGCTCATGATCGCGACCCCGCTCGCGAAGGCGATCCCGTTTTGGCTGCCGATGGTCGGCGGCTTCGTGCCCTTGCTCTGGCTCAGCTTCGCGCCGCCGGCGAACGCGGGGCTGAAGCTCGGCCTCTTCTACGCCTTCACCCTGCTCGAGGGCATGGCGATCGCGCCGCTGGTGCTGATGACGACGATGAAAGGCGTCCTCCTGACCTCGCTCGTCCTGACGGCCGCGGTCTTTTTCGGGTTCAGCGCCGCCGCGTACCTCGCGCCGCGGGCCTCGCTTGTCGCCTGGCAGGGGCCGCTCTACGGCGCTCTTATCGGCATGGTCGCGATCTCGCTCCTGAACGTCTTCTACCCCACCGCGATCGCGCACTCGATTATCCTCTACGGCGGCCTGGCGCTTTTCTCGATTATGATCTCGAGCGATACGCAGGCGATGATCGAGCGCGCTCGCTGTGGGGCCGGCGATCACGTGCAGGACGCGCTACGCATGTTTATGAACGTTATCAATATATTTGTTCGCATTGCCCAAATCATGGGTGGTATGGAGCGCTGAAAGAGACTTGAGAAGTAGGAAAGGAAGAGGGGAAGGAAGGTGGTGCCGCGAGACGAGGAAATCACCGCAGGTTAAAAATAAGTTTACTGGAATCGGATCGGTTACTGGAGCGACTGATTGTTTTTACAAGAGATGCAGGCCCGTCTATTGCTACACGCATGGAAGTCATACGATGCACCTTGCTCTTACTCTTGGACTCCGTGAACTTTGCGATCCTGAGAAAATTTGAATGTGGTAAATCGATCCACATGAAAGGGGAGAGGAAATTTTGGGGGGAGGGGGGGGTGTTTGGTTTGCTTCAATTTTTATGTGTGCGTTTTCTCATGAAGTTCAGAATAGTATATAATTTAGACGGTCTTGCGTTTCTTTACCTTTAATTTTATAAAAATGAAGGATAAATGCTCTTTTTTAACAATCACAGCAAATGCTTTCCTCCTAAGGAACCTAACAACTACCACACGATGTGGGAAGAGAAGTACAATGCAGAATAAATGTAAGACGAATGCAGAAGCATATTCAAGGCTTCTTCAACATCGATTTATTTATGTACCGCATCCCTGTCAACCTCTTTGAAGTACATTAGTGAGGGTAAGCACCAGTGAAAGGTAAGAATATCTTTCAAACGTAGGTAAAGAGCCATACTTTAATTGGATTCTATTCTTTAAAGCCATACAACGGGTCTGTAAAAAAAAAAAAAAAGATAACCTGTTGTAGCCTTCCATTTTTACCAATCCTCATACTTCGTCCAGGTGAGATAGTCTCAAACTCTCTTTCCCTCTTCACACGCACACACACACACACACAAAAAAAAAGGGAACAAAATCTCACGCGACAGATTCACTCGATATGGCTGCTGTACCAGAGTTCATCCCTATTTCGAAAGGGAAGGAACTGTTTGCGATGGCTTCCTGGCGTGATAATGGCGCATCTCGAGCGCCAAACAAAGACAGCAACGGCACCGCCAACCTTCCTTCCTCTCACAACAGCAACAACAATAATAATACTAATAATAATAATAATGGTTCAAACTCTGCCGCTGAGGAAGCTGCAGCTAAGAAGAATGGCGAAAGTGGAAAAGGCGGAAAACGCTCAAACGGCAGCGGTGGGCGTAGCCGGCGCGGACGCGTAAACGCAAAAGAAGCCGAACAGCAACCCCCCGATGTTGAGGATTACTTCGTTCATATTCTCTTTCCGAGCGAAATCCCCTACAAAGTGGTGGAGTTTGAGCTCTTTGCGAATTCGGCTCCCCTAAAAATGATTCATGTCGGGCCATTGAAGTATTTATTCCAGCGCCGCCTCCGCGGTGAGGAGAAGGAGAAGGAGAAATCAGCCCCTCCCGCGGCTTCTTCGGCGATGACCCCTCCTTTGCATAGCTCCGCGACGCCGGGGGTGGGGGAGCAGGATCTCGAGGAGGGGATGCCGGGCGCGATTCCGCCGGCGATCAGCCTGCCGCCCGCGGAGCTTTCCCACGGCGAGAACGCGCCGTCGGGGGCCGCCGGGCGCGCGAGCAAAGGCGCGATTCCGGAGGACGGCCCCTACCGCGTCTCCCTCCTCTTCGCCGAGCGCGCGGAGGCGGCCGAGTTGGAGAGCTACGTGGTGAAGCGGTGGCCGTCGGCGACGGCGACGGTGGTGCCGCGGATCCGGGGCGTGCTGAACACCTCCCTCGTCCTCAAGTGCCTGCCGAGCCTGAGCAAGACGGAGCAGCTCATCGAGGAGCTCCAGCGCCTCCCGCAGCCGCTCTCCTACGTCCGCCTCCTCCGCAGCGAGCGCGGGGTCTTCAAGAACGTCCTCTTCGCCAAGTACGCGAACTGCGAGGCCGCCGAGGAGACCAAGCTCCGGCTCGAGCGCTTCGTTGTCGGGACGCGCCCGTTGAAGGTGGAGTTCAAAAAGCACTGGCGCCCGGTCCGCGGCGCGGGCGAGGAGGAGCCCGCCGCGAATGGGGACGGCAACGGCAACGGCAACGGCGGCCGCGGCCCCGCCGAGGGCCCCGGGGCCACCGCCGCGGGCCTCCCCCAGCTCGTCCGGGAGATCCGGGTGAGCCAGGTGCACGAGGGCTTCGCCTACCCCCGCGAGCTCCTGACGCGTGCCGAGCTGAAGCTGCTCCGCCAGCTCTGTCATTCCTACGGCATGCTACTGCGTCTGACGGCCGAACGGGTGACGGTGCGGCGGCCGCTCGGGATGGGGGCCGCGGCCGCGGCGATCTCGCCGGCGCCACGCCCCGCGGCGGCCGCGGCGGCGTCGACGCCGAGCTGGGCCCCGGTGACCCCGGCCCCGCTCCGGCCGATGGACTTCAAGGGCATCCGGCACTGGAAGGAGATCCGGGGGCAGACGAATATGCTTGGGATCGTGCGGCCGCTCGGGCCGGAGGACGGGGCCCCAGCATTCCCCGCCGGGCGCGGCAGGCCTGTTTGATTTTTTTTTTTCTCACCTTAAAGAGACTCCAAGAAAACGTAAAAAGAGAACGAATGAAAGTAAAAAAAAAAGGAAAAGGAGGCCCTATAATGGGGATGTGATTGGAAAAGGGAGGTAGGATGTGGAAAAGAGAAATAAGGAGAATTGATAGAATATTCTGGGTTTATATGCGTATTTACGAATATGCTTTTTAGAAGTGATATGGATTGAATTTTCCTATCTATGCATCTGTATATGAAGAAAGACATATATTGTTGAAAAGAGTTCCAAAAGGCTTGGCACCTCTCCTTGAGACTTTTTTCTTTTGTTTCGTACAATGAAGTATATTGTTGCTTGGTTTACCTAAATCTAATTCATTAAGTTTTATATTTGCACCACCGCTTTTATTTTTCCACGTGTTTCAGATATTTCATTCATGTTTGAAGGATGACGAGAACCAGTAGATTGTGTTTATCACTGAAGGTTCGCTATTGATGAATATATTGCATTGCAAGATATCAACGAAGTTCCGGGTAAGACACTTCAAAACACCTACAAAAGAAAAAAAAGTAGCTTTTTATCTATATTTGTTATCTTCGCTGCTCTTATATGACTACATGCTCTTTCTTTTAAGGAATTAGATGTGGAAAATACTAATTTTTTTTTCATAATTCACTAATATATATATATATATATATATATATATATATATATGCGTGTGTGTAGTGTGAGTGTGTATCTGCGTGTGTGAGGGAAAAACTAGCGTTGTTGCTGCCGAAAATAGTATAATAAACCTTTTTTTGTGTATATACGCCATGTGGACTTGAAGTGCACAAGTAACGCCGGCTCATTAGCAAATGTATTGGCTTAATTTGTTTCAAGTGTAAATGGAAAGTATATGCATTTATATATTTAGTTAGTTGTGGGTGAGTCAATCAGATTTGAAAAGAAACAATGAGAAAAAGCGTAGGACTAGGTATCTCCCTCATTGAATTCTATTAGTTTTTTGCTAGGAAAAAGGGGAAAATAATTCATTTGTCTATTGATCTCTCTTCATCATATTCCTTTCCTTCGCTTATTTTTTCCGTGAGAAAAAAAGAAGCCATGGATTCTTCTGTACTTCAAGGAAATGAGAATGGGAAGGTGATAACAAACTCAATAAAACAGTGTCTTAAATTATCTTAGCCTTATCCCTTTACGAGTGGTGAATGAGAGTTAAATCTAAGAGTGCAAACAAATAAATGGGTCCATAAAATTTTCAAATTATTTTTAAAAAAAGCGGCTGTGATTATTATTTGTTTCTTTTGAGGCGCTTAATGGGGGATGATAAGCTTTCTGCATTGAACAATCTTATAAATATAGATCTAGGAGTGGGATGAATTTTTGAGAATAAACCCTTCTTTTCTTCTCCAATTATCCTCCTATCTGGCTTCGTTTCGGCTCCAAGTGTTGAGGGATCGCCGCTGTTCGATTATTCAATCACTTACGTCCACCACTGGAGTTGCTGTAAATAGCAAGAGTAACATCATAAAATCAACAATTAGTTGCGAACGTGAAAAGAGGAATTCAAGCCAGTGTTGGTTTCCCTTTCTTTTCCTGTTTATGACTAGAATAATGTCTCGAGGTCGTGGGGGTACTCGAGGAGGTGGCGGGCGGAAAGGCGCCTCGCGTGGTGTTGGGCGACGTTCCGTTTTGGACACCATACGAACCGCGAACGCTTCCAACGGAAAGGCTAATAATGACCTTAATCATAAAATTAACCATACCATAGAAACTCCTCTCGTAAGATCCCCGCCGCTTATCTCGTCAAATCCATCAGTCATTTTAGCAGAAGTCCCAAACCACCGCATGGTCACACGCTCCTTGCTAAAACGTGCTTCTAACGCTGCTGCTGCCTTTAGCGACTCTCTCGGCAGAAAAGAAAATGATAACGAGGCGGGGAACTCCACCCCCTCAGGGGCAGCATTACCCTCTAATAAAACCGATAGCCTTCCTGAAAGCTCCAAAACGAGCTCTTTGCACGCTGGAAATGGCGCTTCTACGCCGCCGAAAATCGTCGTTGGGGGGGTTTTACACTGCGTCTGCGATGCCTTTTTAGTCTCTGCGAGCGATCTTCTTTTGGAATGTCAACGTTGCCGGAATTGGTGCCATGCCGCCTGCGTGGACGTCGATCATGCTGAATTTCGCTTACTTCAACGTGAACGTCGTTTTGTTTGCCCGTATTGCCGCGTGAATGCGAATACGAATGCTGCGATAACAGTAAATACGACGCCTTCACATTTGCAGGAAAATAAGCCTTCCACCGTGGGCTGGTTCGTTCCGGGCGGCGGGAAAGCGCAGGACCCGATGACGTCGTCGTCGTCGACGGCAGGGGAGGCCCTGGATGGGGTTCCCTCGCCCTCTCCGTCGCCCCTGTCCTCGTTCTTTTCGCCCTTTCCATTTCGTCGGCCGCCGCCGCCCCGCCAGAGCGCGATCAAACTCCGCGAGGTCCCCGATCGCATCCCGAGCTCGCCGGCGCTCACGCGGAAGCTGCAATGCCTCCTCGCCGCGCTCTACGACCTCGCGCACGACCTCGGCTACGACCTCCTCGACCTCCCCGCGATGCGGTTGAGCGAGCAGGAGGGCGAGCAATGTCTCGAGTGCTGCGCGGAGGCCGTCCGGCAGGCCACCTTCTCCGAAAGCTACCCCGCTTACTGCCTAAAAGAGGTCCGAAACGCCCTCCACCCGTACGTCCAGGCCACCCTCGCGCGCGCGCACCCGCGAGCCTCGGCGACGGAATCCCCGAAAGCCACACCGTCCCCTCCACGCATCGCCTCGATGGTGATTTCGAACGGCATGGACGGGTACGGGAACCTGAAATCGACCATCACGCAGCTTAAAAGCTCCATTAATCGCGGCATCGTCCACTTACACCACCTCACGCCCTTTCAGCTCCAGTGTTTGGCCATCTCGGACGTTTCCGATATCGTGCATATCGAGCTGAGCGCCACGCACGTTGAATTTCAACGCCGAGGCCTAGCAAAGCTGTTGATGGCGGTGGATCTTCTCAAATGGGCGCTGCGAGGCCGTACTCGGGTTTATTTAAACATGGCGATTGAAAAGCACCTTGTGGAGGACGGTTCGAGGGTGGAATTTGCCTCCCCAACGGCCTCGAAAAGGCTCTACGAGTCGTTTGGCTTCCTCGACGTCTTTCCTCGCTATGATGCACAAACGGGAAAGGAGCGGTGGACAGCGAAGGAGGCGGATATGGGTCGTGTGATGGCGAACCTCGATTTCCTCCCGCACGCAATGGCGGTTGCCAAAAACCTATTCGAAACCCATAAAAAGGCACGAGAAGGGGTCAAACGTAGTAATGTGTTGGACTTGAATCAAAAGGCTAAGGAAAATGCGTTGGTTTTACGCCTGGGGGGGGGTGCTTTGGGGGGTCATTTGGAAGGAAAGAAGGACTCTCCTCTACGAGGTCGCGCGGCAATGCAAGTCAAACGGGAACGCGTGACTTCCTCGTCTTCAGAGCCGCCTAGCGCTTTGCCCCATTCACGACGAAAGTTATCCTTACTTAATCCTTAATACCAAAAATAATTGGAATGGGAAGGAAAGGGGAGGAGGGGGGTGAAGAAGGAAGTGGCATGATATGTATACAGAATAGAAACAACCAAAGAAGAGGGAATATAATACATAATGA
Organism: Phytomonas francai; assembly: GCA_001766655.1. Lineage (NCBI taxonomy): Eukaryota > Euglenozoa > Kinetoplastea > Trypanosomatida > Trypanosomatidae > Phytomonas > Phytomonas francai. The sequence goes on from MJCC01000009.1 coordinate 285,610, forward strand.
TCGATGCTAACAGTCCTTTTTGATTTTCGACTTGGAGGACAGACCTAAGGTATTCAAACTGCTGCTTTTTGAATTGCAGTTGATGAAGCTATAGGAAGGGAGCTTTTTTATTCCTTTATGTTTTCCCCTGATTTTATCCCTCATAAGATAGAAGAAGAAGGACGGGTTGTGAGTCTGCATCGGTGGGTGTGTGGGTGGGTGGGTGTGTATCTACGGAAGGGACAAGGTGACTTGTAGAACAAGTTCCCTTGGTATTCTTGGAATTGTCAGATACAGTTGGTGTACATTCCATGTTTGCATGATATTTTGGGGTACCATGCCTAACTCCATAAGAATCAAAAAAAAATCCTTACGGCTTTTTGTACTTATTGGAATATCTTGTTCACTCTGGATGCGTGTAGTTTCTCTCCTTATTCACTATTGTCACCCCTACAACTGGCATTACTTTTACCAAAATCCATTTAAAATTTTAAGACGCGGTGCCATAGTGTCCAACTAGTCTTTCCGCTTTTTAAGGGACTACCATTTTTGAATACCACACCTCATAAAAGAATACTGTCCCCCGTAATACAACAATTTTTACTAGCGTTGTTTATTTAGCTCATTACCAATTGAATAAAAACCCCAAGAGGTTAAAGAAGGAGAGGGGACGAATCGTCAGTCAGGCTGAATTTCTCTTCTTCTCATGCTTCGCAGGTCGCAGTGGTGCTGGAAGGCGAAATCTCTTCAGCAAATGTTTCGCAAGCTCAAGCTCGCCGGAGCCCATCCAGACGTTTTATGGGGCATCGACGCCCAAAAAGCCCAGCACAATGGGGAGGAGATGATTCGCTTAGAAACACTCATGCACGAAAGGGAAAAACGCTCGTTAATGGGCTCCTATGGGGGCGCCTCGGCGTCTTCCACGAACACGCCTCGCACCGACGCACCTGAAAACTTTCTTTTTTGGTTTAAATCGGATCCTTCAGACGAAAACGACACCATTTTACGTGCCGTGCGGTTCTCAATTACACCGCATTCCTTGAATTCTATCGTCAAACGCCAGCTTTCAGAGCTTTTCGAGCAGGTTGGCATCCACGACGAGTTTGACCTCGGCATGGACGAGGGAAAAGGGGAAATGAATTTAGAATCTGCCCTCCGCTACGCCGATAAGCAGCAGAACGAGCACCTCTACCAGGCCTCCGTCCTTTACGTTCGCGGGGATAAGGCGGTGGAGAATCTTCGCCGTTTTGGCGTGCTTTTAGTGATTTCCGAAAATGACATTTCCTACCTCGCTACCCTGCCGGAAACGGTGGTGTCTTCGCATGGCTCCCCCTCTTCTCCCGAGGGGTTCGAGCAGCCGATTTATCACCACACGAGGGGGGTCAACGCGCCGTACGTTCCCGCGAAAGGAATTATCGGCCCCAACGGCGAGGTCGACCCGGAAGTGCAGGATTTTATGCGGGAAAGAGGACTGCGGCCCTTTGAACTCCGCATGGCGGGGAGCTTCTCCTCCGTCGAGCGTTTCGTCGTCGCGTTCGAGAGGCTAGAGCGGATGTACGAGGTCCACCGCGGCCGCGCGATGCGCTCCGCCGTTTGCATTGTGATTAGCCTGACGTCAGGGGATCATTTTATCGCGCCGGATGGGTCCATTGTCCTTTCCCTCCAGCGAATGCCCTCCTGGGAGGAGTTTATGCTTTCCCTTCCGCAGGACGTATGGAAGGATTGCGTGGAAAAGCACAAAGATTGGCGAATTGGTCTCGCACCGAAGCTTCAGGAGCGGAAGCGTCATCTCGCGCGGATTTCGGATATGTTTAATGTGTTCAAGATCACGATGGAGGCTCCGGTAGGAGGCCGCCTACACTGGCAGGAGGAGCTTATTCAACGGTTTTTAAAAGAAGAAATCGTCATTCGCCGTGCGGTGATGAAGTACAACCTAAAGTCCGATTTGCTTAAAAAACGTGGTGAAATCAGTATTGTGGATCACCTTTACAACACAATCTCGGGCGCAAATGATGCGGCGCGGAAAGAGATTGCGTTTCGTATCACCGGCGACGGAAATTTGGTCTTCAACCAAAGCATGATGAACACCGGGCAGATGCTTCGAGTGTTGAAGGATAACCTCAAGCGCATTGAATCCTTCCGAAAGAAGCATGATGAGGTGATCAAGATACTAGAGCATCTTAGCCGCCGCGTTCCTCTTGATTTCAGCGTGGATACGGAGTGGAAACTACGGGAAACGAACTTAGTGAACTCACTAGAGCGATTCCTCTCGACGATTAAACAAAACGAATCGGAGCTCGCGACTTTTCTGAATGCTCTTCTCCATAAAAGCACGTGGCCGCCGCCATCCTCGTCCTCGCCGTTGCGTGGAAAGAGTAGTAGTGGAGGAGAGGTATCGATTCCGTTAAGCAGTTTGCCTGTAAAAAAGCGCATGGTTTGGGTGATTTCGGATCGCTACGATACGCTTCCTAGTGGGGTGCTTTTCATCCCATACGATGTCAACTTTGACTCGATAAAAAGGATGCTTCTCCCTACGACGTAAAGCGGAAGCGGAGGAGTAGCAGAGCCTAACAATAAGAGAGAGGCGGCTGATGAAATGCTAAACCGTTGCCATTTTACCTAAAAACACAAGCAATACAAACGATGCACCATACCCTCGAACGCTCCCGTCCGTGGGGTTACTATTATTTTTGATGTACGCGCTTGCGTTGTTGGTTGCCATGCCTACTCCCCTCCCATTCCGACGCCACTTCAATAGCAAAAAAAAAAAAGAGAAAAAAAGAAAAAACCGTACGAATCCGACGCGGGGGCGATGCTACGGCGCGTCCTCGGGCTGCGCGCGATGACGCCCGCGGCGGCGCTGAAAATTCTCGCGCTGCCGCCCGCGGCGGAGCTGAGCGCGGGAGGGGTCAAAAAGGCCTTCATCCGGCAGACCCTCCGCTGCCACCCCGACCTCCACCCCGACGACCCCGGCGCCGCCGACCGCTTCCGCGAGCTCGCGGAGGCCCTCGACGTCGCGCTCCGCGGCCTGCAGGCGCGCGAGGGCCTCGCGGGGGGGG
>MJCC01000009.1:288792-405960 GCA_001766655.1 Phytomonas francai
AGGAGGTCGCCGCCGTCTGCCGCGCCGAGGCCCGCGCGCGCCGGCGCCTGGCGGAATTTTGCGCGGCCCTCCCCGGGCTCCTCGCGGGCGGCCGCCCCGCGGCGCTTTTTGAGGCCGTCGCCTTTTTTAACGTCCGGTACGCCGCGGCGATGGCGGCGGCCGCGGGGCGCTTTTCGAAGGCCCTCCCCGCCGTCGTCCGGCGCGTCGTGCGAAACCGGCGGCGGTTCGTCGGGGGTCGGCGGGGGTCGGCGGCCGCGCGCGGGTTCGGGACGGGGCGGCGGCCGCTCGAGCAGCCCATCGAGGCGATGCCGATGAAGCCGCTCGTTTTGGTCGGCGCCCTCGTCCTCGACGTCGGCGGGGGCGAAAAAAGGGGAGGAAAAGGGGGGCCGAACGAAAACGATTCGGCGGAGGCGCGCGCGGGCTTCACGAGCACCTGCGGCGTCTCCCACCCCCGCGAGGTGCTCGTCGCCGACGAGCTCAAGTGCGTGATCGACCCCGCCGACAGCATCGCCGATATCGCGGAGAAGCTCTCCGCCTGGGAGGCCGTCAGCTTCGAGCGCCTCCAACTCGAGCTCGCGATCGTCGACGTCTGCGCGGAGTTGTCGAGTTTGCTGGCCGTCGAGCCCCACGACCGCGAGGGGAATCCATTTTTTAGCGCGGTGCCCCAACTCCAGCGCTCGTACACAGAAGTTGACGGGTTTCTTCGGAGACTGCAGAAGCTCACGTGTGAACTTTGTGGGGCCTTCGCGCACGACGGCACCGCCACCCATACGGCCGCCGTAAACGCCCTACGCGAAGAGCTGCTATCGCGTATTGACCCCGTAAACGGCCAGGGTGGGACTCAAAATCGGCGCGAAAAGGAAGAGGGGGAGGAAAGGAGAGGAGACGGGGGGGCGAGCCCTGTTCAGGAAAGGGCTGCGCGGCTTATTCTGCGTTGTCGCTGCCTTTCGGTATTGGCGGCGCCATATATTAAGGGAGGCGTTCGTTTAACCTGGTGCCGATCCGCCGAATCGGACGATGCGCCGCACAAAATCCTCGAAGAAGCGACGATGCACGAAAGGGATGAGAAAGGAGAGCCTCCCGTGAAAAAGAAGGTCTTTGAGCAGGACAAGGAGAATCCTTCGGAGACTTCCGACTTCGGGGTTTGTCGTCATTCCAGCTGCTGCACGGCGGAATCCATCGCCTTTGCGGTCTCGGTTGGGCTTAAGAGTGAGCAACTGCCTCCTTTTTTATCTGCCCTCGCGGCTGCGCTTGAGCATGTGTTTATCGAAGGCACGAAAGCTGCGCGCCTGCTGGACGCACTCGTGGCGCTTCGCACGCAAACAACGCGTGAGGAGTTCATCCCACGGCAAAACTCGGATCACGACTCCGAGGACGAATCCCCATACCGCTATCGCGGTCCCATTCACTCCTTTCCGCGGGTGCGAAACATGGAAACGGCACAGGAGCTTCGCTTTTGGCAGCTCCTGCACGACCATCGCGAGTACCTCGCGCGGCATGCCCATTCCATTCAAACGATGAACGTCTTTTTCGAATGCCCGCCCTACGATGCAAATGAAATAGACTCCCTTTCCGCACATCGCCCAGCATCAGAGGGGGTTTTCGCTGGGTGGTATGGCCCTGGGAAGGATGATGCCGACGACGTCGTGCTCGCCACCGCGCAGCTGGAGAGCGACGCGGCCTTCCGCGCGTGGTTGGAGGACGTCGTCGAGCAGTCCGCCATGAACAAAGAAGCCCAGCGTCTTTTAAACGAGGCCGGGGTCGGCTACGTCGACCGCGATCCGGCGCTGCCGCTCGCGAATTATCTCTCGTTTGTGAACATCTTTACCAAGTCGACGGCGGTCCGCGCGGTGCTTGAGCGCGGAAAGGCGGAAGGCTGTCGCGTGGTCAGGACGGAGGACATCGGGCTGAACATCGTCGTGGGCTCGGAGTGCGATGTGCGGGATGGCGGGAAGCTGCTCATCCCATGGTATCTTGATCCGACCCTCCTGCTCGCTCTCCTCGGGGAAGCGAAGAGTCCGCTGCCTGCTTTGACAAGCCCCGAAGCGGATTCATGATTGATACCCGTATGCCATCGTCATGCCCCCATCCTCTCCGAGTCCGAGTTGCCTTTGTTGGTGTTTCCACTGGATATCCTTAATTACACCGGGATCCGCAATTTCTCTGTCTTGTGTTCCTTCTCCCACAAGATGAAGACAAAAGCGGGGGGGGGGGGGGGGGGGACAAAGCGATCACCCCATATTGTTTTCCTTCGAGAAGCTCCTCCGCATTATTACTATCTCACCTACACCGAGAGGTTTGCATCCCTAATGGCTTTTTCCTTGTTTATAACAATCGTTTTTTTTTGCTCAAATTCTTTTTCTCAAATTATTAGCCTTCTATTCTCCTGCGGTTTCTAGCCTCTTGCTTCATATTACGAATTAGCGGATTTCTGCTATACATTTATTATCCATATACACAAACATATACAAAAAAATTACCATAAAACACACGTACCTACCCACTTTACGATGCCGCCCAAGCGTCAAGTCTTGAAGATCATCATTCTGGGAGATAGCGGGGTTGGAAAGACCTCGCTGATGCAGCAGTACGTGAACCACAAGTTTGACAATCGGTACAAGGCGACGATTGGGGCCGACTTCCTGAGCAAGGATATCGAAATCAACGGCCAGGTGGTGACACTGCAGATCTGGGACACGGCGGGGCAGGAGCGCTTTCAGTCGCTCGGATCGGCGTTCTATCGTGGGGCCGATGCCTGCATACTCGTGTTCGACGTCACTCAACCCGACAGCTTTGCCCACCTCAGCCTGTGGCTGGAGGAGTTCAGCATCCAGGCGGGAAACCGGGATAGCGTCTTGATTGGCAACAAGACCGACCTGAACGAGCGCCGACGGGTCTCGACCAAGACCGCACAGATGTGGTGTGCGAAGCAAAATATGAACAACAGCACCGCTTCGAATATCGCCTCGTGCGAGATGAAGTATTTTGAATCGTCTGCTAAGGAAAATATCTCCGTGGACGATGCCTTTTTGGCCGTCTCCACTGCGGCTTTGGCGAGGAAAGTGGCCACTGAAGAAGAAGTAGTGGAGCGACCGGAAACGATTGTTTTGTCCTCCAGCCAGCCGGAACAAGCACCCCGCTCATTATGCAGTTGCTGAATAGATGATAACCAGAAATAAAAAATGAAGACATATACTTTTTGTTTGTATTTTCCTCTATAGAATTAGCCAATGCGTAAACAAAGGGTAGAGGAGAAGAAAGTAAAAGCCAAGAAAGTACCGTGTTGAAAACGGTAAAAAGGGTACTAGGAAATCTATGACATATTTAAAAGAAGCAGTGTGAAAATAATAAACTGACTTTTGAAACCCCCATGCGTTGCCAAGCGGCACAATAATGCTCGGTACCACATGCCTTTTATTTTCCCATTCTCTTTTTCGTAGTATATTTACACTGAAATCGCACAAAAATGACCCATAGCACAACCGAACGGGGGGGGGGGGTGTAGAACCTCGGAATTAATCCCATTTTCGTGGAATTGAGATGTCGCAGCGTAGCTCCCATAGTGTAGCGGTTATCACCTCGGACTCTGAATCCGATAACCCTGGTTCGAGTCCAGGTGGGAGTGATTTTTTTAAATCTCCTCCCTAGGGAGGATGACACATCGACCCTTTCGAGGGAAAGCCACCGTTGCTCTCATAGCTCAGTCGGTTAGAGCGTGGGTCTAATAAGCCCAAGGTCACAGGTTCGACCCCTGTTGGGAGCACTTTTTTCCCACCCCCTTGCAAGATTACGGACCGTGTAAAAACCGTGGCGCTGCTGTGCCGGGGTTCCCGAGTTGGTCAAAGGGGTGAGACTTAAGTTCTCATGCGTCAGCTTCGTGGGTTCGAACCCCACCTCCGGCAGCCTTTTTCCTTTGCAGTGGTCCAGCGCTTAGTGTCTTTTTCGGGTATTTGGGAAACAAAATTGAGGACAGAGAAGAAAACGAAACTTTTGCCACAAGAAAAGGGGAATGTTGTCCCACTGAAGCGTGCATGCGATATCACTCTAATCGGAATACTTTTTTTTTCCCATCCGCTGCCTCACTTTCGATTACGTGAAGGGAATGTTTTTAGTTGAAAATACATTTCCGTTCGGACGCGCCTATTTTTCCTTTTTATTCACCCACAACAACATCGTGAAAAGAAAAAGAGGCTGTTTCCTCATGAGGAGTTCAGAGTCTATGGGGATCTGGTTCGAATACTTCCCCCAGCTCACTCCGCATTCCACTGGAACGTCCGAGACAAATTTGCCTCCTAAAAATTCCTAACCTAGTTACTTTAAAAAAATAGCCAAATAATTTTTCTAGGAATTACTTACCGCTCTACTAAACCTTTACATCTTCCCATTTTCAAAACTTGCGGAGTTCGCTCCCTAACACACACACACACACACACACACACCAGTGCCATAAAATTACAAAGACGCCTTCAAAAATATGTCGCTCCCAGAGGGTAGTTGTGCGGGGAGCTTGAACCCTGCCGTGTCCTTCACGATATGCTTAAAAATACCGTACATGTATAATTGAAAATACACAAACCAATTAATTGCGTACGGGTCAAATACAAACAGTTTCCTACTGCGCTCGTTCAGTCCGTCGTCTAATTTATTGGAGTTCTTGCACGAAAACATCCACTCATTCGTCGTAAAATCATAGAACTCCCAGTTTAGCATGTCAGCGCGACGAACCGCCCTGCCTAGTCTCTCAATCTGCCCTTGCTTCTTGGAAGAGCCGATCGGCTCGGGAAGCTTAACGAGAAACTTCAGCGCCAGATACGGCGCGTAGCGCATGAGATGATAGCGCAGCATATAGTATTTCTTACAAGTCGTCAAAACCACATTGCAGTTGCTCAACGACTTAGGGTGGCGCCTTTCTGCCAAGATGTAGTTGCTTATGGCATCCTTCACGCGGCCCCAATTCACGCGATTTTCCGAGCCCGATACGGCCGCGTGGTAAATCATCAGCGGCTCCACAGGGAGCGGGGTGCGGCCCCTCTCGACCTCCTTGGCCTCACAAGGGGTCGCCGCCCGCGCCGGCGTCGCGATGGCGGCCACCGCCAACGCCGTCTTCGGCGCCGCCTTGCCCACCCACGGCACGGCGACCGGCGCCGGGGCCCCCGCCATGATCGCGGCCGCGTCGGGGCTGCCCTCGGCACGCAGCCCCACCGACTTTTCCTCTCCCATCTCGGCCTGCCGGAGGGCGTTGCGCGCCCTGTGACGCTGCTGCGTCTGGAACAGGGCCTTGATCATAATGTTCACGACAAAATCGACCGGGACGATGTCGCACGTCTTATTTTCGTCGCACAAGAGCTCCTTCACGACGCCAAAGCCAACGGTGAGAATGAGCCCGCCGGCGGCCGTCAGGACGTCCACCCAGCCCGGCATCGGTTCGTAGTAGCTGCAGCCGATAATCGAGGGCCGCACGATGGCGAGCGGGATGTCACCGCGATACTTTTCGATGAGCTTCTCGCCCATATTCTTGGTAAAGGTGTACGTGTTGGGGAAGCCCAGCCGCTTCAAGTACTGGTCAGTCTGTTTGTTGAGCTCGGCAGGATGGATGTCCAAGATGGCCTTGACCATCTCCTCCGCGTCGAACTGCAGCGGGTAAATCACCTCCTCGTTCACATGCTCGGGGCCTTGACGCTGATAGTTGACGTAGCAAGTCGACACGTGCACTATCGCCTCGAGTTTCTTGCAGGTCTTCGCCAGCGCCAGCATCCGCAACGGGCCAAGCGTGTTCATCTGCACTGACAGGTCAAGCCGCTCGTTAAAGTTAACGGTGGCGGCGATGTGGAATATGAGGTTCACCTCATTCGCAATCGTCGTGCGGTCCTTCTCCGACAACCCGAGGTGGTCCTCTGTGATATCGCCGCTCAAGGGCTTGATTTTGTTGCACAGCTCGCTCCACTTGGCGTCCCCGACGGCCTTACGAATGGGCTCAAAACACGGGGATTTAAATAACTCCAACTCTAGACGTTCTTGCATTTTCAAGTAGCGTTTGTATTCTCGCGAATTTTTTCCGCGCATAAGCAGGTAGATGGTGCGCACATCACCGAACTCCTTCAGAATTTTATACAGTAAAACTTTTCCAACGAAACCGGTCCCGCCTGTTATGAGAATGACGCGCCCAGCAAAGCCTTCTCGAATGTCCATAGCAGTAATATTTCCCCACCCACAAAAAAAAAATGATCAATAGATAAATAAAAATACCTGAATGGATAGAAAAGGAAATCAAGTCCGGAAAGAGTAAAAAGGCGGGAGAGATCTTTTGATGAAAGACAAGTGAATTAACGGAATTCTATATATAAAGGAAAGGAGAAGAGGTAACGAATTCATTATCTTTTAAACTGAAACAATCGCGCTTCTCAGTTCACTCCCACAATTTCGAAGGAAGGCACGTACTGGCGGACAGGTGTCGTTGAACCTTTTTTTTTGTTTTGCTTAATTTTTCTCACACACCTGAACAAACCCCTGACCACTATTGCCAAGTTCTACCCATGCAAAGAGGTCAAACCGTACTATCAGTACCGTGTGCTCATTAAAAAATGACCTTTCTCGCACCCTCCCTTCTGAGAAACCGATAGTTTCACTCCACCGTCGCGATCATTCTTGCAAGCATGGCAGCTAGCTGCAGCGGAGTCCCCACGCCCTCAGCAATACGCATTGTCGTTTCAGCTATGACCTTGAGCACCTCTAGCTGCTGAACCTCATTGCGGAACATCTGGACCTTCATCTGTGCGACTCTAAAGAAGGTCGAAATGACGTCCGACGGTGCGTACCCGCGGCGAAGCAGTCGAGTTGTCTCCTTGTGCGCCTCCGCCAGATCTTTTTTTGTGAGGCATGCCGTCAGGATGTTCTCCACGAGCACCGGGTGTGGTTGATCGCACACCTTGAAGACGTTCTCAGCGTTGACCATGGCATAGCCCGTGTGGGTCGCCTGCAGCGCGTTCATGGCCTGTCGAAGGTCGCCCTCCGCGAGGTACAGCAAGGCCTCGAGCCCGTCGTCGGTGTACTGGACGTTCTCCTGCTTCACGACGTCCATCAGGCGCTTCAGAATGTCAACATTAGAGAGCTTCTCGAAGCGCACGATGGCGCATCGAGACTGGATCGGTTCGATGATTTTGCTGCTTTGATTGCAGGCAAAGGCAAAGCGCGTGGTCGCGCTGTAGAGCTCCATCGTACGCCGCAGTGCCTGCTGCGCCGCAGGAGTCATGCTGTCCGCCTCGTCGAGCAGGACGATTTTGTGCAGGGCGATTCCGCCCGCGGAGTCGCCGTTCGGCCCCCCCCCAGGGAGCGTCTTCTTCGTCTGTGCGAAGAGTTTAATCCGCTCCCGTACGACGTCGAGGCCGCGGTCGTCGCTCGCGTTCAGCTCGAGCACCGCGTCTTTCAAGATATCCCGGTCGCCCGCCGAGGACGACGCGGCGGCCGATCCCCGCAAAAGGAGGTCGCGGGCTAAGCAGAGCATGCTCGTAGTCTTTCCGGTACCAGGCGGGCCGCACAGCAGCAGGTTGGGGAGGTTGCCCTCCCTCGCGATGACCTGCAAACGCGAGACCGCCTCGGTGTTGCCCACGATCTCGGACATCGTCTGGGGGCGGTACATTTCGATCCACGGCGAGCTTAATGACGACATGATTGCTCCCCAACCACGTCTCCTCCTCAACACACTTTTCTTCTATGAGTTTTAATAACTTGGATTATTTCTATTCGCTTGCGTGCGTGTTTGTGTGTGTGATGGTATCGAAGACCAGTTCTTTTTTCCCGTTTAGCGCAAACAAGAAAGAGAGAAAGAGAGAAAGGAGAGATTAGGTTGCCTGTTATATTAAATTGTTATCACTACAATACTGCAGGTTATTAGTGGACCCAAAATGTAATGATCTTCCATTGGCATGATGGGCTGTTCTTAGCAACAAATAGAGAAATATAAAACAAGGAACTGCTGGATAAATGAATACAAACAAATAAATGGAAAAAAAAAGTTACCTTCCCTATACAAAGCACGTTTGGTACGACAAGTGAAACGCCTCTGAGGGAGACCCGGTATTATCATGTCTTGGCGCAGTAAACCCTTCTCTGCCATGCACGCGAAGAGTCAGACGCCTCGACCTTTCCACGTCTCATCAAGTCATCCTTCCAGTCGTAAAGGTGTGTAAGGAGTACGATCGGGGGTAGTGAGAACCATCAAGTCGCGCTGCATGACTTGAGGCAGGGTCCGACAACGTTCAGCCACGGCAGCTTTTCACTGTACCCCCCACACACCCCACCCCTGAAGTCTCCCAACACAACCTCATGGTAGGCTAAAATGTCGTTAGCTTACAGCACATTTTTACCCTAGATAATGTTTCCCCTTAATATGTGGTCAATAATAATAATAATAATAATAATAAATACTGTAGGACCTTGACGTCCTATCTTTTTTATTACCAGAATAATTCGTTACCTCATTCAAAAAGTTATATTGCCGTAACAACAAAACTAAAAGTAACTTCGCATACCCAAAGGGGTGTTGACAGAAACGATCAAACAAAAACGCAAAATAGATCCTCGTTCGGAAATCTTTCATGAAGCTGCGCGTACAAACTATAATCCAGCGATAAAATGGGGAGCTAATGTATCATAGTCCAAGATTGCATAACATGCGTACACCACTGTCAACGTAAAACGAATGATGCGATAGTATTCCTGCAAAACCCACGATCCTGTTTACACGTATACAAAGAATGGAATCTTCTTAGTACCGATTCAACAACAACAACAAAATCTGCACAAAAATGGAAAATAAAGAGTCTTTAACACCAAGATTGCTGTTATCCTTCATAAAAACAATCCATCAATGACCGATAACTTGGAGTAACTTTGACGCGGAATCCCTGCAAGCGATAGAATGCAACAGTGGCATAAAAAGAGGAAAAGACATGACTTTAGGAGGAGATTTGGGCGCAAGCCGACCATCCTGCGTCAAGGACCCACCACAGAATTAATAATAGTACGCGCTTCTTGGAATAAAAAATTATTCCCATGCATGCGGTACCGCGGCTTGAAAGCCGAGACGCGAAAATGAATCTACTTATCCGCACCATCCTCTCTACTCTGGTTAGAAAACCTCACATCCTTGAGCACCGCCACAAGTCTATCCCACTCTTTCAGGCTGCCCTTTCCGCGAAACCCCTGCTTCGACAAGCCACCCTTGAGGTCCTGCAGCACCGCCTTCGTGATCGAGGCGACCTCCTCGATCCGCTTCGCATCGGGCCCCCAAATCGTGACCTGCCCCGACACGTTCTTGCCGGGCACGACGCTGTAGAGCGGAATGAGCGCGTCGACGTCGACCGCCCAGGCGGAGACCAGGACGACGTCCCCCAGCCCCGCCTCCGTGAGCTGGTTGCGAACGGCGTAGAAGAAGTCGAGGCCGACGTCATCGCGGCGGAGCGCGACGACCTCGCGGGCGCCGGCGCCGATCTCGCCCGCGAGCGCGCGCGCCGCGTCCCGCGCGAGCTCCTCGGTCGACCACCGCCGGAGCCGCCGCTCCGCCGCCGCGGCGTCCTCGAGGCGTTTGTGGAGGGTCCCGACGAAGTCCGGGGGCGGGGTGCCGCCGAGCTCGAGGCCGATCCCGCGCTCCCGCGCGTGCATCTCGCGGAACCGCGCGATCGCGCGGTTGCCCGTGAGGAAGTGGAGCTTGAGGGTCCCCCCCTTGACCTCCTGGTGGAGCACGTGCAGGACGTGCAGCCGCGCGAGGCTCGGGAGGTGGGTCCCGCAGCAGGTGCAGCTGTCGATGCCGCGAATCGTGACGGTGCGAATGGGGCCCGCGACGTCCTCCGGGATCTCGCGCCCGCGGATCGCGAACGGGTCCGGGTCGACCCCCTCGCGATCCGCGGGCCCCCCGTCCGACGCCGTCCGCGCCGCCCTGCGGCCCGCGGCCTCGGCCAGACACGCCTCGCGGCTCTCGAAGAGCTCAAAGACGACCTCCGCGGCCTCGGCGATGCAGGCGTTGCAGCGGTCCTCGATACGCCGGATCATCTCCGTCGTGATCTTCTTCGTCGCGGGGTTGATGAAATCGCTGTAGGGCCGGTTCTGCTCGGGGTCGGCGAGGTAGGCCGCGATGTCGAGCGTGATGAAGCAGGTGGGGTGGGTCAGGGCCCAGCTGATGGTCGGCAGGCCCATCATCGCGGCGTCGTTGACGACGGCGGTCAGCAGGTGTTGGCCGGTGTGATGCTGCATGTGGTCGAGGCGCCGCGGCCAGTCGACTTTTTGCACCACCACGGCCCCGACGGGGAAGGCGGAGGGGCTCGTCAGGACGCAAACGTCGCCCCGCCGCTGGACGTTCGTGATGGCGACCTCGCCCGTCGGCGGAACGGCGTCGGCCAGTTGAAGGGTGCCGAAGTCGCACGGCTGCCCGCCCCCTTCCGGGAAGAGAACGGAGTCGCTGCAAATGATATCATACGCCGCCGCGGGCGAGTTGTCGACCGACTTATTTTTTTTCTTCGAAGGGACGGTCTTGGCGGGCTCACAGGAGACCACCGTGGTGGTGAGCTCCCGCAACAAAGGATTGCGCAAGCAGGATAATTCGGCGATGCGAGCGATGGACATTTTTTATAATCTTGAAATCAAAAAAGACATGCGAATCAAGAGATAATATATATATATATATAGAAGTACATGGATAGGGAAAAAATAGTCTCCGTCGGAGCGCCTCATTGTGAGTAAATGATAGTGCAATCTGTTGACCTATTGGATAACAGAATCCACACCGTAGAAAAAAAAAAAGAAGCGAAGGTATTCGAAAAAGAATCCGCACAGGAAAAACAAAAGCCAAAGAGTATTCATACCTCTTTCTCCTCAGAGTCCACATAACTACAACAATCTCGGCTGCAAACCGACAGACCACAACGGAGAACCCTATTGATTATATATAGATATAGATATAGGTATGCATTTACTCCACGGAAGTTGCCCACAATGCCACAAAAGGGTTCTCTATCCTGCTTCGATTTAGGATACCTTTGATAGCAGGGGAGGTAGCATCAATAAGATGTCCGCCATGCCGGCGGTCGTAGACATCGTACCACATCCCGCGGTTTCCTCCCGGAAATGTGCTTCCTTCTCATTGATATCAGAGCCTTCACCGCCAGAACACGGCTCCCTCATCGTGAGCAGCTGCATCCTACCCGCATCTCGAACATTGAGATAGAAAAGAATATGCTGCGCCAGCTCCACCGTCCTCTCGGTGCATCTCGACAGGACTCCTTTATGGACTGTACTACCCAAGGAACTATCGGGGACTGCAAAGAGGGCTTGCAATCCTACACGCATCGTAGGGACAAACTTCGAAAGTGCATCGGCACCGCACTCATCTGCTGAAAAAAGCAGATGCCCTGAGCTTACCATGAACCACAACACGCGAAGAAGCTTATAAACAACGTTATCCACAACGGCAGGGTGATTGACCAAAACCCCCCTCGTCGACGACGCGGCATCGCCACGGCTCTGCTTCTCATTTGCCGAATCCCGCCCAGATTCCTCGTCCAAGGACTGCCCATTCCCCGCGTCCGCTTCCTTCACGGGCGTGTGGAGGCGGAGCGCGAAAAGAAGCCGCGGCACGAGTAGAAATGTGTCGTGCAGGGCTTGGGAAGCCGCCAAATTCCCTTGCCCGGACCGGCTGCCGTGTGGTATTTCGCACCTTCCCGTTTTGCCCGCGCGTCGATTGGGCGCGGCGTCTGCGCTCGCGACGAGGTCCGACCGTGTTAAGGGGAACTGCGCAAGACGCACAACGATAGCGGTCGCGCAACCCAGGATTCGCATAAGAAATGCATCCCTCCTGTCATCGGATGGGGCACGCTTAACACGGGGGCCTTTATGACGCTGTATACCCCCTTGCAGGTGCTCTTGGATATGCTGTATGACGGCCCGGAGAAGCAGCGGCGCGAAGGGGAGAAGCCTCTGGCTTATCGTATCGGATGGTTTGCGAGGTCGCCCTTCATGCTCGCCAACTTGGGGAGATAGGGATGCCGTCGTCATCGAATGGGCGTTATTGCCATGTCCCCCGTCCTCGTCTGGAACCTCGATCGCGTTGGCATCAAAAGTCTGTGTTGTAGTGAAGGAAGCGGCAGGCATTTGGATGAGATTGGGGAAAAGACACAGCGTCAGAAGGTACACCTCAAGTGAGCCAAGTAAATGTCGCGAAGAAAGCTTCACCTCAGGCCTTAGAGGTGAGGAAGACCGTGAGACTTTTGAGAAAGCCGTGTGAAAATACTGATAGAGGCTATTCCATCCTTCCTCAAGTGTCGCTAGAGGTGCACTGATTTGGGCAAGCACAAGGGCAAAATCCACTCGGTTGTATTTAGCTTGTGTGGTGAGCCCTCCTGCAGACCGGGAAGACGAATCCGATAGAAGTGACGGCGATTGCACGCTACCGTGGTCTCCCTTTTCCTTCCGAAGGATCTCCGCAGTGGTAACTGGCACCTTGTGGAAGAACAACTTTTTCATGGTCTGAAGCTCGGGTTTGGATAGAAAGATCTTCCCAAGGTCACCGCTAACCCCGCCTTGTGCCCCCCCCCCCACCCCGTCTCGCCGCGCCACCTCTTTTTGCTTCAAAAAAGTCAGAACAACGGCAAAGGAGGAGCCCAGAGCAACCGCGGCGGAAAGCTTCTCCTCGTGCCGAAATAATGCCAGCTGCAATTCCATCAACTCCTTCCACACGTTCGACCACTGTGGGAGCAGCTCCTTGAAAAGGTCCAACACCAGCTCGGGATGACGCCAATCGGGTGCGGCGCACAATACCCCGCTAGTGGACGGCGCGATCGGAGCCCAATCCGGCGCCCCGTCCCCCTCCTCATTCGGTGCGGGTTCGAGGGAAAGCCCGGCCTCCGCGGGCGACATAAGAAAGACCGACAGGAGGGCTGCCAGGACGTGGAGGTGTGGGGTGCGCAGCACCAGCGCCGAGACGCGCCGGACCAGGCCCAGCATCCACGTCTCCTCTTGCAGGGAGTCCTGGGCCCCCGCGAGCGCCGTCGGCCTCCCTCGCGTGGGGGCCTGCGAGGCTCCCCCGCGGGGGTGGGTGAGGGGCTGGGCGCGGGAGACCTCGCGCGCGGCCTGCCGGAGCGCCGCCGGCTCGCCGTGCGCGAGCGCGAGGGCGAGCAGCCCCACCCCGCTCAGGCGGACCGCCCCGAGGGCGTGGGTGAGGGCGACGTGGACGGTGTGGAGGACGACCTGCAGGTGCTCCACCGCCGCCGCCCCGGACAGCCGCGACGAGACCCAGTCGCCGCGGAGAAGAACGTCGAGGCAGCCCAACGCGGCCCGCCGCACATCCCCCTCGGTGTCCGTCAGTGCGTCCAGGGCGGACATGAAGACTTTCAACTTTTGCACCGGCGTCACCTCGCGCAGACGGAGAGGATCCTTGTCGCGGGGGCTATTAATTTTCATATTATTAGTGGTTTTAGTATTATGATTAGTGTTGCTGTTGTCGTACCGGTCGATGTCATCACGTATGGAAATGAAACCCGCGAACGGATCCACACGTGCACGCTCTTGAATGTCTTCGACCTCTTGAAGGGCCAGCAGACGCGACATCGCCGCAAACGCAGACGCGCGGTTGGCTGCTTTATAGTGGTTCGTATTGGCGAGAAGCTCCACGAAGCTTGACTTGGGTAGGGCCCCCTCTTTTCCTTTGGTGTGACCTCCCTGATCGAGTTGAACCTGGGAAGGGGGGTCGCCTCCGTCGATGCTGGGATTTGCACGGCCAATTGCGGCTGAGGTAGAGATTCGCAGTGTACGCGCGTGAATCTCCGCACGCGTCGCCGTCACCGGAGCAAGCTTTTTACGGCCAACTTTTTGAACTCGCTTCTTAAAAGCATCATCCCCCTTCTGCTTCTTCGGTTTTGAACGCACCATGATTCGAAACTCAACGAGAAAACAGAATCTCCTACCCTTCTCAATTAATAGACGTTCTATTATGTAATGTGTAAAGAAAAAAAAAAGATGAAGAATCAAAGAATAAGGAACAGGACAAGGTACTACGCCTGCAGACTCAAGGCATGCAGTCATAACGCATGTTGGTGCAAATAAATAACTAAATCTGCTCGCTGCAAAAATACAGCTACATCTAGGAAAGGTGCAAAAATAGGACACAGCGGTGCAGAGCCGCCGCTCATCCACCTTTGCTCACTACCCTAAAAAAAGAATTCGAGATGCTCATTGCAGAGAGTTAAAGAAGAAAAAAAAGAAAAAATATCACCCAAAAAAAAAACACAAAAAAAAAACACAAAAAAGGAGCAATCTCCGCTACTATCTTTATCCCAACACAGCAAAATCAAAGTTCTGAAAATTGAAACAAGAGAGGTGAATATAGATTTCAATTTTATTCCTTTTACTAACCCCCTTCGCTTTTCGCTAAAAATAAAAAATTCAATAGACGTTTTCAATGTGACAGAAAAGAAACTATTCCTGTTTGAATATTTACCTTTCGTTTTTTTTTGAAGTAGATAAAGAGATTACTAGTACCAATATGAATAAACTAATGGTACAAAAGGAAGAAAGATGATTCAAAAAGCTCCTGCTAGTCCCTAACACTACATCCTTGCCTCTCTTTTGAAAGTGAGAACGCATAAAGAAAGGAAAAGTATAATAAAAATTAACTAAAAGTCATGAATCATAAACTCGATAAACAGTACAAAAAAAAAAAGTGAAGATTGTATAGGTAGCTCCACTTTTATTTTTTATTATAATCGTTCACAAATAGTATTGCTTATTCTCTCCTACAATATAACAACATCTTCTCCTTGGATATAAACCTATTTTGCCCTTATCTACCGGACTCCCCTATATATGGGTGGTTTGATTGCGTTTAAATTTGTAATACTAATGGAGCTTCACTTTGGATAGATACATAGGCACGCCTACTTTTTGCATCAAAAAGACGCAGGAAACCATAATCATTCCCTTCTTTTCCTAGTATAAATAGATGGATAGCTAATTCTATTCGTTTTGTGTGTGCATGTGCGTGTGCGTGTGCGTGTGCATGTAAGGGGAGGGAAGTTACCGGTGGCTTATATTCGAAACTCTTCATTATTCTACGGTTTCATAAATAGGTTTATACAAACCCTCACCTAATAGACACGCTTGGCCGGTGGGACGTAGTCAATTTCATTGGTTAGCGGCTCCATGTGCACCGGGCGGTACGCTAATCGAATGGTTCCCTTTTCATCGTCCAGGTACGCGAGGGTGTGCTTCATCCAGTTAACGTCGTCCCGCTCGGGGTAGTCGTCGCGCGCGTGCGCACCGCGGCTCTCCCTGCGCACCAACGCACCCGTGACGGTTAACAGCGCGTTTGTGAGCAGGTTCCGGAGCTCCAGGGCCTCGATCAGGTTGCTGTTCCACACCGGTGACTTGTCATGCACGAGGGCGTGGCTGAAGTCCCGGTAGCACTCCTCGATGATGGCCTTGCCCTTCGCGAGGTTTTCCTCGGTTCGGAATACCGCCGCGTACGTGGCCATCGTCTCCTTCATGCGTTCTCGAATTCGCGCTATGGGAATGTCGCCCTTGTTGTGTAGAATTCGGTCAAGGTCGGCAATCGAAGACTCCCCGGCGTCGGGTCTCATATCCGGCTGTGTACGCTTCTCCTTGGTAAGATTGAAAATGACCGTGTTCGCGCATGACTTCCCGAACACGACGATGTCGAGCAGCGAGTTCGCGCCGAGGCGATTGGCCCCGTGCACGCTCGCGCAGGCGCACTCGCCGGCCGCGAGCAGCCCGGGCACGATGGCGTCGTCGTCGCCGTTCCGTGGGCTGACCACCTCCCCGGTCCATTGCGTGGGGACGCCGCCCATGGAGTAGTGGACGGTGGGCACGACCGGGATCGGCTCGTTCGAGACGTCGACGCCGGCGAAGATGTGGGCGCTTTCCGAGATACCCGGCAGCTTCTTGTGCAACGTCTCCGGGTCGAGGTGGTGGAGCTGCAGAAGGACGTGGTCTTTTTTCGGCCCGCAGCCGCGGCCGGCGAGAATCTCCAGCGTCATGGCCCGCGAAACGACGTCGCGACTGGCTAAATCCTTCGCTTTGGGGGCATACCGCTCCATGAAGCGCTCCCCCTGGTTGTTGATGAGATAACCGCCCTCGCCACGGGAGCCCTCCGTGATGAGCACCCCCGGGCCGTAAATTCCGGTCGGGTGGAACTGCACGAACTCTAAATCCTCTGAAGGCAGCCCCGCCCGCGCGACCATGGCGGTCCCGTCGCCGGTGCAGCTCTTCGCGCTGGTAGTGGTGAAGTACACCCGACCGTAGCCGCCCGTGCAGAGCACGGTGTACTTGCTCTTGAAGCGGTGAATGGTGCCGTCGTCGATGCTCATGGCCATCAGACCACGGCAGCACCCGTCCTCCATGATCAGGTCCAGCGCGTAGTACTCGTTGAAGAAGTTCACGCCGTACTGGAAGGACTGGCCGTAGAGGGTGTGCAGCATCGCGTGCCCGGTGCGATCCGACGCCGCGCAGGTCCGCCGCGCCTGCTTCCCGCCGTAGTGGATCGACTGCCCGCCAAAGGCGCGCTGGTAGATGAAGCCGTCTCGGGTCCGCAGGAAGGGCAGCCCCATGCTCTCCAGCTCCGACACGACGCCGGGGGCCTCCTGGCACATGTACTGGATCGCGTCCTGGTCGCCCAGCCAGTCCGAGCCCTTGATCGTGTCGTACGCGTGCCAGCGCCAGTCGTCCTCCTCGCAGTTCGCGAGCGCCGCGTTGATCCCGCCCTGCGCCGCGATCGTGTGCGAGCGCGAGGGGTACACCTTGGAGACGCAGGCCACGTCGTAGCCGGAGGCCGCGACGCCCATCGCGCAGCGAAGCCCGGAGCCGCCCGCGCCGACGACGACGCAGTCGTACGTGTGGTCGATGATCGGGTACGCCCGGCCCAGGCCGAGACGCGCGAGCGAGCGACGCAGCATCAACCCACCCAAGGAAGAAAAAGAAAAAAAAAAAAAAAAGGGGAGGGGGGAGGCGATGCACAGGTTCGATGGGACTTTACGAAGGCTTGAGAATCGCGGTTGATTCAACAGCTCCTTCCGTTGGGTGGGCAGCGCAGGAAAGGGTCAAAAAAATTACAAAAATGTAAGGTGAGCTAATAAGTATTTGAAAAAAAAAGGAAAAATGACTAAAACTAACCCTGCACGGCTTCAAATGATGGGAAAAGCTGAAGATGGGAAGAAACGGTGAAAAAGAAAACTAAAATGTTCGAATATGCGCAACAGATTCCTAAAAGTAGGAAAGCGAAAATCAGGCATGAAAGATGACAATAGAATGAAAAATATAGGCCTAAAACATGGAAAAAAAAAGACAAGGACGTCTTTTCCGCCATCATGAGGCTTGAAATACACAACGATTACGTGATTGTGTAAAAGAAAAGCATTTCCTTTATTCTCTTCCAACCATTGATCGGGCCGTCAGGACACGAGTACGAAAAAGGAGATCCGAAAAGTGCTATACTTCCCACTTCTCATTACTCATGCACTTGAATAAATACTAATGTGAGAACGTGAGGAGGAGAAAATGGTCGGCCATCCACTCAGGCAGATTTGTTCCACTCCTTTTTATCAACCCATGGCCGGTTGTCCAGCGGACACACCTTCCTCGTATTCAGCCATCGTTGGATGCAGTGCGTGTGAAAGGCATGGCCGCACTCCCCCCACATCATTGTGCACTCCCATGAAGTCATCTCGGAATCGCACTGGCAGTTCACGCAAGGTCCTTCTACTTGATTACGGCAGATGCTACAGATCCCCGTCTCCCGCTCCCACGACGAGACGAAGACCGGGAAGAAAGTTTCGAGCGCAAATAAAGGCACTTTGGGATCACTTTGGGGATCACTCTTTTCAGGCCCCTCTGCCTCGCCAGTGGGAAAATCATCCGGGGTTTCTAATGGTACCGTTTCCTCAGCGAACAGCTCACACGATTCTGTAGAAGAAGCCATTCTCCACTTGGTAAATCTAAATAACCTTTTCCTTTGTCAATCGTTTGCTTTACTGTTTAAACACAGTTTTAAAGATCTATAGATATAGATATAGATATATAGATATATATATACCTTTAGTTCAGTGCAAGTTATTACAGACACTAAGAAAAGGGGAAAGAAACGTATTTAATTCTGAGATATTTGGAGTTTAAAAAAGAGCATTAATATCGGAAGAGCTACCAATACAAGCTCTAGTCTGTGAATATGTGTAATTGTATAGATTAGTAATGATAATAGACTACTTAATCAGAAACGACACCCCCATGCTCATAAAATAATTAAAAAAAGAGAAGTCAAATTATTCATTCCGGGTAGGAGCCATTCCTTCTTCTATTGAAAATAGATAATAATAAAAAGGTAAAATATTAACAATGGTAATAATAATAATAATAATAATAATAATAATTTGGCCTTTCACGTCATAGTAAAATATTTTAACAGCATTTGTAAAGCATAGAGTTGCATGTTCAAGGTGATTTGATACACTTATCCCTTCTTATAGGTTGTCAGTCTCGCTATAGGGCTTGTATGCGTTGTCCGCCTTCCGCATTGCCTCCGCTGCTTGCAGCTTGCGCTGTTCAAGGTCGAAATTCTTATCATCTTCCTTGTGGTCTGGCGTTTTCTTAGAATGCGCAACATTTTGGGGTACGTTTTCCCCTTCAAGACCATTCGGCCCATTACCAGTTTCCGAGCCTGACATCTTCCCAAAGGATTATGAACCAAGGGACAAAATAATATGTATATAGGTATTCTTGTTATTAGGCAAAAAAAAAAAATCAAACCTTGAGGTTAATGTACAATATGGTGTATAAACGTAAGCTTTACTAGCACGAAAATGGAATAAAACGTATCTGTTGTTTGTTTGTTCTCTTTTTAGAAGTTCTCCTTCACGTTAAGGTAACGCAAACATCCAAGTGGAGAAAAAATGAATGATTGGCTGGAATAATAATAAAAAAAGCAACTCAGCTCGCTTTTTTTATCATTTATCATTTTTAGAATGCTTGTGAAAAGCTAACAAAGGAAGATGTGGTATTGCCACTCTTCCTTTTAGAATGTGTAAAGCAATGAATTTCGCAAGGCAACTAATAAAATATTCGAACAACGGGAAGAAAATCAGCTCATAATGTTTATGCTCGTATTACTTCCTCACTTCCACTTTATTTCATTACCCTTTCCCTTCTAAACAACCCCAAAACGAACCTCACTGGCCTTTTTCTCACTCCGCAAAGAATTATCTGAGTGATGGAAATATATTGGATCAAGCTTCACATTTCAAAGGTGTAAGCTATTCAGAATAGTACTTCTTTTTTGACCACCTGACAAAACAAGCGAAAGCCTTGAATGGGATGAAATATGCTCACCGGGGATATTTTAGAGTGGAAAGATTAGTGTGTTTATTCGATTTAGAAATGTTCACGAATGTAAAAAGGAGATTAGCGCATTATCTATAAAAAAACGGGGTGTAATAGTAAATTAATTACGAAGACAAGCGTGTATCTCAGTAAAAAATGAAAAGATGAAAAAATAAAATCCCATCTTCAGGAAAACTAATCTTAAGACTGATAGACCGGCGAACGATCACCAGCAATAAACAAAGATTAAATCTTTAACAATTTCTATTTTAGGACAACCTCACGCGACAACACCAAACCGCTGTATCTTCGATGGTGTTTGCAATGCATTGATATCCCGAAAGGCCTCGTACGTCATACGATCGATGTACTGAACAATGGTATCACTGTTTAGTATAAAAGAAAGTGCCAGCGCATGCGGACCCAACTCCCGTGCCACCTGTAGCCACGCATAAGTGGAGCAATCAAACGAAGTCGGCCGCACGCCAAAAAGAAAAGGGGTTTTTCGTAGACAGAGCTCTAGGGATTGCACGGCGTCGAGAAACTCCTCCTCATGTTTCTTGCACTCAAGTTGATCGTATCCAGAAAGTCTTAATTCCTTCAAGACGGAATGGCGAATTGTGCGCGCTAAAAGAATAGAACTGAGCGGGTGGGCCTTCGACTCATCGAGCACCACCTTTGCGCAATGTGTGTCTTCGATGAAGATCAGACGGTTGAGGCCGTTGTTAACCCGCATTTCCACGACCCTCTGCAGCATCTTCCCAGCGGAGCGTTCCTGCGGCGTGAGGTGAGCATCCAGCGCCACATTAAATCTTGCTGTCAGGTATTGAATAATGTATTCGCTTCCCACCAACGGCATCCCATCACACACGATAAACGGCAGACAGCCGTTTGGTGAGAGGCTCGAATCATCCATGAGGTGCGCGATGTACGGAATCTTTGCCAGTCGTAAAAAGGTCTCAATTTTTACGCAGTGCGGGAAGAAATTTGGCCCACGCAACCAACGTCGGTAGATGAAGAGATGTACAATGCCTGGCTCCAGGCTACGTAAGGTGGACCGTGCGCGCATTCGCTGGTACATATAGAGGAGTGTGCGCAAGGTCTTGACAGCGACAAAACTGCCCGCGACAGCGCCTACGGTTAGACAAACCTTTTTGTTTTTCCCGTAGAAGCTTCTAACTCTTTCAGCAAGCCCTTCTAAAGACTGCATTGCAAATGGCAATTACCCTTATATCTAATTTCGTATATTAAAAAAAAAAAAATTAAATACAATCCCTCTCTCTCCCTGCTACTTGAAAGCTCAGTAAAAGGAATTATAATAAATATATATGACAATAGTGCAATATACACGTAAATATATTTAGAAGTAGCTGTGTTATATCGTGAATATCTTCCAAATTGTCTATAAAAATATTTTACGCTGAATTAAGGAAGGGGGAGCAAATAAAATAAATAACCGCAGGGATATCCCATGAAGGAACCTCAGCGTCCCAGCACCATCTCTTGACTTCTCTTCACTCACCGTGTGAGCCTAGTCCAGTTTTTGGTAAAAGGTAAAGAAAACGTTGCACACCTTTTTGTAAAAAAAGGGAGAAAAAATACCAAATCATAGAATAGTATATTCCTTTCACAAGTATTGCAGCCAACACATGAACTTCTCGAGTTATGTGTCCCTTCTAATGGGCATTAGTTTCAGCCTCATTCACGCCAAGACAATCCGCCAGTTGGTTCAGCATGCCTTCCAGACGATCCAGAAGCTCATCAACGGAGGAGCCATCGACGTGCTTATCCTGGAGCAAGCTGTGTCCCTGAGAAAGAGCGAAAGTCGCTGACGCTGATGCAGAAGCCGTGTCTGGCACGAAACCTTCAGTAGAGGGAGGGATCCCAAGTGAGGTTGACATGAAAAAGCGCTCTTGCATGTCTTTCTTGTCCTCGACCTTCCTTTCATCTCCTGTTGCATCACACCCGATCGTATTGGCTATTGCCGCCTCGATCTCCCGCCTCGTGGTCTGCCGCATTTGACGAAGGACCTCAATCATGTCAGGTGCCTTACTCAGCTGCTGTGTGGCGTTGAGACGCTGCTGCTGGACATAGGCCTCTTCCTGACGCTTCTGATTCATATCCGACGACGTCGACCGTGAGGGCGCCGCCATGGTGGTGCTGCAAATCGCTTGTGGTCGCTTCTTTCGCGTCTTTCGGTGTTTCTTGGAACGATGTGCGCCCACGCCAATGTCACCCTCGGAGAAGGTTGCACCCCTCACATCGCCGCTCTCCGTACCAGTCGATTTCACGTCTGAATCTAAAGTACCAGCGAGCCCCTTCGTCCCGTGCCCTCGTGTTCCAAGTGTGCTGCGCGATGCATCCAAGACCAGAACTTTGACTTTTAGAGGACGCTCTTCAGTTACTGTACGCTTCTGTGTCCATTGCCCCGCGGTATTCCGCATGGTTGTCTGTCCTCTCTTTTCCTTAGTGTCCTTTGTCCTCTGGCAGTGACTCTCCGCCGTAACTCTCCTTTTCTCTCGAAGGAAGGCCAACGCAGAAGGCGCCTGATCCGTGACCCCTCTCAAGTAGTTTTCGAGTTGGCGATAAAATCCTGGGCGGCCCTCCCCATTTGGCAGTCCACCAGCTGCTGCAGCACTGTGGGAGGAGGCCATCGGCTTCTCCCCACCCATCCCCCCCGCAGCGTATCGATCGGGTCCATCGTTGTCGAGTTCTGGAACTAGAAGTGCCATGTTAAAGTGCACAAGCGAGAAGCCCCGAGCCGCGCCAGCCTCCAGCTCGCGAAGCGGTACCCCCCCTACTGGTGCCACGACCTCAGCAAAGACGCTCCAGAGGCCCCCTCCCTCGCGGTCGGTGTCGCCGCAGTGGAATAGAACACTCAGCTCTGGCTTGCTGAACAAGGGCAGCAGCTCGTCACGGTTCAAACGCGCGAGCAGCTCAAACGAGGCCAGCAAGCAGCCGTAGTTCAGGGCCAATCGGAGCAATGCCCTCGCATGCACCAGCCTCGGTTGGCTTCTGAACATGTCCTCGACAATGCGCACAAGTTGAGTGGTGAAGTTCAGGCGCCGACACAGGCGCTGCGTCGCGTCCCCGACGGCGTCGCTTTCCTGGCTGCTAATAATAGGCGGTTCGCGTTGGGCCCCCGTAGGCCCTGACGAAGCGCTTGAGTTAACCAAGCCCCCTGGACCCTGCGAAAGGGCTGCCCTTTTATCGAGGAAGCCTCCCTTCGACGCGGCTAGGCGAGCTGGGATGTATTGGAGGGTGCGTAGGACATCCCACACATCAACGTCCTCCCGAAGGCCGACAGAGAGCACCCAAAGCAGCTCCGTTATAAGCTGCTCCGCCGCATCCGCCATCGTATCAATGGAGTTCTGCGATGACTCCGCTTGGGATTCAGGTACCCTATGACCCTGAACATCCGCAACTAGGTGGCCTTGCCCATCCTGGGGAGCGTGTGCGGACGCAGAAAACTTGTTCGTGATCACGCATGGATGAAGTGAAACCAGTGCAGACACGGACAACTGAAGCGCGTTCATGGATAGACGCAGTATACTAAGAGATAGATAGAGAAAACCCCACCACAATCCGATAATAATGATAGTAATGTATGTATACAAGAAAGCGCACTGGGCTTCAGTAGTAATACGACTACATATCCAGAAGGCAGGAGATTTAAAGGAAAACAAAAGGATCACGTTCCAAAACAAATTCTCTAAATAAAGGCTCCTTTTTGTACTTTCCTTCTCTTCAAATGAATGTAAAATTTACGAAAAAATGAAAATAAAAATGTAAAATAGATTCGACCATACCTGAGAGGAAAAAGAAAAGTATTATGTATATATGCATATTTACATGCATGAATAGTTTCGTGTTCATTTTCTTTGATCTATGTCCTTTAGCGACGGCATAGAATCAAAGCAATATTGCACAATCGATCAAACACAGAAGCATTGTCTAAAAGCTAAAAACACTTTCGAAAATCAATAGTATAATAATTACGGTAGCAATGTGGAAAAGAGTCCAGTACTGTATGAATAAAACCCATGCTAAATCAACACACTGATACTCGGAAAAAAATGCCATAAGTTCTGAATATACCAACTTTTCCCAACAGTAACCCCACATACATTTAAAAGCCACATAGACCTTTCTCAGCGCTACATGTCGCCGCCCAAAAGCAATTCAATCGCGCTGTTCACATCACCATGTGTCGCGTGTAGGGCTCCCAAAATCTCAGCCCGGCTACGCTGGAGACCCATCTCTTGGATGTAGCTTATCGAGGCCTCATAAACGGAGGGGCTCCCCTCCTGCGGAGCAGCCCTGGCCACCGGAGCTGGATTGCCTTGGCCATAATGCGGCCTAGAAAACGCGGCATCGAATACAATCGGGCTTCGCTGCACACCCCTATGCCGCAGCGTCTGACCGTCACTGTTGCGAGAAAACAATGATAAATAGTCATGCTCGGTCGCCTCCATTCCCCTGCTAAGGTTATCCACGGTGATGCGGCCGCGGTCCTCGCGAACTGATGAGGTGCTGCTCGTCAGGATGCCCAAGCCGGCCGTACTCCCAGAGGGGCTGTTCTGGTAGCCCCGCTGCTGCTGCCGGGGTACCGCGTGCTCCACGAGGTTCGGGGGGCCGAACAAATAGGTCATCAAGGGGCGGAGAAATTTGATGATCGGGCGGCATATAAACTTGCTGAAGAAACTCAGCCACGAAGAGTACCAGCCCGGGTGCGCGGACGCCAACCCAATCAACACCCCCACAAGCGCAAGCACAATGCGCGTCCACATCCCAATGTCCACCAGCACCGCCCTCCGCCGGTGAGTCGCGGACTGGAGCTCGTTGTCTGGGGCCAGTACCAGCTTCAGAAGAGGCAGAACGAAGGTCGCCTTCTCCGTGAAGGCCAACCTCGTCCCTGGCACGCGGACGCAGAAATCTCTGCGCAAGGGAACCTCACAGAGGTAGCGCGTGGCGAGGCTGGCAAAGGTGACGAGGGAGGCCCCAGCGGAGAGCAGCCGCAGTGACTCCAGGGGCACCCGTTCCCCATACGCACTCTCGGTCACTAAAAGATGTAAGGCGACCACCCCAATCCCCGACGAGCTCAGCAAAAAAGAGAGGAAGTAGTTAGGCCCCCAACGCCGCTCAAGGACGCGCATCTGGACAATCACGCTCGCGGCGAGAAGGATATCATGTAGGGAGGTGCCCAGTACGCCAAAGGGAGCTGCCTCGACGACTAGATGCCGCAAGTACGCAAAGATGCACGCTAATGTCGACGCGCCAGGCTGATTGAGTCCACGCAAAGCCTTTGGGAACGGGACAAGCCCATTGACTGGTGTATATCTTTCATGGTTGATTTTAGTTGAAATTGACATAAATAAGAGTGTGAGTCCGGTGATCGGAGCATTGGCAAGAACCATCTCGTTGTATTTTCCACTATTATGCCTATCTTTATTTTGGAAATCCTCCCTTTTTGATTCTTTGGCTCGAAAAGGGCTATCTAAGACCACTTCAACCGACGGCGAAGAGTACGATTTTCACCAGCAATAGCGTTTTGGACGTAATAATAATAAATCGTATTGTGTAGATATCTAAGATATAAATGAATTGAAGAGATAAAAATAATTCAAAGAGCTTGGAATAATAATGAAAACAAAAAGCAGTAACCTTCAAGTTTCATCGATCACACTTCCCCTTCAATTCTAGTGCAAAATGCACAAATATCCATACGGATAAAAAAAAGTATCAACTATGATGTTAAATCAAAATAAATAAAATTTTAGCCTAAATAAACATAGCATTTAAAAATAATGAGAATACTATAGTTGCATGCATAGAGTTCCTTTAAAAAAAAGGAACTCTTTTCCTGTGTATATAAGAAAAAGGATAATTTCACAAAAACTCACGAACAAACCTGTTAGATTTCATGGCACCCGGAATCATAAGTTGAAGGAGGGTGATAGAGGAATATCATAGTGTCCGCCTCCCACATGCACTACGCAAGACTCGTCTTTTGAATTGTGAATTTGGGAGGGGGGAGGGAAGAAGATTTGGTGCTTGATTCCCACGCTGGGTTACCACAGTTTGCCAAAAATATTTCTTCTTTATCAGGTCTTTCCCAGACAATGAAAATACTCTTTTCCGTAGTCTCAAAGAGACTATATCGTTGTGATCATATACATATATACATATAGACATACAATCGAAGAATAGAAACGATCATATTCATTGCGCCGTCCATGACGCAAAAATCTTAATACGTTTCTGAGATTCTGGATTAGTTGTTGACAAAATCGTACTTGAGCCTATCCATGAGTATCCGCTGCTTTTCCAGGAACGCATCATGAAAGTTCGCGCCGCTAACCCTGAGGGAATATACACGATGTGTCGACCTCTCCATCCGTAGGTGAGCACTACTGCTGATGCCTATACTACCGAAACGCCCATCTTTACAAGTCATTTCCTTGTCAAATACCGCAGGGACCTGTGAGGTGCTTGTTCTCATTTGTTTAGCTTCAGTGCCAAATGGCAACGAAAAACGGCTCGAATGAGGTCCGTATTGCTGTCTAGAATCGTCGTTATCGTATTCATGATTAGGATCATGCTTGAAACTATTACTGCCCCTTTTATTCCTATCCTCTTCAGTGTAATTGTGGGGAGAAATATTTGGGGGGGCTGCTTCCCTAGGACCGATTGACATTGCTGAGTCCATACAAGGGTAGTGTAAGGAAATCTCGTACGATAATGAGACTTCGTCACGACGTCCCTTGACAAATGCAATTAGTTTAGATGATCGAAAAAGTATAGGATTTAACTCTCAATAGTTCATGATAAGCTAAAATTTACGACTGAGTGAGAACAGATACGAGGAGCGACGATTCGCTTTCAAGGAAGCTCCTGGTGTTGTAATTTTTGATGAAAAAGAGAACGGCTGTGTCTCTAGACCCCACTATCTTGCGACAAGAAAAATGGGATGATATTTACTTCAGGAAAATGTTTTTGTTTTAAACAATAAATTTTACCTTTGTGTGATAGTTTACCTAAAGAAGTCCGGCTGTCAGTGTTTCGAGTGTGATTGTGAGACTAGTGTCATAGAGAAAAAAAACTATCCGACGATGACTGATGAATAAGATTCTTAGATAAGTCAAAATATCAAGAAAATAAAGGAAACAGTTTTAAACATGTTAAAAAATCAACTGTGATATAAAAACGGTGCCTCCATCCAAAATGGACCCGAAATACCAAACAGTTCTATTTTATTTTCGCTCTCTTAATTTAAGTTGGAAATTTAAAGCTTTACTATTAATACAACTGCCTCTTTTTATATATTACCACTTCTGCTTGTGTGCATTCTAATTTACTAAGGTTTGGAAATGAAGCTTTATTAGGTAGTTAATTATGAAACCGGCAGTAAATGGACTAAATACGAAAATGGATGAATAGCTCAATAAATGTTAAAAATTAGAAGCAAAGCCATTAGCTAGAAAAAAAGGGGGTATAATAAGTTGTTTTTCTATCAGTACAAGCGTTGATTTTGTTAGCACTGCTTATCCCCCTCCCTCCCCTCTCTCTTCAACCCCTTCAAATACATATTGCTAAGTTTGGAGAGGGGGGAAGAAGAGAGGGGAAGGAAATTGATTTAAGCACAAAAAAACTACAATACAAAAGATATCAAAAAGACTGTGATAAGGAACGCATACCGAAAAATAGAAAAAATACGGAAATCTTCTAAATTCGATTTTACAGTTCCTTTAGATTACACAATCGAACTACGATTATATGTTCCTTTCTAGAAATTCTTCTGTTATTGAATCATGGTGCTAAATTCATATTGTATAAATATATAGATTGATATATTTATATATTTGTATGAATGTAGCCAAAATACATGTATATAAAACGGGTAAGAATATTAAAACTATACAAATCAATGGCATCTATATTTGGACAACAGCGTGATTATTAAAAACGACAAACGGAGTGCTCCTTCCAATGTATTCAGAGACATTAAAGCAAAAAAAAAAGACACTTGAGTCAGAAAAAATAAATATATTTACTAATCAATCAAACTTTTGTGCAAATTCTCTTACGATACACACACACCATTAAGAAGAAAGCTAATAAAAGCAGTCATCTCTACATAGCCTTGTCACCTTTTTTTTAGTAATTACGTTCCCCTCACTTGTTGATTCTAGTGTATATTAAAGTTGCAGTTACTTTCTTTACCTGTCAATAGCTGAGTTTCCTTCAGGGTTGACGAAAAAAAAGTTACTAGTGCACCCTAAAAGGGGAAAAAAAAGAAAGATCGTCAAGCCCAACTTAAAAAATGAATATAATAGAGGAAGACGGGTGAAGTGCCGTTTAGCCTCAAGTGCAATCAGTTGCATCCATTCAAATGCGCTTCTAAAACACTAGATGGAGTAAAGATTAAGAAAGACATACGATAGCCTCCTATACTGGGAGAAACTCTATTTAAGAATACGCAAAAAGAAAAAACTTCCTATACCACACACAAATGCTATAATTTGATGCCGAAGCAAGGACAGAAAAAGAAATAACACATAATGTAATATTTTGGTACACCATAAATGCCTCCCCAGGAAAGCACCACGTCATTCTTTGGAATTTAGATTAAGTTTTATGATTATAGGTAACAATATTAATATTAACCATGAAAATCTTTCATCAAAACTTTATAAAAGTAATAATAAAGAAACAGCCACCGGTGGTTCAAAATATATGCGGAGACTAAAATATTAGCGAGCTGGATAAATTTACTTATACTATTTCCGTGCGTGCTCGTGTCATAGGATAAAACGAAAAGAGCTATTATTAACTAATTCGTCCGGACCTATAAAAAAAAATGTAGAAAAAGAGTGACAAAAGTCTCCCTCAAGCTCTACGTTACGGTCTTCGAACGTAATCTGAGACGAGAAAAAAAAAAACATTGGACGTCTCTCATCCATATGCACCACGTGAAAACTAAAAATCCCAAGGTTCTAGGATATTATTGCAAGACGGAAAAAAAAATCGTGAAAGGGGATAGATATTATGGATGCGTAGATCGGATTTTAAAATTAATTAGAAAGAGATATCTGGGAAGATTAATTTGTGCATTTATAAAATCATCTGTATATATAAATATAGACTATTAATGACAAAAAAAAGAGACAAGCAAAAAAAAAAAGTTCAAATTGGACCACAATAGAAATTAATCTAAGTTGTCAAGTTTGTTTTAAGGTTATAATTTCAGACGACACTAATAAGAACAATACTAAGAACATGGAATAATAAAATTACCAAATGACATCAAGATAGATATGTATACATATATATATATATATATATATATATATAACGAGCCCAACAATAATAATGTAAATTTAATAAAGACTGATCGGAATCTTTTTAAAGTGGCCAATCGCCTTTCAGAATAGCCATTGTCACTCTTATTTTTTAGGAAAAGAAACAGTTTATTTATACATTTTGCATTTACTGACCTGCTGTGTCGCTGCTTTGTCTTACGGGGGCTTGATAACCAACCTTGGAAAAAAAAAGGTCTCAAGACGAATGGTATATCCTGTTGAATATCCATTTTCGAATTCTTTAGATATATAGGGCCTGCTTTCCTTCAAAGCCTATTCCCCTCTCTTCCCTTACCCCAGCCATCACCTTCGAGGGGGGGGGGGGGGGGGGGGGGGGGGAGGATATCCTGCTCCTGGCAAAGAGTCCCCCTCCCCTTTCTCTCTAGGCGTGCGCCGTCATCACGTGCCCGGTGCCCTTGGCGTCCATCACGACGTAGTACGGCCCGGGTGCGGCCTGCGCAGGGGCGACGAGGCCGCCCGCCATCCCCGGCACCCCTGCCATCGCCGGCACCCCCGCCATCCCTGCCATCCCCGGCACCCCCGCCATCCCTGCCATCCCCGGCGGCGCCATGTACATCAGCGGCACCATCACCGGCTGCCCGACCTCGCGCACCTGCGGGGGGAGGAGGTAGGGGTAGGGCGGGACCGAGGCGGGGTAGTAGGCCTGCGGGTACGCCAGCGCCGTCCCCCCGGCCCCCGGGAAGACCGGCGGCATCGCCATCGCGCCGGCGCCCCCCCCCGCGAGCTGCAAAACGGCGCCCCCGCCGGGGCCGGCCTTCGGCAGCTCGCCCGGGGCGAGGGCGTCGAGGTCGCCCGGCGGGGCCTGGCCGTCGCCGGGGCGGTAGCGCCGCGCGAGCCGCTTAATCCGCCGCGCGCTGTCCTCGGCGACCTTCGCGAGCAGCGGGGTGCCATGGCAGTCGGGGAAGGGCGCCGTCGTGTGCGTGCGCGCCGCCGCCTCGGCCGCGGCCTCCTTCGTCGTGAAGGTCACAAAGACGATGTTCAGCCGGAGCCCGTCCGGGCCCGACTCGTGCATCGCCGGGTCGAAGTTGCCCATCTCCGCGAGGCTCTGCCGGCCCTGCGCGGTGTCGGCGTGCACGGAGACCTCGACAACCTCGCCGAACTGCGCGAAGTAGGCGAGCAGACGCTCCTTGCTCACCGTCAGCGGGACGTTGCGCACAAACGTCTTGTTTGTCGGGGTGCCCGGGATGTAGGCCGCGCGCGAGTTCGCGACCCGCACCGTGATCGTGCTGTTGTGCAGCACGCTGCCGTTGAGCTCCAGCAGCGCCTTCTCCGCGCACTTCACGTCCTTGAACTTGACAAAGGCGATGCCGCGGCTCTGCCCGCTGTGGATGTCGAGCATCACCTTCGCCGACTCGATCTCGCCGTACTTGCTGAAGGCCTCCACAAGCTCGCGATCGCGCACCTCGGACGAGAGCCCGCAGATGAAGAGGTTGCTCCGGAAGGCCTCGTCGTTGAGGACGGGGAAGGGCGCGTAGGGGGCCTTGTTCGGCATCCCCACCCCGGGCCCCGCCCCCGGCGCCATCGCGACGACCGGCAGGTAGGAGGGGTGGGCAGGGGCGGGAATCGGCGGGCCCCCCCTTCCCACGCAGCCCGCCCCGGGCTCGCCCGGGAAGGGAAAGTAAACAGGGGCCCCGACCGAAGAGGCCGGGGGGGCGCTCGTCGTGCTGTTCGAGGCCGTCGCGCTCGGCGGGGGCCGCGAGGAGGTCGTGATGCCCGGGGCCTCGCCCAGCGACTGCCCGTGGGTCTGGGAGGTGGAGAGGTGGAAGAGCATCGCGTCGGCCGAGGCGCGCGGCGTCGGCTCGTGCGCGGCCGGCGAGGGCGTGAAGTACATCCTGCGCGGCGTGGCCCCGGCGGGGGCGTGGTAGAGATTCGGAGCGTCGGAGGAGGGGGCGAGCTTGGCGGCCGCGCCGCTCGCGGGGCTCGCCGCGGCGTGCTCCTGCGGCTGCGGGGGGGACCCCGCACTGCCACCCGGGCTCCTCCAGCTCTCGACGTTTCGCGGCTGGGCGGTGGTCTTTGCCGGCGAAGGGCTTGAATTGGTCGACTTCGGGTTCGTACCCAGGTCCCTGTCCTGCCGTAAATCATTCGGCGCGTCGCCAACCATTCCGTCCCACTCGACCCCTGAAGGGTCCATCACAATGGTATTAAGGCAGCCAAACATAAACTCATCGCCCCCGCTGACACTCTCGTCGCTGAGGTGGAGATTCGAGTTTAGGGCGCTGTAGTTGCTCTGCACGGACCTTTCCGCCCCGGATACCGCGGCAGGCCCGGCCGTGGCTGGAGCCTCCAACGACGTCATGCGCGCTAAATTACCGCTCAGCACGTCGGGCATCGTGAGAAGTGTCTTGTTGCCACCCACAATCGCACTCTTTCCATCTAAATTCGACATACCAGACATATCGGTCATTATATCACGAATAGGGAATAACAAGACAAAAAAGGCACAAATTTACTGCCGATGGATAAAAAATTAAATTAATAGACAGTCTCTTGATACTTCCCTTTCGCAAAATCTGATGTTTTTATTTACAATAGTTATATGTACTGCAGGAAATAACACGGCCCAAAACGCACTTTTGGGCTTTCACTATTGCTATTATTAATTTTACACGAGTAAATTAAATATCAGCAATAATAATAATAATAATAATAACGAAAAGGTAGAATAATAAAGAAATACGTTTATCGGATGTAAAGTGGGAGAGAAACGGTGGGACAGGTATGGAGAAAGTAAAACGATCTATCAAATTGTATCAAAAAAAATTTCGTCCTCTTTCCACTTTGTACGACACACAGTACACTTAGATTTATAGAAGAATCACGCCTAGGATAAGAGGTATATCAATAAAGTAATGCAAAAACGTGTTCAGTGGGTATGTATTATTTATTAACTTTATGCAAGTGGTTTTTATATAGGCTATTTGTACAAATGTTATTAATTGCACGCCTATTAAGTAGTAACAAAAAAAAATGTGTAAGAAAAAACACTGAACGGAAAATATGATTAAGAGTAATATAAAATATATTCGTATTGATTATCTTAGCTACCTTAATATACGCCGAGTCTTTAGAAGTGCTTGACAGATGGGGAAAATAAAAAGATAAAGCTACTAAAAACAAAAGATTAAGAAGGGAATTCGAAATCCTTGTCGTGTATATATCCAACAATAGAATATTTGAATGTATAAAATGAACACTCAGATAGGGGGAAAAAGAAGTAGTTTATCAAATAAACTCAAAAGATATACACTTCTTCAGACAACAACAAAATTAATTGGATTATATTCTTTATTTGTCTTTGTTAGAGAAGGCAACAAGAAATATTTCAAAGAGTATAAGTTTGTATTTTTTTTCTCAATCCTTCCTAACTCCAACAGTTGGATATATGTATATGAGTATACGTATATATCACTTAAGCCCAAGATAGTCTAGTATATAATGTCCAAACTTAAAGCAACACGGAAAAATTCCACAAAATGGAAACCAAAAAAAAAGTCCTCAAAAGGAACAAATTCTGTATAAGCGGTGGCCAACTTCACACGCCTTGAAATATATATGTATATGCGTATAATCAGGCAATATTCAAAATCCGAATATTAGAGCTAGAAAATGAACGACAGTTTCCTCTCTGTGAGTGACCCTAGAGGGGTTGAACCACAGAATTATATATATAGATATATAGAGATAGATAGATAGATTACGACAATCCGGCACGGGCAAAGAAAAAAAGATTTTTTTTTGCTTGTATGGTAAAAAAAAGAAGCCTCTACCGACGTTTCGACCTTTCTCAGTGCTAATTTCGTTTGTGCCTAATATCTATTTGTGTTATCCGTTACAGTTTGTGATTAGAGGCTAAACAACAAAATATAGATAGTTGCACAATAATAAGAAACCAACCTCAAACAGTAAATGGTATAAGAAACTACACGGGAAAGGGAATAGCAAGAATATCTGAATTTATTTTAATCTGGAAAAGAAGCTGCGTATAAAACCCGATAGTAGTGCTAAAAATGAAATACGCAAAATAAGGAAAATTTGCACAAAATATACTTAAATGTTAATGAAATGGTTGGGGAAAAATGAGAAACAAAGCAAACCAAACTACCTTAGTTTTTTTAAGACTACTCCTGATTTGTTTTGTGTGTGTGTTATGAGCCCTTTATGAATGTATGAAGGTGCAAAAATAATAACAATGATAATAAATAAAAGAGAGAAAAGGGGACAACGAGGGAAGACATTATAGCCGTTTGGTCTCGGATTTGCATGAGAAGAATTTTATGCTAGCCATGCAAACAGCATATTCAGTTGTTATTGTTTTTGTGTGTGGCACAGTGTCGTTATTTTCTTTTCTTTTTTCTGATATCCTCCTAGTAGATTTACTGCGTTAAAAAACGATACCTTATCTTCATAGCACTCCGATCCCTCCCATTTCGTCTGTGTAAGTATCGCTTTTTTACCTTTCACCCGGTTAGGAGGAAAAAAACATCGACGTATCCTTTTACCCCTCGTTGCATTATCTTTTTATTTTACATAAATAATTCTTTGGTTCAAGCCGGAGGATTCGAACCCGACAAGAACACCCTTATTATCTCAAGCTGAGGCGAGAAGGCTGCAAACACAGGTAACCCGAGAAGTGCTACATAGGAGGAAAAGAATTAATGTTTACATGCTATCTAAAATGAACACATAATCAAAGAGTGACAAAAATTCAATACATCTGTAATTTAGTGCTTGTTTCCCTTCTTTTTCATCTTAAAAATATCTAAGTCCGGTACTGCTTAGATTTCGCGTTATACATACAGAAGCTAACATATATATTTAGACATATATAGATTTTAAAACATAAAGAACAATGAAACGATTTAACATCAATAGCACCCCCTTATAAATCATTACAAACAGACTCAGCAAAGCTGGAAGCGCATGTGCAACTTTCAAACAGGGAGAAAAGTGAGGAAGGCGACTGGGTGAACTAAACTACGCCCCCAACTTCTATACATGCCTCTTTTCCGCATTGTTGCCCTGTGCAAGGTGTTTAAATTATGGACCTCCTTATCATTTCATCGCGCTTTGCTTTCGCTTCCGCTTCGAGAAATGCCTGATCACGTATGTACTTTGTGCAGAAGTCTTTGTAAAGCGGCTGGGCATCCTTTTCTTGATTGAACTTCGTCACGGGGTCCTCCATCGCCATGATCTTTTCGAGTGGGATCAAACGGTCTATCTGAAGTACCACGTACATCTCATCGAGCACATTAACCATCTCCTGCAGGGTGATGGTGGTGTCCTCGATCGGCAGCGCGTAGCGTGCGTAGTAGTCCCCAAGCAAACGTGTTGAAATGGTCTCGAACTCTGACTTGAACTCCGTTTCGAGGAACGCGCTCACGGAGATGGAGACCTTCTCCAAAGCCTTGTCTCGGCGGCTGCGCGGGCTGTCTGAGGATGAAGTAGTCTTCCGCCTAGATTTCTGGCTCTCTTTGGCGGCCTCAGTATTAAAGAAGTTCACCACCGACTTCACGATAGAGGGTGGTAGCGAGAAGGTGCGGGGTGGATCGCTGAGGACCTCCACAGTATCGCCGGTATTCATGCTGGTCATGCTGAATCTGGAACTCTTGGAGCTGTCTAGCATGCTCAGCCGCGCCAGGCTCACAAGCCGGGAACCGTGGCGCACGCAATCTGGGATGTAAGACGCGTCGCGTTCCTTGTAAAACTGATACACGGGCTTTTGCGATGGTGGGTCCTCATACGCAGTCTTGCTGCCCAAAAGGAGGCTCAGTATTGAGAGCGTTATTTCACCATCCTCATTCTCTGGAGGCTCATTCCCCGATTCGGGATTCTCATGAATTTCCCGCATCGCTTGTTCAGACGCGGCGGCGGAGATCAGTGAGTTGGCCTCCTCATCGGTGAGCAGGTAATCACGAAGGCGCAAGCGATGGAAATCCTCCGGCAACCTTAATCGACGATTGGGTGCTCCCAGGTACAAAAAGTCCATCGAGTCATCGCTTTTCTCAACCGATTTTTCTTGAGAGCCCTTTTCTACGTTCTGGTTATACCGCTCCACAGCGCGGATGATTTGCTTCCAGTTCGCCACGATCAGCACGTATGGCTCGTCGAGCGGCTCCATGACTGAAGCTTCGCTACCGCTCTGGCCGAACAAACTTCCTCGTTTTTCAGCATCAAGCTTCGGCTTCGACTCACCAATGTACTGTGCAATGTCAACATCTGTCTTGTAGTTCATATATACCAGTTGCAAAAAGGTATTAATACTGATAGAGCTGTCGCTGCGCTTTTTCGGTTTTTTGAGGGCAATTCGCTCGACAAACTGTTCCTGCAAAACAGGGTAGGGGCAGTTCATGACGAGGGATTTGAGGTGCACCCAGCCTGTACCGTTCTCATCCAGGTAATTGAACAGGTCCTTCATCTTGAAATACCGGTCTTGGTAGTAGTTCATAACTCGCTCCACGTTGCGCTGGCCGAAGTTGGCAATGATGTTTCCGACGTTCCTGCCGACATGAGTCCCATTGACTTCAAAGCTGATCAGGTTGCTGTTATTTCGCATCAAATCGATGATGTATGGGGCGGAGTAAACGGTGATAAGCTGGTTATCGCTGACATCCACATAGCGTACGGCTGGATGGGTCTCGAGAATTTCACATAACTCCTTCACAAACTCATCGGACACGCCACAGCCGCGGATGCTGATTTTGCGCAAGATCGAGCTAACTCGAATGATGGGGAGCAGCGCCATACAGCCTTTCGTCCCCAGAAGGCACTTATCAAGCTCTATGGTGTTGATGGTGTGAAATGCTCCAACCTTTTCGGGAAATAGTTGATAGACGTAATTCTGGGTATGAACACCAAGATCCTCGCAGGTTTTCTTGTATGCGTCGCGTGGTGACTTGCCGTCGAAGCTCGTCAGCACTTCATCAAACTTAGCCATGCTGGTCATTTTCGGATCCTTGTCTGAAAATATGTGGGTGTATGCAAAAAATGAGAATTTCCTTTAGTTCAGATCGCCTGAAAGTTAGTATATGTTTTATGATTCTTTTTAGATGTAGATCTACCTATCCTTAAATATAGGTAACGCTAGAGACTACACTCGTCAACACCAAAATAATCGAAAAGAAATACAATGATCTCAAAAGAAGCAAAAGTTGGGATCAATTATACCCCCATTTGGAGAAAAGTCTTTCAAATTGTATGGAAAAGGAAATCATACAAACAGAAAAAAAAAAGGCATCCATTTTTCCCGCTGTTTGATTGTTTAATCGTCATTCCTTAGAAAGGAATGTGGATTCTAGAGATAAAATGAGGTTACTTTTCTTTGCTTTCCAACACTCGCATCATGGCCTGCTGCATGCGGCGTGCTGTCGTCTCCACCAACTCAGATGTTGTGTTGTTCTCATTCGCTATAGCTCTATTGTCTGCTAGCCGGCGACGTAAGGGTAAAGAACAGATAAGGAACGTGTGCTTCAAGGCATAATCCACCGCAGCGGTCGCTTGTGCGGACATCCACCGGCGTGCTAACCTCATGGTTAGTCGAACGCACTCCATGGGCCCATCTTTTTCTCCGCGCTGTGCTGGAATTGCACACGGAAGAGAAGAGGACCCAGTGCTGTAGGAATCTTCAACAAGGAATACGTTTTCCCACAGGTACGTCCAGATCCTCTGCGCCTGAGCAAATGATGGAAAAGCAGGCAACGTGCCCATCATTGCCTGGTCCAATACCCCTACGAAGCGCCCCAACGCTATTCGGTTCGCGTCAGTGGTGCCCCCACCATCGTGAGGGGACTGTTCCATCGCTGTTGTGTCCTCACGCTCCTCATTTAAACCATCATCCTTGTAAGGACCACAGTGCTCTGCGAGGGAATCCACATCAATGGGTGCCGCAGCGTGCAACCCCTGAGCTGCGTGCTGGATAGCGATCATGGCATCCCGTAGAAGGGCAGCACCTGTCGTGTACGCAATACAATAGAACACACTCTCAATTCCCGGTAAATTCAAGACCGTCATTGGGACGAATGTGGCCCCTATCGCCTTCTTTTTGATCCCCTCAAGATACTCCTCGAGGGTGGATAGGCACACTTCGTTTGGCGTGCTGAATTGAGTGCACCCAAGTGGTGGTGTCCCGGATCCCGGGGTGTCTCTCCAGATGGTAGTGCCGCATGGCGCCGCAAGGATGAAACTACTCGCACGGACAGAATCGAACAACGCAGCAGTGTCACTCTCAACCAAAACCTGCATTGAAGTCCTCAAGGCCAACACACGCGCCACCAGCTCGACTTTATACGCAATCCGCAACACGTCCATAAGCTGCTCGACGGACCAGATCCAGTCGTTGTCGTCCCTGTCTGCGTTGTCGGAAGCTGTACCCGCTGGCAGCTTGGGAAGCCCCTTTTCGCTGAGATAATCCGTGACCGTCGACGGGACACCCGCCCACGCAGCGTCCACAGCACACGTCAGAACTCTCACGAGGTCGAACGTGAGCCTCTGCTGCTGGGAGGAGCCCACGTGGGGCCGCTCCTCTGCGTCGTTGTCGCCATCACTGGTGGTTTCCATACAGGATTGGTCTTGGAGACGAAGCCCACTCGGATCGGACTCAGCCATACGTGTTGGGGGTGTGAAAAGAAAGCCCAACGTGGGTTCCTCCCCCGCGGCTTCGTAACCCCGAGGTTTCTTCTTCTCCTTAAGGTCCGCGAGTGGGGTGCCGGGACTCACCCACGACCCATCCGAGCAGTACTGCTTCAGAGACACGAACAAGGGCAAACTTAACGTGCAAAACAGTCCATCGGAAGACGCTGGGTCGGCTGCTCGCATCCCATCAAACTTTAAAGTCGACCCCGAACTGTCCGCTGGATCCACCGCACCCTTCGCCACCCCGGACCCGCCCCCCTCTTCGTCAAGGCAGTGCGTGGCGAGGAGGTCCTCCGTCTGTGAATTTGCAACCCCACTGGTCTCTCCGCGTGGTGTGGGGACCGGTGTGTGCCGCATACACTGCAGGAGCAACCGAAGCGCCTCCTGCACTACCGTCGTGTTCGATGTCGAACCCCCGTTGCGATCCCTTTCCTCTCGCGCAGGCAGTGAGGCCCCACCGCCCTGGTGGTCGCCCAACGCGCTCGCCAACTCCTCGTGGATCCGACGTTTCAGGACGGCCTCGGCGGCAAAGGCCTCGAGCGCGGCCACGGGGGGGCGGAGTGGGACCTGGTAATACGCCGGCTCCCGCCCCATCGCCGCCTCCACGGCACCCCAGACCACCTCCAGGTTCGAGCAGCGGCCGGAGCGCGCGCCGTCCTGAGGGGGTCCCCGTCCCCCCCCCTCCTGCACCCCAGACGGAGACGTCAAGGACCTGCTCGACAGGAGCTGCTGCGCGTAGTGCTGCAGGGTCTGCACAAGTTGTGAGCGCTGATGCTGAATCTGTCGAGCCCGGGTCAGGCAAATGGACTGGAAGCAGGGCAGCAGTTGGCCCGCGCGAGAGGTGGCCATGGACTGCAGGATGCCGTGCTTCACACCATCCGCACGGCGATCCAGACGCGCACATCGTTGCGTAATCTCATCCGAAAAACACTCCGTCATGCCTATAAAATACTCCTGAAGCATCCCCTCTGTCGGAAAGCCATTTGTGAGGGTGGGATGGGAAAAATCATTACTGCTGCTCATTATTATAGTTATTCGGATTATTGTTGCTTTTGCTGTTAAACGGTTTCCCTTTCTCGCAGTTGGCCCCTAGAGTTGCAAAGGGACTCCTATAAAAAGAAAAATACCGGATGCATATGTGTATACACATATACATGCAATTAATAAAGAGAGAAACAATGTTTGGAATCAATGAAGTCACACGCAAATAAATTCAGATGTCCGATGCATTTTCTATTACGTTTTATATTAAAAAGGGGTCTGAACGTGGAGTGCATGAAATACAACTTCGAACAGTAGACATTCAATATTGGCCTCCACTCCCTCTCTCTTTCTCTGCAAATACCTACTTATATCCCGAGATTAACCTCCTACTCATCCCTCCCAAAGTAGCCGTATTGGCTGCGGCCAGGTTGGCCATATCCGACAGCCCACGAATGATTTCCTCGCGGTATGTCTCCAGTACCATACCCCCCATGACGATCTCCATAAGCGCATGTTGAACTTTCTCAGAGTGGAAAATAAAGTCTAACTCACAGACATTCTCGAATGTGCGGTCCAAGACCTCCACAAAGACTTGGATAAGATCCAGAATCGCTAGCTCCGACTCCGACGAGTCTGTCACGAAGACGAATATAAGCGTAGCATAACGACGGTAAACAATCTGCGTGTCTGGAGTCGGCCACTCAGTGAACGAATCGATGAAATTGCATAAATCGTCACTGCGATTCGATATTACACGGTAAACACTTCGCACAAGCTCCTGCTGCTTCGCAAACTCAATGTGCTTCTCGTAGAAGTTAATTAGCCTAATTTTGCCCATGCTGTTTATGAGAATAACTGCTTTGATCATTGTGCCCTCGTGTCTATTCGATGAAGCTAAAAACAGTATATTACCTTTTTATTTTGCGATATACGGTGCACACCCCTAGGTCCCTTTTGTGGAGAACCCGGATTCAAACTTTTTCCTTTTTCTGTCCCTTTACTTCCTCAATGTGTAGGGAATAGGCACCCTATAGGATGACCTACTTTTCCCAATCGAGGAGCAGAAACAATAACCCTCGAATTAACATGCACAGATGAAAGCAAAAGGAATAGAATGAAAAGGAATTCACAGTTCAAAACCTTGAGAAAGGAAAACTGATAATAATATGAACATTGGCTTGAGTTAAAGGAGCAGTTACTTGCATGCATGGCTAAAAAAAAGATACAACTGTTCATGTGTTCAGAAACGCATAGTGACAAGAAATATTGCATACCTTTTTCATAGTCGTTTGCGTGTGTGTATGTGTGTGTGTGTGTGTGTGTGTGTGTGTGTGTGTGTGTGTGTGTGTGTGTGTACGTGTTCTGTTACTCATTTAAAACGCAAGTCTATGACTTTTTCCTCTTCCTCCTTTCCCCCCTTCTCTATCCTTTCATCATTCCCCTGTCTATTTTTGATTCCACTAACAGGCAAATGATCAAACGATGCAGGAAAAGGGTCCAATAAAGAAGGTAAAAAGCCATATAAAGCGTGTGAATTCAGGCATTTCATCGAGTAAAAACACTCACATCGAGTGTAGGAAGCGAACAGCAAGATCAGAGAAAAGGGGGAAAAAAATGACAAAAAAACTAGAATGTGTGGTCCTTGAGTTTCTTTCCTCCTCCAAGGCCCACACCCCTTCTAACTCACCTTCTGCAGTAATGCGCGGCAAAGGTGGCCTGTCTAGTCGCCATCATCCTCAACTGTAAAGACCTCGGACACCTGGCGGCGGGGCGAGAATGGAACTTCAGTGGCGCCATCGCACCTGACCACCGTCCGCCCTGCCCCTCCCCCGTCGTTGGCTGCGTTCAAAGATGCATGAGGATCGGCTTTCTGAAAACGAAGACGCTCCGATGAGAATACGGCCTCGGGGCCACCACTCGATCTGCCCCCGGGCTCGTTCTGGGGGACCAAGTTCGAGGCACTCGGCCGGCCCACATTAGAGGGCAAACGTGTACTAAGGTTGTTAAGGGGGGTGCGGAGGAGGGATTCATCGCACATCATCATGAGATAATCGACGCCACTTGCAGCTTCGTTGGCCGGGCATGGGAGCCCTACCGGGGCAACCTGCGGATTCTGAGGAGGTTGCGGCATTGACTGTAATGTTTGTCCCTTCGCGGCGACGGGGTTTAGCGGAACGAAGCTGCTGATAGGGTTTCCCGGTGTGGGGTTGGGTGTGCAGCCAATGATCTCATCTTGGGGATAAGAAGCACGACCGGTGGAAGGGCTCGTCGACGTAACGATTGTTGGCCGCTTTGCTTGCTCTGCAAAGGGGTTCAAAAAGAGCGGCACCGACTGTTGCGTGACTTTTTGAAAAGGTAAAACAGGCGGTGAATCGAATACGCGCATGGTAGCGGAGGACGGATCAATCGTGGTGCTGGCTGCTGTAGTCCCGGAGGCCGCCTCGTGCGCATACGGATCGTACGTACGCTGCGGAGTGGCCGTTCCCGCAGCAACGACGGCGCCCGTGGCCTCCGAAGTTGGCCGTGGTGGTGTCGCTATCTTTGCATTCACCGAGTCCGAAGCTGGATGCGTGAACAGCTTCGACGCAAAGGAAAAAGTCGTGCGGTGTGGCGCCACCACCCCAGCGGTGGTGGAAATAGATGGCTTATGAGGTGAAAACAACGGTGCATTTGTCTGCTGGGCTTGGACGGGAGTCCCCACGTCACCCTTTGTCTGAGAAGACACACTAATGACCTTATCGGGCGTGTTAGGATCTAGAAAACGAGGCGGATGGAAAGTGGTTGCGGCAGAAACCCCTGTCCTTTTCGACGCATCTACAGTCTTCTCTGGTGAAATGCTCTGAGCTTTAACGACTTCGTCGCTCAATATGAGACCTGCGTTAGCCGCACTAGCGCGACTTAGTCGATGACGCGCGGCCACATTTGTGCTCAATTGCCTAAGTGACTCTTCCTCCGCCGCTGTGAGCACCTCGACATCACCGATGTGCTCAAAACGAAATTGCCGATAAAGCCTCAGAATATCGGCGCCGAATTTCTTGACCTTGTTCTTGCCCATCCCTTCCAGGTCTGTGAACTGCTCGGCACTACCCCAGCCTGGCACGCTGAGGGTTTCCACCAATGTCTGGATGGTCTTCTTCGGCATGACGTTGTACTGCCGCCCGCCCTCGGAGTTCTCAGCGAGCCGATGCACAAGCGACTCGATCTGTGGTAAGAGAGCGGATTGCAGGCGCTTGAGGCGGCCAGCGGGCACGGATAAGACCGGTTGCGGGTCACTATCGCGTTTCGAAGCTACTGCTTCTGTCCTT
Source organism: Phytomonas francai (assembly GCA_001766655.1). Lineage (NCBI taxonomy): Eukaryota > Euglenozoa > Kinetoplastea > Trypanosomatida > Trypanosomatidae > Phytomonas > Phytomonas francai. Next base: position 330,464 of record MJCC01000009.1, read on the forward strand.
TCGAGCTTGTGGGGGCGTCGAGCAGCGGCCTGTTTGACCGGAGTGTCATGATGTGAAGAAATGATAGACTCAGCTTCAGTGGGAATGCCAGAGTCCCGAAGATGTTTGACACCACCACGGGGACGCCGTTTTTCCGTCGGGCAGCAGGCGGGTGTGGTCTGCGTAGCCGCGCCCGAAGATGACATCGTCTGGTAGTCGGAAGATAATGAACTGTCGTCATCAATAAACGAACCATCCTCGAAGCTGCTGCCTCCATTTGTAGAAATGGTATCACTGCCCTCACCATGGGTAAGTGAACTCACACTCCCGTCGTCGCTACACTGATCTAAGACGTAGCGGCTTCCCTTTTTCTTCTTCGAGACAGACTTGCGACGCGTGTGAGAGTTTTGAGGCCGCCGATCGCGTGTGGAAGGCGGAATCGAGGACGCCTCACAGACCTCACCGCCGCCTCCACCCCGCCGACAAGAGCGCGAAGTGGTCGGCGGATCCACACCCTCGACCGCGGAAGCAGAGCCTTCATGGAGAGCCAGCGGTTTTTTGCCATGCCGTTGAGTTCTTTTCTGCTTGAGGTTACCCTCCTTAGAATCGTGCAGACACAGGTTGGGGTTGTTGGGTTGGTCAGGGTAGAGGTGAACCAGGGGGATATCATCAGCATCATCAGCCCCCTGGTCGAACTCCAAGTTCCTTGCCTTGACAGTTCTACTACGACCAAGCCTTGCAGGTTTCTCTGTACTTGTGCGATTTGAACTTATTGGGCCATTGTTCGCGACTTCAGGTTTGCCGGTTATCACCGTCTTGGTGGACAATCTCGGATTATCCCCACGCACGTGAATAACAACCTGCCGCTTCCCGTCCTTGATCTCATGATACGTCTTCATCCCTGCGTGGTCTCCAGTTTCGACGTATGCGCACACTGCATAGTCGTTCACGTTGTCGAGACGCTCTTTGTAAATACCAAGAATGAGGCCCTCTAACAAAACGCGCTCGACCAGCGTCTTTGGAAGCTTGGCGCCGCTTTTGTACTCAGCGGGTGGACCCCTCTGTCGCAGCCGAGCCTCTACTGGTTTACCCATATCTGAGTGGGCCCCACGATAAACCGCGACAAGCTGCTTGCCTGTCATGCTTCCTAAATGCTCAATAATCTGAAAAAAGTCGATAAGGATATGATTAATGCAGAGTTCCTTTGCCCTCCACCCTTCGCTAAGCTTGCTTGCGCAATTGTCGCATAATTCTGTTGGGGACTCATTGGTGTTCAGTGGCCGACTGGTGTTGATTGCGCGCTGTGAAAGGCAGTAATGTGCGTCCACGACCTCACCAAAATGGCCTAACTGCTGCCGTCTCCGGCAATCCACGTCGTTGAGAGTGTAACTCAACATGCGATAGAGTGATAGCAACGAGGCCTTCCAATCCTTTGAACCGTGAATAAGACGCTCATGCCGTATACGGTCGTTCGAAGAGGCGAGAAGCACACACTCAGAAGGGAGACCATCGCGACCCGCACGGCCGCTCTCCTGGTAGTACCCCTCAATCGACTTCGGCATAGCGGCGTGGATGACGAAGCGCACGTCCGGTTTGTTGATACCCATGCCAAACGCTATGGTCGCACAGATCACCTGCAGATCATCCCGTGTCCACCGCTCCTGCTTCTCATTTTTCCCTGAAGCTTCCGAGTGGTAGAAGGAAGCCCGAATGCCAGAAGCATTGAGCGCGGAGGCCATTTCCTCGCAGTCTTTTCGCGAAAGGCAGTAAACGATGCCGCAGCTCTTGGGGCCGAAGCGGTGGTGGATGAGATCCTTCACTACGGGTGACACTTGCTTCCCTACGACGCGCTGCACAGAGTACTTGAGATTAGCACGATTAAATGAGCCCTTAAAGATAATGGCACTACGCAACGACAGGGTTTTAATGACATCCTGCTGCACCAAACCTGTAGCAGTGGCTGTAAGGGCGGTGATGGGGGTATCTGGGAAATGTCGCTTCAGTAGTGCCAGTTTACGGTAGTCCGGGCGGAAGTCGTGACCCCACTGCGACACACAATGGGCCTCGTCGATAACAAAACGATTGAGCAAGCGCTGATCGGCAAGCCTGCGAAGCGTCTGCACAAAGTGATCACTGCGTCCGAAGTACTCCGGCGTGACGTACACCAGTGTGTGGAGGATGCGACCGGAGGCCCACTCCGCAAAGAGCGATCGCCGAGGCGCGTCAGCCGTTTGCCCTGTCAGAGCCAGAGCAGGAATGTCGTTGGCGATGAGAGCATACACCTGATCTTGGATGAGCGAAATAAGTGGAGACACGACAATGGTCACCTGAGCCGGATTCGGCAGTAGCGCGGGTAGTTGATAGCACAGAGACTTCCCACCACCAGTGGGAAGTAACACAAAAACATCTCGATTATCCATACAGGCATTCATAATTTCAAGCTGATGAAAACGATAGTCGTGCAAACCGAAAACATCGCGCATCGTGTGGCGCAGCTCAGAGGACCATGGAAAGCGCTCACCACCATACTCATGTGTCGGATTGACCGGAAGTACCACGTCCGCGGTCGAGCAAATGGCATCTCGAGTAAGATGTCCAACCTCACACCGCTCGTACTGCTCCCAAGAAAACCCGTTGGATGATGTATAGGGCTCTGATTGAGGTTGTGGTGCGCCAAGTGCATGCATGCCACCCTCCGCATGCACATCGCTATTGAAATTAATTCCGCTATGCGACACATCCGATGTAGGATTCAAAGAAATGCCAGAGTAACCGCCTAAACTGAAGGACGGCCTGCCGTCCGGGTAGCTCATAGTGCTGCTGCTAAGGTTGCGGTTGCCGTTCACGGTACCGTTGTCGGTGGCCCAAAGCGCTGTTGGGGCCTGTTCTAGCGCTCTGCCTGCGTTAGTATACCCACCTCTGACGCAACCAATGTTAGATTTATCTGAGCCGTTGACGATATTGATAGGGTATTCATTGTTAAAGGGCGAGGAAGCCCCACCATGCGACCGGTTCGCGCTAGTAGTGGATGTACACTGAGCAGGTGTAGGCATCTGAGGGTGGAGATAAGCGAGGTGATTGTCAGACATCAGGAAGCCCGATGTGTCTCCACCGCCAGTGGGACGAAGGTTCGTAGAATTAAAGGAGGGGAGATCCATGGAAACTAAGGAGTCGTTTCGCAGACTGCCTACGAGAGAGATGGATGAGGCCGAGGGCGACAGTGCTGGTCTTTGCAGACGCTCTGAAAGCGAGACCCGCAGGCGCGTGAATCGCTCCTGAAGTTGATGGATACAGGCATCCAACTGGTTGAGCTGAGCAGTATGATCGTGCTCCTCATCCTCCGCTAGCAAAAGCTCGTCTCGCTGCTCCTGAGCCTTTCGCAGCTCCTGAGAGACAGTCTTGATGCTCGCCTTCAACGCCTCAAGTGATGGCTGAGGTGGGTCCTGGGAGGGCAGCTGCGGCGCGCGCGCAGGTGGATTTGGAGGAGGGCAAGAAGACAAAGTCGTCCCTAACGCAGGTGTTGGGGAGGAGGGCCCGCCGTACGACGCAGCGACAGGCACGGTGCCAACGCTTGGTTCATTATTATGCGTGTTACTAGTGAGGCTTAGTAAGGTGCGACGCGGGTAGAGTGTTTGTAGGTCCGAGAATAGGGGCGGAGCAGCCATGGCTTGCTGACCCAGGGGCTTCTCTTGGGGGAAGTCCCTGTAGCGAGTAAAGGGGAAAGCACATGGAAATACGCGAGGAGTTGGAGTGGGCGGCACTTCTAAGGCCAACTCAGCCGCCCTTTTGTGTATGCTATCCATTTGTCGAAAGCTTCCTGAGGGTGGTACAGGGTTACGCGACAGGACTACCGCTACGGCGTCGGGTAACATATCAATCCAGTTCTGGAAATCGCATCTGAAGGGAGTACCTGCCCGGGATGCGGGGTCTCTGAACACTAAATCATCAGCAGATGAGGAAGTCGAGAGGGGGGGCAGGAGTGGTGGCCGTAGCAGGTCTACGTCTGGCGTTAGCATTGGAACACCATCTCTAGGCATTAAATTCTATAGTGTATGGAATCAGGAAACAATAAGAAGCACCAATTAGGAAACACGCCCTGAAAGCAAAGGTTGCTTTTCCGGCTTAGCTCCTCCTGAGTGAGCTCTATGTTGCGCGAAAACGTGAGTGTTAATTTATTATTATTATTTTGTGCCTACCGATTAATGGGAAAAATATCTTATAGGTAGCGATAATAACACTACGACCGTACTATGATGAATATGACACGTCCGATTTGAAAGGGGAAAAAAAGATAAACGACAGAAAAAAAAGGAAGAGTTCAGGGCTCTACAATATACAAGAAATGCAACAGTAAGATTGTGAGTAGCGATATCCATGTAGATGCTTACATCGAATTAATATTAGCTAAGCTACGCAACACAAACACGGGAACAGTTTGAATTTCGATCCGTGAAACAATTAATCCGATAAATGGAAGTAACTCTAATATGATATGATACAAGTAAATAATATCTAAGATTTTTTAAGAAAAAAAGGGGGGGTCAAAACAATACATCTAGTAAAGGTATAAAGCGTCCAACAGAACGAGGCACAGTCCTCATTCCTCTTATTTCAGGGGATGGAAATAAACCTTCTATTCTGAAAATTGCGCCCTTGTCCTCTTTCCATGAGCAGACACTCGGCTAAGTGAGAGAGACGCAGAGTTTAAATTCAGAAAAAGTGAAAATTTAGTAGTACTCCCTCGACATGATGAACTCGGTAAGAAGCACAAATACTTTCTTCTGGCTCACAGATAGTTTCACAATATCCCCATCTACATCACAGGCTAAGGCACCACGTTGCTGAAGCTCCTTCCAGAGGCCGTAGAAGCTGCCGTACTTGTTGAACAATGTTTGTGCTAAAGCAGATGAGCAGCCCCGGATACACATGAGCATGCGTGGGAAGGCAGTTTGAGCGCGCAAGGACTTTTGTAGTTTCTGAAGAAGCTGCAGACATGACATAGTTGGCAGCAACGAAGGAAAATGCGGAGGTAATGGTGTTGTGGAAGAGGAGTTACCCACGCCCAGTAGGGACCCCGACGCCAGGGTAGTGGCCACCTGGTGCGTCACAGCAGCGCCTAGCTGTTTTAAGAAGGCAACACTTTCCTGCAGAGTCCGGGTACGTACGACGCAGAAACCAGGTTGGTGGGTAAGCGACATGCAGGCCGAATACACCCGCCGCTGTCCCTCAGGAACGAGACTAGAAAAAGCGGACTCGATCCCACAAAGACTGCCATGCTTATCTGCTACTCTAGATTCAATGTTTTCTTCACCGACCCCCTCCTTATCATGTTGTTGACTGCTCCATAGGGGATCACGCTGTGTGGAATTAAAATGACATTTCCCGACATTAACAGTGCTGGGTAGACCATTGCCACAGCGCCCTCCCCTGCCACTGGGAAGCTCTGATCCTTCAATCAGCCATACTACAAGTTGGAATTGTGACTGAATCAACAAGTTGCGCTGCTCAAGGTAGCGAGTGCTTTTAATGCTGGCATCAAGGTCAGCTGCAGTCTTGCGTTCGACAACAAGTGAACAGAGGTGGGAAAACTGTGGCAGAGTGCGAGGCGACATCGGCTGTGGCGAATCTCGCGGCAGAGCCGACGTCATATCGTCATTGACCCCAGTACGGCTGTTCTGACCAAAACTACTACATGCGTACTGAGCCGTGCTTTCCTCGGTTTTAGACGTATCCACGTCGATGTTCAGCATAAAGTCCCCACAGGGTAGCATGTATGATGCACAAGATACCTGCTGTCGTTGGAGCATCGCAAGCATGCCATCATGTTTACCACGCACTCGCTCACGGGTGTCCACCAGCCACTGCCACCTCAGCCCTTCTGTCGCCACTGATTTTCCCGCAAGGACCTCCCCCTGAGAAGTCACTCTGCCAGGCAGGCCAATGGGCTTCTTAGACCTATCACGTGCACGTAGCTGGGGGGCGCTCGATCGCTGGGGATCCTTGAGCAACTCCCGAATGAAAAAATCTGGTGCGGGTACAATGCGTCGACAAGGTTCCAAGCCCCTCCCAAGAATCACGCCGTCCTGCGTAGAGGCGGCCATTTTCCGCCCTTCCTCGGTCGCCAAATCGTCGACGCCTGCGTGGGTTTCGGCATGGCACGGCGGTGGTTCGCTGCTACGGGAGTGATAACGAAAAACTGTTCGTTTAGGAGGAGGAGACAACGACGACAGGGACAAGCCCCCTTTATCAGTTGAAATTAATCTATTCGAAAGTCCCTTTAGCTGCAGAAAAGCTGGAGAAGTTGCTAGGGGACGAGGAGGCGAGGGAAAACGCGGCGGCGGCGATGGCGACAGCGATCGTTTCTCAGGCGGCCTCGCGGAGCGGCCTTCCCTAACAGGGCAAACTACTGCGCTGGGAAGGGCTACATTTGTGGGTTGGTGCAGCAACCGCTCCCGCAAATTGTCGTCTTGGCGCTCTTTGAATAGCATTAACCGATGGTAGAGATCACTTTTTGTTCCAGAAGTCAGCAGACCATTCGCCGCGCACCGGTCCCGCAGCCCTTTTAAAGTTGATGAACCTAAAGAAAAGGGTGGTGTTTCTGGCATACCGTTTGCAGCCGCGTTCCCTTTAAAAGCAATATTCGTAGTGGATGAGCCTGGGCACAAAGACGACGAATATGGGGAAGAATCTGCAGCAGAGCTCATCGATGTGTCTCCGAGAAGTAGATCGTTCAATACATCGTCATTTTCCATGATACGGGTAGCCAATGGCCCTAAGGTGTGGAAGTTAGGGTCTTGCTTCTGTCCACCGGCGATGGGGGTTCGCGTATTTAACTTAACTCCCTTCCTTGGGCGGGGATCAGGGCAGCCAGATGGTGGCTCTTGTTGAAATGTTTTGGGGGGGGGGGACTGTCTCTGTCGTTTTCGCTGTCCTTCGGATGCGGCGGAAGCGGCAAGGACTCCTTCGGAAGAGAATCCATGGCAACGCCTTTCCACAACAACCCTCATATCCTTGCCCTCAACCTGCTCACGCAATTTCTGATGAAAGGTGTCTGTGTTGGCAAAGCGAAAAGGCGAGGCTGCCAGCGGGACGACAGCTGCGCCCACGTCATTTATCCCAGCACCACCGCCTTTGGCCCTGTGCACCGCCCCGAGTAGCGGGTGCGCGTGCTTCGGCCCGTTCGTAGCCGCTCCGGCGGTCGTGGGCAGGTGCAGGGCCCCCTCACTGCCGTCCAACAACAGCACCGCGCTCGGGAAGTGCGCAATTGGCAAAGGAAACAACTTCACAGCATTGCGTAAACGCTGTCGGCTCGCTTCCTGTAAACACTCCCCAGAGATGTCTGCGAGCCATCTTTCAAGGAGGATGCTATTCCATGTGTAGTCAGTTTCCTGAGGTTGTGGTGACGAGGATGGGTTCAAGCTTGCTTTCATGTCTCTGTGTATCCTCAGTTTTCCTTAATATAAAGGAATCGCACGCACGTGCGTACGACCTTAGATGCACCAATCGCCTTCCTTTATTTAGGTAGAAAAATCATCAGAAAACAATAGAATTCAAATGAGAAATGCAAACGAGGCATATAATGGATTGGCAAACCAACATAACCTACACAGAGGAAGAAAAGCAACCCCTACACCGTTATCCTTCAGATTAGTTTTATAGAAAAAAAAGAAATAAGGAAAAAAAGGGATGACGCCTCATCCTTATCATTTGAGAAATCTTAAAGAAAGTTTAATTCTCAAAAAAACAAGACTAGGAAATGAAAACGAAAAAGGGGATCCTCTCTTTTTGTAATCTATAGATATGCAAATGGCAGCTTAGAATACGTTGTGGACATAACCTCTGTGGGACCCCCCCCCCACGCTTTCGTTACCTCGGACAAGCAAACCTTGAATTTCTTCACTTAAATACAATTTTTCCTACAGTTTATTTAATTAATTAGCTTCAACTTCCTTTCAGTTTCAGGCCTTAATTATCTACTTGTTTTTTACTCCACAAAAAGGCAATGCAAACCGCTAAAGGTGCGTGTGTATATTTAGGGGAAGAAAAGAATGAGTGATGTATATTTTCTTCCCTCATTGAATGCATGGATCTTAGTTATTTCCGCTTCTTCCTGTATGAAAAGATGATAGAAAAAATAATATACGAAGAGTAATAAAACTCCATTCAGCATACCGCGATACAATTCACAATGGACGCAAGCGCCCCATTTGCGTATACACACAACACACAATTCGAATTGCACTCCTTCCTATTTATCACTTCAAAAAAAAAAGCTTAAGAACACAAAAAAATCTACCCAGTTATATTAATCTACTTTTTACTTACAATTTTATTTCCGCATATTGATGGTGAGGGAGTACTATTTATATTTATAAAAAATAATTACGCTCCCTCTTTCGCGTCCTCTATACACGCATGCCCTTGAGGCCATCCTTCCAGTAGTAGAACTTGGGAGTCTCACCTTCCCAACGGCAAAGTACGATCATACCGGAATCCGGATCCTCGTCGTTCCCTTCCGGAATAAAGAACTGGTACTCGTCAATCTCCTTCAGGACCTTCTTGACAAAGTTGGCGGCATTAGACTGGAAAGCCTTCTTGGCGTCCTCATCTTCAATATTTTCGAGAAGCTTCTTCATGTAACCACGGATGTAAGCCATGTACGAGGACTTATCATACCCTGTCTCAGTATACCGATTGTTGTACACTATATCCACCACTCGCTCCTTACCGTCGGCAGTCTCGCCAGTGGCACCTTCGGCAGCGTCCTCATCTACGTTGGCTGAGATGCCGTAGTCCTCGCCACCTACCTCAACATATCTGCCCTCAATAACGTACACAATATCGTCTTCAACCTTCAAGGGAATGTCATTGTCGCAGACAACCTCGGCATTAGTGAAAATATCGCAGTAAATCTTCATTTCGACAGGAAAAGTGGCAAAGGCTTATCGGAGCTGATGAATTCACAGAGGCTTCAGTCGCAGGGGGCTAGAGCTGTGTATTAATATGGATGTAAGAAAGGGTAAGCTTTGAGGATTAAAATGCAAAACAATAGACAGGGAAAAAAGATAAAACAGCAAGAACCATCTGAGACAAAAAATGAAACATAAATAGGAACAGTAAAGGAGGTACCTCGTTTATTTATTTATTCTTAGGGATGAACTCTTTCGCTCTAAACACCACTATTGATTTCCATCATACTTGTGGTTTAGACTGTTTTCCCTTCCTTAAGTTTTATCCGATTTACGCTTAATAAATGCAAAGTATTACCCGCTGAACGAGTTACATTGAAGCCCATTCCTTGCAGCTGCCTTCCACATCCTTACAATGATATATCTACCATAAAGATGCTTGCTGGATTGGGAGCATTTTGTAACGTTCGTCAAAATCTCACAAAGATATTCAAATAGAACCACTGTGCTTACTTCCGAATACATATGTATATATATATATATATATATATATATATATATTACAAAAAAAAAGTAAAGGAATGTATCACTGGGGTAATGTAGTTATGGTTGTTGCAGTACCTTTTCCATTCTCTAAGTTTTACACCGCGCAGGCCTTCTTCTAGGTTGCCTCCCCCCCTAGGAGCTCGTAAACACAGAATAAATATCATCGGTTATAGTGTACACCAGGGGCTCACCACCTGCACCACACGCCCCGAGAATGTGCGGCGAGTTTGGATGGAACGCGACGGAGAAGACATCCCCCGTACGGTAGTCCCGAGATACACACAACTTGGGCGCCGAACCGATCTGGCGACAATCCCAGAGGCTGATTTTCCCATCCTTACCTCCCGTCGCGCATAGCCCGCGGACGTGACGCGAACAGGAGAAAACCACTTCGCCCCGGTGAGGCTGCAGAAGCCAAAAAGGCTGTGTGGCGTTGCGTGTATCGAAAGCGGCCCAGGCACCGCTGTCTGTGGAAGCCATGACCACTCCTACCGACTCCTCGCAGTGAGGAACGAATTCAACGTGCTCCACAACACCAGGCATCGTAAATCGTAGAGCGGGTTGCTGAGGAAAGCGGCAATCACGCAGCACCATCACAGAGTCGAACCCACCCGAAAGCAGATGGTTTGCTTCTGTCGGATGCCAATCCAAGGACTGAACCTTTTCAGTCTCGGTGTAGGTTCCCAGACAAGTTGCCGTGTTCAAATCCCACAGCTTAATGGTATGATCCGCGCTTCCAGAGGAAAGAATGTTCTGCGAAACGGTGTTCCACTTCACAGCTAGGACTGCCTCCGTGTGCGATTCCGCTTTGAGGTGTTTTCTAATATTTTTCTTTTTGTAGTTAAGAGATACCTCGTCGCATCCACCGAGAAAGACTGCTGGTCCGACCGAATCCATCACATCCAACGCCCACACCTCAATAAATGGCAACATTGTCCCGACTGCTAGCATAGACATGGAGCCGTCAGTGAGCCACGAGCTGCACAGCGGCAGCGCCGCGATCTCCATGTCATGGTGAAGAAAGATGTTGTCCTCAGGTTCATCGTAGATGTAAAGCTCCACACGTGGGTTGTCGGTGTCCGCGCAGCCGACAGTGAAAACCAGATCAGTGTCCTTAAACTTTGTATCCTCGATCTCTTCTTCATCCTCTGACTCAACTTCTTCCAAGATTGCATCCGCTCCTCCACCGGCGATATCCCGCAGCATTTCATTCACCACAGTGTTATCCTCCTCCTCATCGTCCTCTCCTATATCCTCCTCGTTGTCTGTATCAGGCCCACTGTGTTTCTTCGCGTCATGACGATGAGAGCCCCGGCTGACAGCCTGCGCGGAACGTCGCTGCTTTGAGGGCTTCTGACCTCGACGATCCACCTTTTTGCCTTCGTCGAAATACTCAGGATTTTGGTACTGAAGCTTCTCACGCGCTTTGCTAATCGTATCTGTGGAAAGGATTGAAGTGGGCTTCATGGCGCCCTTAGGGACCCAGCAAAATGTGGACAACATCGTAAAAGTGATAAAGGTTTGAGGGAAAAACGCCCCTTGGGACTTTTCTATAGCCTTAAAAAAAAAACGGGGAAAGATAAAATTGATGGTGTTTCGTATCGAATCCTTGAGATCATCACTGGTGTAGAGGTTCAAGAGGCAATGGAGCAATTGTTATCGGAATATGCTACCCCAAATACTCAACAAATTTCCAACGGAAAAGCTAGGAGATCACAAGGTTTTCCTCACAATTCATAGACTCTCTACCACGCAAGAGATGTATTGGGTAGAATATTTCTTTTCAACCCGAAAACTGTTATAGAGGGACACAAAAAGGGAAGACAAAATAAATAAACAGATAATAAGCACGATAACTACGTTTCAAGGAAAGCAGGTGCATCACAATACACAGGTAAAAAAAAAAGACTTCAGTTAAGTTGTTCACTTGCATTATTCTTCGCATTTCCCTTAATCATTCTTCCCTAGGAACACTTCAATAAGTGCACATCATGGAGTGATGAGAAAATTGATTTTTGTCATTACTCACGGTCTCTTGTCTTTCATTGATACTTGTAAAACACAAGCAAAGGAGGGGACATGTGATACAGCCTTACTTCAAATCTAATGAAGTGTAAATTGCTTAGTCAAAAACGTACACTTGATTAGCAGATATCAATGATAGATATTTGTGTGTGTATGTGTGTGTAAACAGCTCTCATTATTCATCACTGAACCATTTATAATAAAAATCGGCACAGTGGTGTACAAGAAAAGAGGATACTTCCTATCCAAAGCTCCACAAAGATGTAAAACAGTGCAGCTTTGCACGTAAAGGCTCAGACATTCAAAAAAAAAGCGCTTAAAAAGAGTACCCTTTCTCTGTCGGTCTCACAGGCACACATGATGAAAAAGGAATAAAGTGAATAACACAAAAGGTAATTAAAATAAAGGAACTCTTTTTTTTTGGGGGGGAGGGGGTGGGGGGGGATCCCGACCACCACCGGTTTTGTGAGCGTATTTCTCCTTTTGCAAGTGTATTTGAGAATAAGTGAACAGAAACAACAGCAATTGAATATGTGGCAGTTAAACTATCATCTTATCGATTGTAACAGTCGCACTACAACTTCGAAAGAGCCTGTTTTTTTACATAACTCCACCAAAATCGTACTTTGCCTTTTTTCCGAAGATCCTTTGTAGAAACCGACCGCGACAAATCGGAAGGCGTCTCTACAGACGAGGCCCTCTGGCAACGATGCTCTCCATCACATGGGGCAGGATCAGTGGAAGTGGGAGGCTGATTTGCTGCCATTGCAACTACCGTACTGCTCTGTTTCCCCTCAGGATTAGATGCAACTGAAGAGGTTAAGCCCCCAGGCGGCAGATCCTGCCTTGACGGACCTGTCGTGACATTTTTGTGGCTATTGGGGTGGGAACCGTCGGAACTTGCTGCTTCTTGCGAAGCTTGCATGTCCGAGGGCGTGGTCCCCGTGGCGTCCTCCAACAGTCCTGTGGCAGACTCGCCCGTATGAGTCTTTCCCAAATGCGTAGAAACAGACAAGAATGACTCTGTGGGCGTGGCTGAGAAGTGTGAATTGTTTTGCAACCCATGTGAAGAATTCCGCACCGGTGTTGCGAGTGGGGACGTAAGCCGCGCCGGAAAGATGGGGTGTTGCGAAATATGACGCTGCAGTTCCCCCAGAACACTGAGCTGCGCGGAAATCACCATGTTTGTGAGGACAGGGGGAACCAGCCCCATGGGATGCACAAGCCCAAGATACTCGAGCACGCAGTACTCCTTTCTGGCGCCGCTGCAGGTGTCCTCAAGGTCTCTTCGGGCAACCCCGCGCAGGCTGGGCGGAAGCGACGTCAGCCCGCCCAGCCCCCCCCTCGCCAGCGGCAGGGGCCGCGCCAGGAGGCCGGAGAGAAGCACCACCGCCCGCACGTACCGCGTTTGGGCCGGGTCCATCGGTACAGCCACCCCCATCGGGGTCGAAAAGGCCTTCATGACGGCGCACCCGTCTGGAGTGACCTCCTCGCAGACCAAGAGCTCGAGATCGCGAGGCTGCATCAGCGGGATCGGCGACGTCAGCTCCATGTAGTGCACCGCGACCCGGCGCTGGCCAGGACGGTACTGGAAGTCGTCCTCGGCGGTGGTCCCGCGTGTGGGCGAGGGGGTTGTGGGAGGGCGCATAGGGGGAGGGGCCCCAGAGAGGTCAGAAGCCGCACGGGAAAGGGAGGTCTCGATCGGCGCGGCGGCTGCCGCTGGGTGTATCACGATCAAGCTGGTTTGTGGGGCGGGCGCGGCCGCACATGGAGCGGGTTGGATCCTGCGCACAATGCGACTCCCGCGAAGGTGCGAATCCCACGCGGGACGAACGTCGCTGTCCATGTACCTCAGCAGGTCGGCTGGGCTACAGGGCATAATCGCGCTTGCCCGCATGAGATGGATAGGGCACCCCTCCACAGCTGCACTGAATATTTCCACACCGGTGTGGTTGTTGGCCGCGATTTTCCCGAAGGTCAGTGCTTCGAAAGAGCAGGGCGGGCGTACGGCACTGACACCAGTGCTAGCGTTCTTAGGTGGGTCTTCTGTTGGTGAGCAGACAGGAGCGCGTTGGAAACTTAACGGTGGAGAGTGTGCAAACCCCATTTTCGTCGGCGGCACAGTAGGAGCTTGAAGAATCTCCATGATGTCAGTAAAATCAGTAACGCTGGCGTACAGCTCAGCGTCGGTTATGGCTGCAGCCTCGTTCGGTGAACCCTGCGTCGGATGTGAAAGACCAATATAACGACCATATGAATGCGAGGACGAAAGACTCTTTGGTTTGATGTCGGTCGAAGGTAAAGAACGATAACCTCGTGGCAAGGGTGACGAAGTCACAGATGGTGGCACCTCCAACAAAGATCTGTTCCTGGTCCTCTGCCTTTGGTCAGAACTTGGTTCCCTATTAAGGAGTAAATATGCCATTTGCCAATAATAGTGGTACTAATAATTGTGGTCCGACACAGACACAAGAGGTACGCTATAAAAACTATGCTTTTATTTAAGTCTATTGGCGGGGTATTCCGTTCAGTAAGACACCTAAGCAAAAATAGAAAACGATTTTCCCCGCCTCCCAGCACTCAGCGAATTTCTCAAAGATTTAAATCAAAAGAAAGACCTTTTTCTGACTACACAGCCTGAAGAAAATATGGGTTCAATTTTAAGTGGATCGAATTGGTCACAGCATTTATGCTCTATTAATATTGCTATTCTTATTGTTATTCGACATGTATGTATATATATATATATATATATATATATATCGAACAAAAATCTACTCTGGAGTAAATAAAAGCAGATACGTATGTTTTTGAGGTTGAAACTATTTTGCGCAAAACTATCGGGAAAGTGAAAAATACAATCGTGGTTAAATATTGCGGCATGCAATTACCATTTGTCTAGCATATAACATTTACCTGTGTGCACAGAGTTTTCACCTCACAATACGAAGACACATTTATTTATTTACTTGAAAAGGGAATAAAAAGATCAAGACCCCTAATACATAAATGTAAGCATAAAGATAGATAAACCATTAAAAGAGGGGAAAATACATGGATAATTTTTTATAGGTTGACATAAAAGACAATCTATCATGAGACTAGTATGGCTGCACGTAAAGACGTATATATTCACATCAAGCACTTCGTACCCACGCAGCTAGGAGTTCTTCGCGTCTTCACTGCACCGGGGCATTAAAGAAGGTGCTGGCACGTTCACAGGTTCAAGAACCTGCTCTGCATAAAGCAGTGGCAGGCGAGTCAAGCAGTTCGGCATAAGAGAGTGAGACTTGGATGTTTTGCTGCCGGCGACCCGCCCCGTAAGCCTCTCAACAGCACGCCGCCTTTCAACCACCTCTTGCTCCCGGTTATACCTCCAGGACTCCAGCTTTTGGTACACCAGCTCATGAGCCGATATTGCTGAGGTTTTATCAACATTCTGTGTTTTGTCTTTTGCTGATGCAGACACAGAAGCGATTGTACCGTGCTTCGCTCTCCCAGAGACAATTGAACCCTTCTTGTCAGTTGAAAGGGTCAGAATAGAAAGATTTAGACCAATACCAGGGTCTTCTTGAGACACTGTATGATTGGGGACACAAAGCAGCGAGGGACGGCACTGTTGCCTCGTCACTTTTTTCGGTGACCCTTTGAATTTACTACTCGCAGAAGGCGAGTATCTGGATTCCTTTGCCGTAGGGGATATAGATGCTTGAGAGTTAATCCCGCGGCGACGTAAGGCAGGTTTAGAAATACTCAGTATCATCGTCTGTGATGCGTCTTCAATAGATCGCTGCTGCCAAATTTGCTTTACTCGGCTCATGAAAGCCCCTGGTGCATGACCCGACGGTTGCACACGATCAAGTTGGTGAGCAAGATGAGCCAAAATAGTTTGTTCATAACGCTGCTCCACCGCCGACGGAGACAAATCGCTGAGAACAGCCTGAATCTCGGCTTGCAGCGCGTTTTCCTTGTGTGGGACGTCCCTAGTTTGACTCTGTGCAGGGGCTCGACTAATGCCATTGAAGCTGAAGGATTTAGGGGTATGAAACATGGGTTCCGCTGATGAAGAAACTGAGGCCGCGGGGCTTCCAAGAATCGGTGATATTCTTTCACCGACAAACACAGGTTTATTCGTGTTGCTAAGGCGTCTGCCAACGGCAAATCCGAAAGATGTGTTCTGGTCACAATGCTGCAGAGTCCTCCCGCCAAGAGTCCCACTATCCATGGGTCTAGGCAGTGAAGAAAAGGATGAACCGAGATTATTGGGGGTCGCGGATCCCTCTACTAAGTCTTCCAAGAACAAAGTGCGGGACGGAGGTTGAGCGCCAATTAGGTTAGACTCAACGTCAAACTCCCTTATTCGGGAATATGTGGATTGGTCCTCCCCTATTGAGTTCGAAGCGTTGGTAAGACACAACGTGGGTAACTCTGTAATGGACAAGCAAGGAGTGTCATCTAGCTTTTCTAAATTCGCGATTTTGGAGGGCGTGATGTTTTCCAGATCAGTAATAAATGATGATTTAACCTGATCACTGGGCTCGAAAAGTGTTTTCCTCTGCACCGATGAACCCAACTCATTATTGTCTCCAAAACGTGGTGCGTCCGACAGACTAGGGCAGTCGATTACATTAACCACCCCTACACCAGAACTCTGACTTGTCCTGATACCAGACATTTTGCTGCACTCAGAGAAAGCATCCCTGCTAAGCATTTGATCAGAATTCACAGGATTGTCGTCATTGGCGTCGCTGCCCTTATTAGAACTATCACCATAAGCAAGAACCAAAAGATCCCAACGGCAGTTGAAAGCTCTTTCTGCAGGAATTAATCTTGGACTTCCATCCGCATGATAGTCCTGTATCTTACAAGTATTGGGTATCACCTCAATCTTGCGAAGCCAAGACACCGGATACATCTTCAGCAAGGCATTACGCTCATACTTGTTTTTCAACCTGCGCTGAGGTCTTAGCCTACACAGAAACCAGTCCGTAGTATTACCATGCAACACCACTGACCTGCTGTGTCTTTTAGTGTTCCTACGAAATATATTTCTGGGCAAGTCATCAGCGCTCCCAGACGCAGGAAAACTCATTTCAAGATTCTTGCGTGGCAAGATCAACTCCAAGAGTTTCAGCTCCCGCTGTGATACAGCACGCCGATGGAAATTCTTTGGTTGCTGTTCCTGCTCTTGCCGCGCTCGCCGCGGCGTCAGCGAGGTTGCTGCCACTTTTTTGCCAACTTTCACCTGAGGCTTCTGGTGTACAATGGGCCTCAGTGTCTTCTTTTTCGCTCTACCAGCTCTCTTCTTGTAATCAAACGCTTTCCTCCTGGATACATAGAGTGAACCAGTTGCTCGATCCTCGGTAGAAAACGCACTTTGCAATGTGTGCGACGCAGCATTGCTGTTTAGCTCGATATTCTTCTTGGCCTGGATAAGCAATTGATCCAGAAACCTCTCATCTTGACCTTCAGCCACTACCACAGATAAGGATCCTGAGCATTTTGATGGAAACAGCATCGCGTCGCTCCCCACTCCCTTATAATGCGCGAAGTCACGTTGAAATGTATCTGATTTCATTCCATTCCATTTATTTAGGCCAAAAGTCCCGATGTGAGCATGATTCATTGTAAAATAATGGCATCTACGCGAGTTGAGACTTTCATGATCACGGATTGGTGGAGTATTTATAAGCGGAGAAACAGATGAATTAGTGGTATTCAACTCAATATTGCTACTAGTATCAAATGAAGGGCCCACAAAAGACGACCTCCGAGTCCCGACGAAGCCTGTGTCGAGCTGACTCGACGTTCGAAGCGAAGATCTCCGAAGGGACCGTGCGCGCTCATATTGTTTCTGTAGCGAAAAAAGACGCACGTTACCGTCCCCAGCACCTACCACCACGAAGAAAGCATCCTGATTATCACCACCACCTTCAAAGCCACGGTTGTCAACTAAAATGGGCTTGATAGACGACGAGCTGACAGAAGAACCAAGGCGGTGTGAATTTGTTAACGCCAATAAGCCCTGAGAACTCGCTGAATCGATTTGGCACTCGTCCTTACCTGAACGAGCGACTATGCTGCCTCCAAATGTCCTTCTTCGTTGATTCATGTCGTTCCGAAACGTGGCACCTGGTAAGCTTCTATGCCGAACGAGTAGGTCCTGGCCCTTTGCTGTTGAAGCCGTTGGCAGGCTGAAGAAGGCAAGCGAGGAGACTTCCTCTGGTGCCCCTTGAAATACACACCGTTCCCTCATGGCGGAGACAAAATCAATTGTGCCGGACTTGAATGCTGAAATATCTAACACACGTACACGACCAAGAGAATCGCCACATATTAAAAGTTGGACGTCGCCATTGTGGTAAATCACCTTACGAATGCGGCATTCATGAGCGCGGTGGAGTCGAAAACGCGCCACGCTTCGGTTAGTCAAGTATGAGTACACGTGCATGACACCCGTATCGAGAACTATGACGAATAGATTTTGGTTCGAACTGTTAAGAAAGAAGAGCCCAATCACGGCGCCAATTTCTGGCTCGCTTTCCCCAACCTTGCTACCTGTGCCTATATCACTACGAAGAGGTTCCTCTGCGTAAGGCTCACTACCATCCACCATGCGATAGAAAAACAAACGAGTGTCCATCGTACCAAGGCATATGTGTGTATCGCGAACGATGCAGCACGCTGTAATCGTGGTACGCGCCGTGGCTGGGAGGTGGAAGCTCATCGAAATGAACTGCTCCTCTCCGCTAGGATCCACATCGTTGGTGAAGTACCGTCGCAAAACGCACCGGTTACTGCCGCACACGATCATGTGCATTCCGTAATGATAGACCACAGTTGCATCCAAGTTGAATAAACTACCAACATCAAGGATCGGTGGATGTGTTGAAGTTTGCTTATCGGTGTCAAGTGCCTCTGATACAGAAAAATTATACGCAGATGTGGGTGTAGATCCAGTGAGTTTTTTATTGAATATACGGTGGCTAGTTCGCGCGTCGTAGGGTCGATCCACGAACCTCGTATTGTCAAACAAAGGACGCTGCGAGACGAGTAGCTCTTCAACATTATTTACGGCCCCGGTGGAGGCGTCGAGTGTAATCACCTGCCCACCACGGGAACCAGCGATAATACGCGTACAAGCGTCCGTGCTCCATTCACAGACCGTCACAAGGGGACGATGAAACATTGGTAACTGCTTACGAATTTCGGCACATAGATTGACCTCTCGGAGCAACTCACCCTTAAATGGATCCCACACCCTCCACCAATCGGCACTGAATGTATGTACCTCGAACCTGCCGGAACCAGTGTCATTATCATTGGAGCCACCCTCAGTACCGGTGGTACTGGAACTTCGACGCACACGCCGTAGCAAGACTCCCACAATTGCACTGTGATGTGTGATATTTTTACGAGGTGGCTGTCGCGTATTTGTATTTTCCTGGTGAATTGGTGATGTGGGAATTTTTGTAGGTGACTTCTGCATCTTCAGAGTCGTGGTCTCTGTGTTGAGTTCGGATTCCTCTGATTTTGAAGAAGTGGGTAAAGCCCTTGTCTTGTCCTCTGCCGAAGGATCCTCAGGCGACCCGTTTTCAGCCCGGTCAAAGAGTAAAGGTCCACGTAAAGCGCACACTAGTCTGCCCTTCGCACCAGGGAAGAACGCGATACAGCCGTCCGCGTCATCCTGGGGGCACCGCATAGCCATCAATGATACGTCCTCAGCGTTGCATTCGTTGCACTTCGTTACATGGATGACACTTAGGGGACGGAAGCCTTTAAAGTCGTAAATAGAAATGACCAAGTCCGCGGTGAGAACCGCAATAAGGTAGTCTTTTGGCATAAAAGACACACTGATGATATCGTACGTCTCTTGTGAAAGTCGATGCACCAACTCAACGCTATTGCGACCCATGCTCCAGAGTAAAATACGCCGGTCACAGTGTACAGTGGCAACTAGACGCGCTGGAAGACAGAACGCCACAAACTGGGCGTGTCGGTTTGAAGTAATACTAGACGTTGCATCACCAAAGAAATACTGCGAAGGGGGTGCATCCGATTGACGTTGGTAGGACCGGATGAAATTTGGGGCACTTTCGGTGTTCGATACTGCATTGAGTGGAATGTGCGATACGCTACCATCCCGCGCACAGGACACGACATATTGAAAAGCATGGTTGTAGCACAGGCCCATCACCGGCATGTTCGACTCATGGGCTCGGACTTTCCCAAAAAAAGGGATTGCGTCATTCAGGTCCATCGAGGCCAATATACTTGAACTCTTTAGATATTGTGAAAGGTCAAAACCACCCACAGTGCCCTCAGCCGTACCGAAAACACAAATTAAAGTCGTGGGATCTAAGAAAACACTTGTAGGGCTCACAAAGCCCTCAATGGGAATGGCGTTGTGTTTGGTCTCAGATTTCACCTGTCGTGACTCCTTCAGTCCGCTGTTAAAAACTTTCGCTGTCATCCCTCTACGATACGTGAAGCGATGCGGGCCGCACTCGCCCGGCTTCAGGCCAAAACGCTTTGTACCGTTCAAGTCAGGTTGCACAACAGTGCGAAGGGCCGTTACGAGAGTGGTACAGCCGCGATATTTTTGTAGTACAGCACCCGAGGGAAACTCCACCACTGTCAGCTCCGCGTTTGAGGTTGCGATAAAGAGGTACTGCTCTTTGTGTAGGAACTGCATATGCAGCACCCACGACGTGCCGATGTTGAGCAAGTTGCCGACGAAATTCCCCCAGTCGCTGTCCCAGAGTTTCAGCAAACCACCCTTGGCGCTGGTCACGAGTCGGTGGTGCACAGTGGAGACCAGGACATGGTCAGCCGACTGCATGTGCATTCCTTTGAGCTCCTCGGCAAGGGCCTCCGACTCGGCCGCGGCGGCGCTGGCGACGCCTTTGGCTGAATTCGCTGCGGCAATGAATCCCCTACCGGTGCCAGTCGTGCCGTTCGGCACACGATCAGCGCGGCGGCGAAGCTGATCTTGGCCCCAGGGAATCTCCCTCCTTCTCGAATCACTCTCTTGATCAATATCATCATCTTCATTGCCCATGCCATCGTCGCCAGCTGTGAAGCAATCTCCAGGATCACGACGCCCACCCCCACCATGGGCGCCATCCTCAAGTCTCATTCCCAGAACGCGCTTGTAGACAACCTCCCCTCGGACGTGGCTAGTCGCGCGATCACTACAAAAGTGCCCACATGAAAAGTCATTTCCGGTGGCACTAATGTTGTTTACATTCATAGTAAAAGCATCGCTATTGGTAAGAATATCAGTGGGTAAACAGTCTGCGGGCAAGATTAAATTATTGCTGAAATCACGCCAACACACCACCGCGTGCTGGCGGCTATTATTTCGCCGCGACGGTGGCCTGCCGTTAGAGCTGCAATTGATGCTTTCACTTAAAGTACTTTCTATCTCCGCCTTGCGCTCCCACTCCAGTAAGAACTTCTCCCAAAGTTTACTGTTTGTAAGGATGTTTTTAAAAGTTTGCGACGTCGTACCATCGGGCCGTTCACCATAGTAAATCAAATGAACTGCATTTTCAGACTCGATCGCATCATCATCTTGTACAAAGATGGGCACATTGAGCTCCTTTACCGTTCGAGGAACAGAAAAATCATTGCCTTGATGCAACATGGGCAACAACTCCAATTGAATGGAGTTGGTAGAGCCACCCAACTCCTTCGCAATGCAGCTACTGGTATTGCTGGTCCTGTATGAGGGACCTGCGCTCGACGACTTGGATAAGCGTGCTGATCCCTCCAATGTTACTACACTTGACCTCCGACTAGGAGTGTTTGTGCTTGATAAGTTGGCTGGCGGAATAGTATCCGCGCCGGATCTCGGTAAATTAGAGTAGTTTAAAAGAGGGTTTTCACATAAAGGAGTCGTTAATTCATAGGTACCCACATAGTTGGGGTCAGAAGTTCTCGGGAAAACCATAGGTTGCGTGGGTGATCTTGCGTCCTCACCCACCTGCTTCTTTGATTTCGCTAAAATGCCCTTGCCTGTCAGCATGTTATGGGGCATGGAGGAACTGGTACTCAACAAGCCTGCTGACTCCTCAATCTGATAGTGGCTGCTTCGCACTAATTGATGAAAAAAGTGGAGCTTATCGACCTGATCCTTGCAGCGCTCATGAATCCCAGAGTTGTGGTCTGGGTCCAGTGTCAGTTGTAGGGGTTCGATCCAGCGAAGCAAATCTCGTTTAACCATAGTCAACACAGCCTGTTTCTGCTGAAAGCGACGCATCTTGTGAATAAAAATGGACGTAGAGATGTCCTTTGACGCAGCCATCCCGGAGAGAGTATTATCCCCAGGGATCATCCCAGTAGGAATCACACCAAGGGGCAGGAAGGGTAGGGATCCTTGAATGCCATCCAAGCCGCCCGAATCAAACTTCCCAGTGTGGTGAAATGGACCAGCAGTCCCAGAGTTTAACGAAACGTTGTAGTTTCGATTCAATGAGAGGTGTTTTAATTGTTCATTGCTATAATTACGAGCTATGGCCTCAATCAACAATTCTACAAGCCACTCTTTGCTAATGGCCAGATCATCTGGCAAGGTTCCTTTCAGTGGTCGTTCCATTCCGAGATTACCTGATGTCATGCCACCTCTACTGGTGGATTTAACTGGACTGCCGCAGGATCGTTGCTCTAAATGAACCGATAGCTCAGGGATCGGCGTGTTTTTCAAAAGATCTCTATCACTGATTGGAATGGATGAATCAACCAAATTCTCACGTTGGTGGATAGTGAAATTCGTCTCATTCTGTCTATTTACATTTGAACGCAAAGTATCAGGCAACACGCTAAACGATTTGAATACTTCCGCAATCTGCTTGATGTCCTCGGCGCTGAGGTAAGCTGAGCAGGGTAAAGCAGAGAATGGTATTTGTGTGGGCAGGTAGCGGGTCCGCAGATAACGGTCCAAACATGGCTTGTCCTTAGCAAGGGGTGGGGGGGGTACATCAACTTGCATAAGCATGGTGTGCGCAACATGTGCACGCACTCGGGTAATCGCCCCCGTCGACTGCTTGATGGGCAGCAAGCCGGGTTTTTTACCGCTAGAAGAATTTTGTTGACTATGAAACATGTACAGAATCCTCCTTTTCATTCGGGAAAAAAAGGTGGGGAGAGTTAGATACAGAAGACATCTTGTATTCCTGGTGTATCCTTATTTCTAGCGGAAATTTTTGGATGCTTGTTTCCATATCTGATTTGGAATGTGGTATTATCATTTTTTTTACAAGACCAGAAAAACACAGCAAAAAACAAAGATTTCAGATACAGAGAAAAGAATCCCACTAAATTCTCCATGACCTAAGCTATTAATAACTTTGTATTGAAGACGATATCTTTTGCTTTTGAGTTATGTTCGTAATCGTGTAAAAAAGGTAATGTGGGCATTTTTGGAATACAACTAGAGATAACATGATTGGGCTTCCCGCTGTTTTTTTTTTTTTGAGGGAGGAAGTCATGTGGTAATGGCTACTTAAGTTCTACATTTTGAATAAAATGAAGAGTAAATGCCAAAATTGACACTGCAAAATCTTTTTATTTGGTAGAACACGTATAATTTCCCTTCCCTCCCCCTCTCCCACACACAGGGGTATCGCCTTGACCTCTGAGAGGTAAAGCGAACTCTACGCACCCGGCCGACTAGTGTCCATTTCCTCGTAAATCCGAAGCCTTCGATGCCCATTGCGAAGCCGTCTCGCAAAGGCCTTTTTCATGGTAATGTCGTTGGGATGTAGTAAGAGCGCATCCATGGCAGCTTTGTTGCTTGCTAGGTAGCGCATCTCCACTAAGCCACCTGAATAGGCGCGGTGCACAAAGAGAGCGGGCAGAGAGATGATGCTAATTCCTGATGAAATCGGGCTACCAGTAATCGATGTCCCCTCGTCATGCAGAAAGAGTGCGCGCCGTATTGTGCAGATCCACTGCAGTGCAATCGACTGTAGATTTTCCTCTAATGTGCGCATAAAGTTGTCATTGGAAAACAGGCACGCCTCAGATACCAACACTCGAGGGGGCACAGATGTATACCCCTTCTCAGTTTGTGATTCACTCACCACTTGATTTGACTGAACCTCACGCTGCAAGTGGTCTTGACATTGACAAAGGAGTGATACCTGATCATCCGAAAGGAGAGTGCAGCCTCGCGCGGCGGCAGAAGCAGACGAACAATTCTCAGGTTCCACTTTAGATGAAGCAGTTTGATTTTCCCCTTCGCACGCACCAGCATTCGTTGTACCTTTTTTAGACGGTGACACTTCCGGATGGGGAGGAATCCTCACCTGGTCCACTTCACCCCGCAGCACTGCTTGTGTTACCAGAGCAGCCACGTCACGCAGTGAAAGCTGTCTCGGGATGATCTCACGGCTGTAAAACTGTCTAAGCCACTTTGTTTCAATGAAGCGCTGCTGTTGTGCCGCCGCCGCTGTCTCCTTTGCAAGCCACTCTTCGTATGCCTGTATGGGCAACCCCTTGTGGATCGGCACGGAGGAACTGTTTGCATGTGTATCATCGCCAGAGGAGCTCAAATCATCCATACGCTTGGAATCCACCTGTCCAGACAGGTGCCGCTCATAGTTTCGGTAAAGATCGAGGTTACCGCCTCGCACAATCACCGCTAAACTGCTGCCTAAAATGTTTGCGCGGATCCAGGAATGAAGGTGTGACAACAACTGATGTTCCCGGCGGCTCAAGGCGAACTCGACCTCTGGAATAGCATCACTAGCTTGGAATAGTTGAACTTGTAGCAAGTGCTGCGTGCGTCGCCCATTAATGTCACGAATGAGGGTCACAATGCGCTCTCGAATTGCTTCGGGCAGTCGTGAATGGGCTTCTTCTTGCGGTCCCGGTTTTCCTATAGGTTGTGCAGACGCACCCGGCAATACCTCTCGGTCCAAGTGAACTCCGCAGACCTTCTTCACTTGGTTAAAACGAGACACGTCAAAGCGACCGCTCCAGGCAACAGAAAGCTTCACTGCCTGCACTGGAACCTGTAGTTCGTGCGCAATGACAGTGCGATACTGGTCACGAAGACGATAGTTATAATATAGAAACCCTACAAAAAAATCGGGGTTGATGTTGCCGTCCGGCGGCATCGGTGGTAACGGCCTCTCCAGAATCTGCTGAATTCGATCCAAATGGGACTCATAGAGGAAATCAATCGGTGTCTTACCAGTGACAGGGTCAACAGTCTCGTAGTCCCAGCCCATAGCCTCTGGCGCGGTAGCCGTGCTTTCAGGTGTAGCAGTCGAAGACGGAGCGGAATCGGGTCTACTTATGGCGGTGCGTGCCTCATTGTCATGATCATAGTTTTCATAAAAGCCTTCGTCAAAATATGGTTCTGGTGTTGCAATCTCAGTCTTGAGCACATCACGTGTTTTGTCCTCGGGACTCTGTCTTCTGCTTCTGTCCCTTTTGGCGCGGTTTTTTGATTTTGCACCGGTTTTTGATAGGGGTCTTGACGTCCTCAGAACGCTGGTGCAGGAAGTCAAGGCTGTCGAGAAAGGGCGCATCCGTCCCATTCCACAAAAGTACCCTGGGTGAACCATAGATGTAGTGGCATGGTTATAGTTCCTAAAACATCTTTTTTTAAGAATGCTGGTGGTACAAATGCAGACTGAAAGAGCGTTTTGTCTGATAAGAGCTACGGCACCATCGCCCGCAACACACATGTTGCTCAGCTGATTTTTTAGCTCAGATCGAGACGGTGAGGGAACAACGGAGCACGCTCGAGATAAAAGCTTCAAGGTGTGCATATTTTTTACAAAAACTCACCAATGGAAGTTTTTAAAAAATGCGTCGTGTGGTTATGGACTGAAAAGGGATAAGAATGAAGAGGCACTAGCTACCACCTATACACAATAAAAGATTCGTACAACGAAAACAAGGCACACACAAAATGGGAAAATAGAACAAGAAAATGAAGCTATCACACACCCCATATCTTCACTGTACGAATTATCAGTTAAGAAACATTTTCACTATGATTAGCTGTATTACCTTCTCGTAGTAGCTCTGGATGTAGTAATATATTTAAGTAAAGCACAATCTCTCTTTAAAACTAAACTTTTCCAATGTCACCTTTCGGTGCAGAAAAAAAAAACCCTTTGTGAAAGCAACCATTTACATGACGTTTTTAGTAAAAATTAAAAAAAAATAACGAGATAAAAGTAAGACATACAAATAAATACGATATCTATATATAGATAGATATAGATATATATATTTTCACATAAAAAAATTCCATCTGATCACTTCGTTAAAATTCAAATCATTAATAAACTCTCATATCTCTCAGTTTTCCATCATCCATTACATGTATGTCGGTTAATCCATCTCCCCCCGTATCCATGGGTGGTGAAGCAACTTCTCCACAGTCGGTCGCTTCTCTGGGTTCCGTTCAAAACACTGAAGCATAAAATCATAGCATCCCGGGGTAGCCTCCTCTTTCGGAAGCTCCGTAGGCAGACCTTTTGAAGAAGCGATCATAATAATTGTTGCTGGCGCATTGGACTGGCATGGCCATGGTGGTTTGCCAGTCAGCATCTCGGCCACTGTGCAGCCCACAGACCATACATCTGCCTTATAACTGTAGCCCATGTCCACGTTGGACATGCTAACTACCTCTGGTGCCATCCAGTACGGCGTACCGATGAGCGTGTGGCTCTGGGAAAATGCATCCATCAGTCGACGTGCGGCTCCAAAGTCAACAAGTTTTATCTGAGACTCGCTTTCAGGGTCAGCGTTGGTGTCCACAAGCACATTGTCGGCCTTAATATCGCGGTGCATGATGTTCTGAGAATGCAAATAGAGAAGACCACTTAGTAGCTGTTTTGTCCAGCTGCGCACAACCGTGATAGGGAGGGGTTTAAAGCGCCTAATGACATTAGACAAGGAGCCACCGCCTATGTAATCCATGAAAATGCAAATACTCGAGGCTTCTGAATCATAGTAAACCCCTGTGAAACCACACAGGTTAGGATGACGAAGGTGGCGCATAATGTTGATCTCTCGTGACAGGGAAACCAGCATCTTCGCATTAAAGTTCAGAATATCTATGCAACCTCTTTGGGATATATCGACAATCTTAACGGCGTGAAAACTTCCATTTGGCAGAAGCCCGAGATACACCGAACCATAGGTGCCGCGGCCAACCAAATTTCCTTTGCACCAAGGCTTTAGCGTATCGGCATTGGGGGTTTGGAGCATCTCCGGAGTCAGGCTCTCTGGGCTTAGAGTCGCCCAGGCGTTATACCGGGCCTCATCGGTAGAAGAGAGACCGATGGTGCTTGAAATATTGTAGCCTATTGAATCCTCAGTGGCGGAAAATTCGGAACCTCGAATTTGCGTGGATTCCTCCCCATTAGAGAGCGAGGCATCCATAGCCTCGGTAGACGTCGAATTGGGGTCTTTTCCCTTATCAGTCTCAGTTACATTAATGCTAGTGCGAAACGACCCTCGAGCGGCTTTCTTGCGTGTGTTCTTTTTTTTTGGAGAAGCATACTTGAGGCTGATTTTGCTATTCTTATTTAGGGAGGAATCCTTCTTGGTTGTCGAAGCCTCCCACGAAACGGTATGCGGATTACTCTTATGAGCAACTGCCCCATCTTCTGGTCTACCAGAGGGGTCAGTAGAAGCATTTTTGGTAGATTTCTGAGTATTTTCATTTTCCGCTCTGGTGTCCTTAGTAGACGCTTTGGTGTTGACGTTAGCCGGAACTTCAGCTTTTAGCGCGCCAATTCCTTTCTTTGCCCCACACTTGGAACAAAATCGAGCATTCGATCTCGTATAGATAGCACCACAGGAATGGCAAGTATTGTTCAGATCTTTTAAGTCAGTACAATCGGGATTCGTTGCATCAAACCACGAAGATCGATTCGAATTATGAGTGTCAACAAGCTCAGCAGGCATTTTTTTGTGTGAGTGATGTATTTAACCTTCCACTTGTGTGATGATGTTGATTTTCCCACGCTAACAAGACATAAAATATAGGTATATATAAAATTCAGCAAGTGAAAAATGCACGCCTCAACTTTGTCGCCCTTGATACCGATTTGGTTTTCAGTCGTACGTTACAGAACCTTTAACACATGGATACAAAAGGCTGCTCATTTCATATATTCCACAATTTTAAACGCATAGCTAATAAAGCAATACCGCTGGTAGAACTGTTCAGCCAGCTAAATTCTGAATCCAATCGCTCAGCTTCCAACCCCAGAAACCGTCATCTCTACAGAACATCGTTCCAGAAGTACTACTACGTGAAGGAGCACACAGTATATGGTCAGTATTACGCTACAAAAACGCATTCTTATTTTCCTGCCCGTCCTTCTCATGGAGATAGAAGAAAACAGATAAGCCTTCTTTGCCGTACGATAACAGACATAACTCACCCCTTGCCCCTCTTCATTGCCCCCAACACCCGTCACCAATTAAGGGAAAGTCCTATGGTCCGTGGGCTTCCTCCGACGTGATTTTCTCCCAGTGGTACCAAGTGAGTCATTTGTTGATGAATGTGAGTCTTCTCCGGATGATGAGGAAAGTCCGGAACCCGTCGTAGCTGCTGCTTCACTTTCCTGCCTTTCTTTCTCAGCCATCCGGTAGAGCGCCAACACACAGCCAGCCTGGCGAGCATGCAGACCCTCAATCACCATGCCGTCCAGAGTGGGAGTGTCATGCCCGGCACGTGCTATCTCCTCCTTAACATGGATAGCCCACTCTACTTCATCACGACTTGGTATAAATGATTCGTGTGTGGGTGCAATCTGATCTGAATGAATAAGACACTTTCCATCAAACCCAAGAGCCTGACAACGTGAAAGGTCCTGCCTGAAGCCCAGTTTATCGGATGGGTCGTTATAAACGCCATCGATGGCAAACATGTTTGCCGCACGGGCACTAAATAAGACTTGGTTAACAGCATACCCAAGAGGGGAACCTTGGTCAAGGCAATGCAGCCTTTTCCACCCTTTAGAGGAATCTGACAAGGCGGCCGAAACCCTCGATGGAAGATGCATCTCCGCTGCAAGGCGGTTATACCCCATTACAGCGCATGTATACTTGCCGCTTAAACAAATCGTTGGGGCGTGCAGGACAGAGATGGGTAGTTCGAAAAAGGCCCATAACTTGTGATCAGGGTGTACATAATCCTTGATAAGTTCGTATGTCTTAGTGGTGATCTTGGGAATGGCAATCCCCTCAATTGCCGTTCCAAGCACCCCAACCAACTCCAGGTCTAACATCGCAGCGACAGCATCAAAGTCGGGAGAGTTGATGCGAACCATAAGTCGCTTCCCTGCGCCCACATCCCCTGCCTGCTGCGCCTTCTCCATCTCGCCAACAAAGTCCCGAAGACGATCCCGTGCCTCACGTTTCGCGGACGGTGGCACGCCCTCCTCCAGATCCAATATAAGACAATCCGCCGCGGTGTCGCGGATCTTCTGCAGGGCCCGCGAGCTCGAGCACGACACGAAAAGCGCGCTGCGCGGGCAGGGCAGTCGATTCTCGCCGACGCATGGGAGAGCTGTTGAAGACGGCGAGCGCCCTCCATTGCCCCCACCCTGTGAGGTTCCCGCCTCATTCCAACCTTCAGGATCAGATGCGCCGAATAACATGCGCTGCCGCTCGGCTTTGTTTATGGTCTCCAGGGTGTCAAGTGTGCGATCACGTTGGAGCTCAAGTTCTTTGCATTTTCTCTTTAAAAATGCTAGCAGACCTGATGGAGAGTGCAGTGGTGGTGGGAATGGAGCCCCATCACGAGACTTGGGCGCCAGAAGCAATGATGAGTTGGCGCGCACAAGCAACTTATGGGCTGAAGAGCAGCGGAACATCTAAAGTCAAGTCCTTTTACTCGAAAAAAAGGTAGTTTTCATGTCTTCCAAGAGGTGTATCGGAAAGCAATTTAAAAAAGAGGAAAAATAACATTTGCATAAAAATCCCAGGGTGATCATGTATAGAAACCGCAAACTAAACAATCAAAAATGTCGCGACAGACCCTTGGTGAGGGAGGATGCAATTTCACGATAGACCCTACGTCGCACAATATTCAGTGGGAAAGTTAAATGTAAGTAGTGCTACGAAGAACTAAAGACACCTTTTTGAAAGCGTGTAAGCCATCACCTCTTCGCAGCCTCCCTGGTGATTCCGTAGAACTAAAGGAGTTATTAAAATGAATAACACCAACATCTAGGAACCGCTAGACGAAGCAAGTATTTATGATGGATGTTCTCAGAATAAAGGGCTCCGTTGTTTTTATGGTCAACAGACATAAAAACAAATGCGGAAACGCAAAGTAAAGAAATCGAGCAAAAAGAACATCCATAAGTTATACAAATACCTTGAATGAGGAGGAGAGGGGAGGGGGGGGATTTATGAGATTAATTTAGTAAGCACAATTGCTATTGACTTCCCCTACCCCTCTCTTTATTTATAATCAGCAATTTTTCAAAAAAAAAAATCGGGAGGTTACTCCTACTTTTATGTGTGCATTTGTACGAAGGTAGCCTGATTTTCTTCCAGCGTATGGAGAAAGGATATCGCATTCGTGAAACGTTCACAGAATCTAAAATTTAGTCATTTGAGAAGGATGCTTTATTTCGTCTTGTTTTCTACCTTCTCTTATGCGTTGGCAACAAAATATCTAAATTATGAAAATCATACGCAGAAAAGTACCTCGGCCAAATTTATATAATACAAAATAGAATGTCATTGAAGGAAAATAATGGTGTCTGCATGCTGGAACAGGATATAGATTTAGACGGAATGTAGTAAAAAATGTGAAGAATATCGGTGGAACAAACCACACTGTTGTGGATTTAAAAACAAATCTAGCCATACCCACCTTCGGTTTAACATTACACAGAAAACACTGATAAACATAAACAGATACAGTCACCTCAGCCGTGGTATGAAATGGCTTCCTCCTTAGACAGTAAAAACCTTGGCGCAGGATTGAAATAAAGTTCAGGAAGCCAAATCTGCAACTGAGGGGGGGAAGTTGGGATTGTGGCGTCTTCATTAGTCCCAAACTCGAAGCCTTCCTGGTCGGTGCCTAGCGTCCCATCATCGGACAAGGTATTTTGAGCAGGGACATCAAATCCGGCAATAAACCTCTTCGTACTACTCATCGAGATAGTAGCAACGGTGGTCCCCGTAATAGGACACGGTATGATGGGACAGTCAGCTGGCACCCCGTTTTTAGAGCCTCTGTGCGCATCAAGGAGGGAATTCGTCATTGTACCGCCTAACCCCTCTCCAAGAGTAAAGACCTGGTCTTGATGCAAATTCCCAAGCGAAGCCCAGCGAAACGCCCATTGCCATATTGTCCAAGAAACTGAAAGGCTCCCCAGTTGGCGACCCAACTTAACACTCACTTCATACTGAGGCGCAAGACGCGAAGGATCGACGTAGCTATTCAACAGAAAATTTGGAACAGTGGTGGGGGATCTTTTAGGGTCAGGAGGAAACACATACACACCGCCTGAGGAAGGCATGGGGTCGATGCTCACACTGTTTGGGGGGGGCATAAAAAAGCCCATCGTCTCCCGCACATTGTGTTCGACCTCCCGTACATGTGAAGGATACATAAAAAGAGAGATGCTAGTGCTATCTTCGATATCTTCTGCTTCGTAAAGGTGCTGTTTGATGAGATTGCGAGTTTTACGTCGGAGGCTCTTCAATTGATGGAAAAGGAGGACCGAATGGGACTCATCGCTGGGCCCCCCCGCCCCATAAGACAAATGAGAAGCGATGTGACTCCCAGACTGTCGACCTAGGGTGACAGACCGAAGCTGTTGTAGAATACGAAAGGCGCTAGTGATAGAACGCAACACAACGTCTTCCTGCAAATCTAGCGACGATTCGGTTGTGGCGGACGACTCAGGGAAATGAAGCCAGACCTGCAGCCTGGCCACCGACACGGAAGCCTTCGCCTGGGTAGGACTCGTCACCAATCCCACGTCAGGGCGGCCCTTTGGCTTCTTTTGCGGGTTGCGCGGTCTACCCCCACCGCCACAGCGACGTGCCCCCGAAGTGCGTAGAAAGTGCGGCTCTGGCGAGCCCCCCTTCTGCCCGCGTGTTGCACTGGTAGTATCCCGGTCTATTTCTAGATTTGTAATGGTATCGGTATAAGCCGAGTCAACCTCCTGTATCCTCCCCGAGGGCGGTAGCGCATAGGGAACATGAAAGTATCTGCAAACGACTGATCTTACACCACCGACATTCATTGGCGTAACGCCGGGCGGCAGTGTCTGTTCTGGCGACGGCGCGTCGCTATGATGATGCATTGCGCACCCAGACTCGCCCACCTTCCCGGAAGCATGGTGCATATAGGGGCGCGGCATGAGACTGCATAACCCCGCAATAATTGTCTCTGCGCTTTCCAAACGTGTGCTGTTAGAATAAAAGGGTGCGGGAAAACGAAGCAGCAAAGTGCAGGTTTCTTTACTCGATGAAGCGCACACAGATGGGAGAAGAAGTTCATTACCATTTGAAAGCTGGATCGAACGCACTGGAGGGGTGTTGGGCGATTCATGCGTAAGCTTGGCAGCGGAAGACACTGTTTGAGCTATGTCATTCAGAATTGGTGCGTCATTGACAAGGCCTAATGAAGAAGGAGGCTGTGAGGGATTGTCTTCCTTCGGGTGTAAACACAAGCCCTGACTTTCCAAACCAGCTTCCTCGTTTGTAAGTGGCAGCCTACTTAACTCCAAACCCACCTGCAGGGTATCATCGGAGTTAATCAGGAGTCCGTTCGAATGACTAAGTGCAGGGCTGGTACGCGTTGTGCCGACTTCGAGCAGATGTGCGTTGAATAACAACTCCGGTGCATCAAGGGGAATGGTGAAGAGGTGATGTTCTCTTGGCGAAGTACGCACATGTGAATTGGCGGCGTGTGCATGGTGGGCAGCTCCAATTTGCTCGTGCGCAAGTACTATAGCTGGCTGGGCCTGTTCGGATGATTCCAGTCCCCTTAGCTCCTTATTAGCATTAGTTGCTGAGGACAGCAAGTCATCTGACTCCTCCACCTTAGAGTGCCGGGCTGAGATTAAACCTAGGGCCTCAACCGCACGAGACGGGAGAGGTAGTCCGTCCTCAGTGTAAACAAAATCCAGTGAATAGGCTGATCTCGCTTCATCGTTTAAAGTTGTGGAACAACGACTTCGGCGATTGGGCCTTACCTGACCACTAGATATAGAGGGGCGAGTATGACGCACAAGTTTCAGAAGACCCCAACGCACTGTCGTGGGCATAGGAATGGATATTGACTCTTCCTGCTTGCTGGCTTCGGGCGTCATATTGGTCATACCCATCTCTCCCAGGGAAAATGTGGTAGGATTGATCGAAATCGCGCTCTGTCCGCCGCTCTCTGATTTCTCAAGCGAAGAACCCAATTGTGAGTCTTCGCCTTTGAGCGAGTCTCTACATAAGTCACTAGTGTCAATCCCGTCACCTTGACGCCAAGCTCGCGCGCTGTTCTTCATGGTCAATGTCACTGTGGAGGGGAAGGAGTCCTCTACACTTGTGGCCGGTTCGGGGCACAAGAATCGCTCGTAGACCACATTAAAGGGGTCACCGACACAACACACCTCACAAGCAATACCCTCCTCCAACAGCTTGCGCACGCTGACCTGCTGTAGCGCCTTTTCATCATCGTAGGTGTCAAATAGTGTGAGCGGAAATTGATCTACAGAAGTGCCTATATGGGAATAAAATCCAAACATGCCACTGAAGCGTGGTGGAAATATTTGATCGGTATTCCCGGAACCCTTCGGAAGCGCAACAGATGTTGGGGACAGACTGTCAGAGCGACAAGATGATTCTCTAAGGAAGTTAAGGTGCGCTAGAGGGTTCAGAATGTCGGATACCTCGAGCTCTAATGCGCTTGTACTTGGTGAGTGAGATGCCAAAAATGTGCCCATAGTAGCATCTCCTTGTAGGATGGGCAAGTCAGCCGCAGTGGTTACCTCATCATCGCCAACAACAATGTCATCTTTACCCAAAATGCGATGCTCCTTCTGGGGATGATTCTGAAGGTACTCTTTTAGTCGCTTGCGCAATCGAATGATCGCACGGGAAGCCTTGTCATCTAGGTCTTTCTCAGAAGAATGTATTTTTTTGATTCTATGGGTGACACCCTTTGATAAAACATTGTCGCTAAGCGTGTCCCCCATTAGCACGCCACCAAGTAGAACGCGCTCCATGAGCGCCAACTCGAGATGAACAGACACAAGTAGTTCTTGACGCATCGCGCGAGCCCACAGCCCTTGCCAAATATGGTTCCCAATCTCGAAGCAGGCAATCTCGAGTCGAAGCAATGATAAACTCCGGGATAGCATAACTTGCTGATGTGCAATCTCCCGAAGTTCTGGGTCCTGGCACGTCATCGGCGCCAAGGGACTGCTACTCTTGATTGAAGAACCATAGCTATGTCCAAACTGCCCCGCCGTCATCGCTTCAGCAGGAAGCCCATCGCACCCTATTTCGTCTAACTCGACGTCTAAGCCATGATCGATCTCGTCGATCGCCACGAGACGCTGCCGCAGCACCGCAGCGCAAGAGGACAATCCCGCGATTGCCTTCTCTGCATCACCGCACTCTTCGGTTAGGGCTTTGATTTCTTTGAGAAGCCCCTCACAGTACGGATCGACAGGTATCAGGGACATATTTTCCTCTGCGAGGGATGCGTTGATTCTAGTGAGCTCGTCAATTGACATACGTAGGGAAGATATTTCCTGCTCCGTCCGCTGTTGAGACAGTTTAACGCATCGGTCCCGCTCCTGCAGGATCATTGCAACTCTCTCCCGTAAGAAACTATTTTCACTTTCCCGAAGACTCGCAACGCTCTTGTAGGTGGTGGAATAAACCCTAAAGAATCGAAGATCAGCCTGGTTGGGAGTCAAGGGCAACGTTAGACGTGAGGTGGATTTATCTCCATGACCATTATCCGCACTATACTCTGTACGAAGGAAAAGGGACGAAGAAGGGTGCTCTTCAAGGCCGAAGATGCCGCGTGGAAGGGATAAAGCTGGGGTGGCGAAATTGGCTACAGCGACAGTGGGGTCAATGCATGTCATGTACGCCAACCGCACCTCGGCACAGAGGCAGTCATAGTATTTCAGCACCTGTTGAAAAGCGAGCTCCAATCGACCCTGCTCCGGGTCGATAATATCCTCAAAAATGTTCATCAGCCTGCGCTTGTTAGCAGCATCATTGAAGTGGTGGACCTGAAAGTACACGTGTCGAACCTGATCGGCAAAACGCAAGCTATTAAACGCTTCTGACCCTGAACAAGGCGAGACATGTACAAGAACCAGAACGCGACCGTCCTCAAGGCATGGACGAAGTATCCGAGTGAGCTTTGAGTCTCGATACGGCACATGCTTGGAGTGGCTGTAGAGTGAAAGCACTACAGAGGAAAGAGCGGAAAGGGATTTGTTGATGTACTGTGCCTCACGCAAGGCAGAGCCCTTAACCTGTGTTACCTTGAGCCGCTCGCATCCAGCAAGGTCAACCATCGCGACGTAGGACATGATATGTCGGAACGATGCAGCGTGTTTGCCGACGTTATCCGTAGGCCTCAATGCAGTGCTCACGTCATTACATCCCTCACCAACGTCTTCTGACCCTATCGGATTCTCACAAATGGAAAATCCTACCTGTATGATGAAAACTGCATGAGAACGTGAGCTCGTGTCGTTTTGAGCATGCACGGACGTGATGCGGTTGCGGCGGGCAAGACGATACGCACTAGAGAGGTCCTTCAGTGATGTGATGGGAATCCCCCCCCCTGTCTTCTTCACATCCGAGCCGTTACGCTTCCGAGAAGCAGCCTCAGCTGCGTCTTCGCGTGCTTGATCGAGTTGCTTACACAGAGCGACCAGTCCGCCAGTATCGCTAAGATTGGTGATTGCTCGCTTGTTGGGATCCATTAAATCGTAGACACCATCGACGTACAGTTCAATACCGTAGAAAGTGAGCTCCTTTAAGGTTAGCGAGACGGTGCCGGCGCGGCGCTTTGGAGGATCCGACTTAGATGGCGCACCGAGAGCCATCGATTGATCCAATTTGGAGCGGGTATTGTCGAGAGTGCGAGCACCCTCACTGTATTCCTTGGAAAACTTCACCGCCCTGCCACGGCGATCAAGTAGGGCGCACACTAACCGAGGAAGAATGCCCATATCCGCTGATATGCATGTGCCCGGTTTCGGATGCGCTCTGTCCCTCGCACCCACTATAAATTTCCGAGGCCTGTCCCCGTGCATGTTATTAGAGAAACGCAACTCGCCATGCTCATCCGCTTCAGACAAGCACACGGAGCCGCCCTCATCCGCATCCAACGGTGTGTTGCTTAGCTTCATCGTAGCCGCTGCTGCCACTACCGGCCTCACAGGAATCGATTTTGGATCCTCAGAGTCAATTTGTGAGCTTGGAGCACTTTCCTCTTGTTTCCACAAATCTGTTCGCCATCCTCTTGGTCGATTTCTTCGATTATTCCCGGTGTAATCGCTGCATTGTGAATTATCGTCAGCACGACAATTCGTGTGGGGAAAAAGTTGCGACAAGATACCCTCCTCCCTGTGCCTCTGCGAGGTTGACGATGGCGCCGCCGTTCCAAAGAACTTACTATTGTGGCTCCCCATCATGCTATAGGTCTTGCCGCTGCCAGTAGGCCCATAGCACAAAATACTGACGTTCCGCCCGAGCAATGCCTCATCGGCGATCCGCAACACGCTCTCCTCGAACACCTCCTCCTGAGTCGAGTCCTCGTCGTAGATGAATTCAAAACGAAAATGCTTGTCGGGGTTGCTCTTTCCATTTTCCACTGAAGAATGCCCATTGCTCATTCGTGAGTTATCCCTCTTTTTGGAGACGGCAACGGACAGCACACTATTACGAGAAATTTTACCCCGTTTCCTATGTTTGGCGCGTGATCCGCCTTTCGTTTGATTGATATCGAGCGAACGGAATGAATTGCCGTCCATCGAGGATACTTTTGGACACACAGAGTTGCGGTGAGATCCGGCGGCGAGGTTAGGGCCACGACTAGAGCTACAGCCACTGCGACACTTCTCATGCTCCATTCGTGGCGCTTCTACCAAGGACGGGGCACTAGATGTCGTCACGGAATGGTTTAAGGGATCTATAGTTCGCTGCGTAGGCGTGGATAGCTCAAGCGTGGGGGAAAGTCTCCCCATGCTTTCACTTCCAGCGCCGCAGTTTACAACGCCATTCAGCGGTAAGCTTCGCAAGCGAAGCTCACCAAATGTCGTGATAGTGTAGCCTTGCGAATAGGCACACAGCACGGATGAATTAAAAAAGCTCGCCATAGGGGGATCGTTGCCCGCGTTAGTCGAGCTCGGTGCTTTGAGACTCGTGAGAGAGGGCGGTGGCAGAATGGACCCCTCCTGCTTGGACCGGGGAGACGACGGCAGCAAAGATGCAGTCGCACGCACGACCATGTTTTCATGGTCAAGGAACCACACGTTTCGATGCTTGTTGCTCTCCCCCATAGAAGGCAATAGAGGTCTTATTCGAATATGAACCACAGGCACCATCGCCTGCGCTTTGGGGAAGAACGTACTCGAACTCGAATTCAAGGAGGTGGAGACACGGGGCTGACTTCCCAGCCGCTTTCGAGCTGCATTTTTCCGCGCTGAAGTGATTGAAGGGGACTCGACGACGCCTGCGGTGACAGCCGTGGATGAGGCCAGGCATTCGCGCGGCGGCGAAATCAATGATGTCTCCTCATTCGCAGAGAAAGCGGTTGAGTTCATACCCGCGACCTCCGCTCCGAGGGTGTCGTTACTCTCAATGATTCGACCTTTTGTGCTATATTTAGGGTTAGTTGCTGCCGCCTGCCTTGCGAAATGGGAAGCCTCTGAAGAATTGCGGTCTCTACCGGTGTTCGTGGCGGTCTGATATTTTGAAGCACGCAATGAGAACGAAGAGTGCCATCGGCGGCTAGCTTTCCCGCGCTGATGGCTACAAAAGGATGCGTCAGTGTCCATTGAAAGACGGGCACTCCTAGTAAAGGCAGCTGGTGAGGAAGCCGACCTCGGTTGCAAATATGAAGATTTCTCTATCGGAAAAGGGTTGGCCTCTTTAAACCAAGACAATGCTTCCTGAACATAATCAACCCCTAACGGCTCTTGGGGGCTTCTACAAATAGTATCCGAAATAATTGAGTTGCGTGAAGGGGTTTGCTGAGTTGATAATTTAAAATTCGACAGACTTGAGCCCGGGCATGTAAATTTTCCCATCCCCGTGTATACTTGGGAACGACCCTGGGTTGTCTCCCTAGCCCCTGTGATACTATTATTCACACGATGTAGAGAACTTTTTTTTCCTCTCCCAGTCATGGCACACTGTCCGTACTATCCTTATTCGTTGATAAATTTATTGTTCTACAACGCCGATTTTCTCAGCCTCTATTAATTAATTTTATGTATGAAAGGAAGCCTTTGCAAAATGATGAGAACAGCCAATTAGTCAACAACAAAATGACTAATAGAATAAGTGCAAAAGTATAATTTTCCAAATAAAATCGTGTTCTATGGAATAATGAGTATATTTAATACTAATATTCGTAACAGTATGGAAGCCTGTGATGTTCCCTAATGTGGTTGGTGCAAACTAAATAAATAATCCGTATAGATGTTATCTAATCAAGGACATATAAAACACGGAAAAGGTTGTATAGAACGCATGCGCGTATATTTATAGCTAGTAAATGAAATCACTGGCCACTTTGTGGTATCAAATAGCCTTATAGAAAGAAGGACATAACCAAAAAAAAAAAGAGGAAACATAATAAGAGGAATCAGATAAATATACATGTAAACTCGGCTCATGCACCCATTGTTCAAATGAAAAGAAAAAAGGCTTTGTGAAAGTATCGCACTTGGGGATTAGCAGAGTGTAATTCTGGATCAATGAAAACTAAACCGCACGCTTTAGCTATTTTGGTCATCTTTGTGACTGTTTAGCAGCGCTCAAACACCTTATACAAGGTCTCTACAGTTACCACTGACTGTATGTCTCCCTTCGTAAGGAGATCTGCAGGCGGTATAAACAATTTATTATTTCGCATGCAAGGGAACAAACCAAAACGGATGTACTCGCTTAATCTAGCGAGAAATGTCGATCCACCTTCCTGAGTATTTTCCTTGACATCTTCACGAGTCCTAGTCGGATTATAGCGCGCCGAGGTACGCGAATCGGGCCGTGAAAGATTCCCTGGCTTGCAGCTGCCGGACTCACAAGCAGCCTCAACACCGTCGGGGCTCGAAGACGAGACCTCGCCGTCCAATTCCCCCTCAGTTGGCACCACTAGACCATAGAGAATGTCTGCTATATGGCGTGCAATCGATGTGAAGCACTTGATCTCCGCCTCCACTTCACGCTCGTGATGTGAGAAACGGTTCTCGTCTACAGCGTTCGCTGAATGTGCATCACCGCCTCGGCGTGGTGGAGCTGGTGAAGAATAAGGAACAGCATCCGCCAGGAGCCAAAGGAACAGGGGTACAGCTCTCATGCACGGTGCCCAGGACGTATTAAGGCCGTAGGGAAGCGCCATAAGATAGCGTGCGTCGTCGGTGAGGACGATACCAAAGTAATCATTTAGCATATCACGCCAAAAACTTAAGTGCCGCACAAGACGACAGACATACTTTTCCGTAGCCAGTTTCGCTTGAGCGGAATCCCACATAAGGGACGGTGCCGTAGCCATCAGAACCTTGGCCTCGGAGATAAAATCCCTCTCGTGGTAATTCGACTTGCCGACGTCGTCATGCGGCAGCGGCTGCTTTCCGTCATTGGGGGAACTGAGTTGTATGTTTCCTACTTGCATAGTATCGCGATTCGTAGAGAAATGCCCATGCTTGTCTTCCTCCCTTGAGGACACACGGTTGATTAAGGCCAGCCACTCGGCGCTGCTCCTTTCCGAGTATTCTGCGGACCCGCCCTCTGTGCCGCATTCATTCGCCACACACACACGAAGAAGCTCAAGCAACCCTTGGGAAGGGGGAACCATCCCCAGCGTATCGTGACGCAGCGCAAAGAGCAAGGCTTCCTCCACGCATACTGGTTCTGCAAAGAATACGAGTGGTGTGCATGGCAGGCTCGACTGTGCCCAGCGCAGAAAAATGCGTTGATAGACAACCTCCCGGACAAGCGGTAGAGTGCGAACGAGCAGGAGACTGGTTTTATACTGCGCGAGAAAACTGTCCTCGTCAACCATTCCGACAAACGACAAACCATCGACAAGACTTTGGACGGCGGCGCTAGTTTGAGAGCATATTTCCTTAGCGATCACGCCAACACTCGTCAAGACATGATCCTCAAGCTCCGGGGCGATCGCAACGTGAGAAGGGTCCGCATCCATCTCAGTCGTCTTATCTTCTATCCGCTTGCTAGAAGTCATGGTGTTCTGCATCACCTCCCTACCAGATATGGGTTGGCATTGCACGTTGTCGAAGGGCTCGGCTGCACCTAGCCGAGGCCCTGATGATACTGCTAAATATTTTCCTTCCAGATGGCTACATGCTTCAAGATGCGCCTCGTGCACTCCCCCCTCATCCTTCTGAAAGCATTTTCGTTCTTCACAGCAGCTCATATCAAATTGGGTGGCAGATGGAGTCGGGGGAGTTTCCATGTGCACCTTCTGTGTCCCCAACTCTTGGCGAAATTTCTTGAATTCCAACATAATTTTGTGGTCGTCGTCGTCGTCATCGTCATCGGCACCGTCGTCTTCGGGGTCTCGGATATGCACCACGCAACCGTTGTTTTCAGATCCCTTTAGAGGGGATTCCAAGATCCCGGAGGCCGCTTCTTCATTGTGTTTAGTAGACAACAGAGGCAGTGCATTGAAACTCGGCTGGGAGAGCAAAGAGGGGGAATGCGTCGAAGGAGCGGAATCGGAGCCGGCGGTAGGGAGAAGTCCGGTAGTTTCAGTCTCCAAACCCGTACCCAAGCTGTCAGGTGCGGCGCCCTCGACCTGCCTCGATTCTACATCAGGGGCC
Source organism: Phytomonas francai (assembly GCA_001766655.1). Classification (NCBI taxonomy): domain Eukaryota; phylum Euglenozoa; class Kinetoplastea; order Trypanosomatida; family Trypanosomatidae; genus Phytomonas; species Phytomonas francai. The sequence goes on from MJCC01000009.1 coordinate 370,971, forward strand.
GATGCCGTCGCTCCGTCGAGGCCAAACCGCGCCGAGCCGAATCCAACGTCGGAGGAAGACGCCTTCATGGGCTGGGTAGGCTGTGAACGGAAAAAGGCATCCAGAGCACCCTTTTGGGGCTCCACACGCACCATCGTGCAGGGCGCAGCCGCCACAATTCTAGGGTCCGTCACCCTCACCGCCCCCACAGATGCCAAGGATATCGGTACCCCCCCTGCGCCCGCGCACGCCTTATTCGTCTGCGCCTCTCTCTGGAGAGAGTGCAAGGCCGTTTGTGAGGAGGGCAACATGGTAGAGCTGCTAGCCTCCTTGCCCGCAGCATCAGCAGCACGCGCAGTCGCCTGCAGCGCAAGCGTGGTAGTCTTTCCCAGCGACATTAAGTCTACTTGGCGCTCTGAGGCCGCCTCCAGCAACGCCACACGGATGAGCTCCGTCACGCGCCCAATCACAATCTCCTCATCGAGGAGGTAGACCTCCATTTTCGTCGGGTGCACGTTGACGTCAAGGCGATCGGGCGGAACGTTCACGAAGAGCACGGTGAAGGGACGATTACCTCCTGTCAGGACGGAGGCGTAGACAGCCTCAATGGCCCGCCGAATCGCGGCGCTTTCGACGAGCCGCTGATTTATAAACAAGCAAAAGTACCCCTTGCGTGAGAGGAGATTGGAATCACTTGTGTAACCCATAAGCGTAAAAGCGCCCTCGCCCAGGGGGCCCGAGAGTGAGGCGACGTACTCGGAAACCTTGCGCACGCGCGCCATCGCCTGCTCCTTCACTCGGTGCTTGCGGTCATGACCCGGCCCCATCGTCTCGCCCGTCGACATCGACGACAAGCTCGCCGGCGCGTTGGGGGAGGCCCCTCCGCTGCCAGGCACCTCACCGGGACCATCCCCCCCACCCGGAGGCTCCCCATTACGAGGCAACCCATCGGACCGCTTCGAGGCCTCGTACAGCTCCTCGTCGTAGTGAAAAATGAAGCGCAGGTTGGAGGCGACGCCGCTGCCGTGCGATAGACGGATATTATTCAACGTGGAGGAGCCCTTTGGGAAGGAGACGCCATCGCCCGCCCTGGACGAGGCCTCCTTCCGGCACGAGAATCCAACGGCGGGGAAGGCGAGGGCGTAGCGCGAGACGACGTCGACCAGGCGGCTCCACTCCTCGACCGGGCGTAGGGCGGCCCGCCGGAGGCTCGCGTGGTAGAACATCTTCTCCGCGCGAATGGTGGTGCCGTGGTTCGCCGCGCACGGCTCCGGGCCCCCGACGAGGCGGCCGTCGACGTACCGGCACCTCCAGGCGAGGTCGGCCCCCCCCTCCCCCCCCCGCGGCCGCGGCCGCGTCGTCGCGGTGACCCGGGACGCGAACGAGAGCGCCGCGAGGGCCTCGCCGCGGAAGCCGAAGGAGGCGATCGCCTGGAGGTCCTCGAACTGCCGCAGTTTGCTCGTCGCGTAGCGCTCGCAGAGGAGGGGGAGGTCGTCGTAGGGGATGCCGCAGCCGTCGTCGCTGACCTGCAGGACGTCGAGCCCGCCCTCCTGCGCGACGACCTGCACGCCGGTCGCGCCGGCGTCGAGCGCGTTCTCGAGAAGCTCCTTCAGGGCCGCACTCGGCCGCTGCACCACCTCGCCGGCCGCGATGCGGTTGATCACCTCCGTGGGAAGCCGCTGAATCCGCACATCGCGGAGCATGCGATCGTGGGGGTGCATAACCCAAACAGGGGTGGGAATAAAGAGAGAGAGAGATTCGAATTCTTAGACAGACTAGTTCGAATGCACCTTTTGCCTTCGATAGTAGGGCGCTGGCATTAATTTCTATTATCGAGTAAGCTTAACGATCCCTTATTGTTACAAGAAAATGCACTTCTAACCACTCCGCATATATATTTGTGGATCTTTGTATTGCTACCTTTCATTCCGTTTAATATTAGCAAAAAAAAAAAAACAGGAAGAAGGAAGAAGGAAATAGAGACCAAATTAACAGTCTTACAAAAAAATTGAAACAACACATGGCTACCCAGCATGAAAGATTCCCCCCGAGAAGGAAGATGAAAAGCGCTTATTGACACGTTTTTAGATGATTAGAGTACCTACCCACCCTAAAAAAAAAGACTTTGAAACCAACTGGAATGCTTGAAAACGAAAGGGAAATTAATAAACTAAAAGTTTTTAAATAATTCAGTATTTTCATATGTGATTTTTTATGTAGTTAGCCTTAATTCCGCATTTTATAAGCTAACACGAAAAAGGAAATAGTTGAAATTAAGTAGTGAAAATAAAAATCTCAAGCTAACGTAATAAACGCTCGCATGATATGAATAATAATAAAAAGGATATACATAAATACTAAATTTTTAATTACCTCCTATAACCCGAATGATTATGCCGTTCCAACCTATAGAACTGGATGTATACTCCGATCTAAAAGCAAATGGAAAGGAAAAAAGGTAGCATAAGCATAATAAAGAGGGTAAAAGGAGTTTCAGTGTGATTATTTCGGGTTCCCTTGCTGAGCTTCGGGGCTGGCACCAAAGTTGCCATTCAGAATGTCCTACCTTTACATCATACTGAAGGCGATAAGGGTCGTGGATCTGATAAATCTTTGGGCGCATTAAGGGTGTTCTCGCAAGAACTCGATGGTTCCCCAAAGGGTGTATACCGCGAGTGTCCATGAATAAGAGCGTCCTTCGAAACTGGAGGTGAGGTTTCAGTATCCTCTTGTGAGTTTTGAGCATTGGAAACATCATCCTTGTCAGCCCTCGCGCGACGAAACTTAAAGCAGGCCCACACGTTGTGGATCAGGCAAGCAATGAACAATACCAGCATCACGACAAATATGATAATTGAAAGGATCAGCATTTTTTTTGAACTTACACTCAATTTAGACGCATTCGCATGCTCCTTTTCCACTGAAACGGAAGCACCATCAGTCGTAATGGTGCTGCCATGCGCAATAGGGTTCTCATAATCCTTAGTGATGAATGGCACCATGGATTCATCGCTTAACGGTAGCATCCATTTTACTAATTGTTTAATGCCGCATATCTTGAGATAGGTTTTCCTTACCACACTGCCACCCTTTTGCCAGACATTCTCAAAAAGCCACCCCTTAAGGATGCAGTAAGCATCACGAGGAGTGTTGGAATCCGAGAATTTGGTTGTGTTGTTTTTAAGGTAATAGCTTTTGTTATGGTTATCCGCATCGAGAAGTCGTTTGGGAGTTGAAAGTGACATTGTTCCTCTTTTTTTTTGCAGTCAGTGTATACTTCCTGATTGCTTATATGAATTTAGACAGATTTGTTAGGTGAATTTGATTTTTTAGAAGAAATGAAATTTGTACGCTTGAAATAATAAAATTATCAAACTAGTTAGATAATCTATGAGGGGGGGGGGGGGAGAAGTGTTCATTTTCAAAAAGAAGCATCAAGCCACACTCATTCTCTTACACTTTCAAGTTCCCTGTTCCGTCCAATATAAATTCCGGAACAAACAAACCGAATAAAATAGGTTTATTGTGCAGATGTTGCGGTCTAAAAGGGCAATGGTTAAATGAAATACCATCTAAGAGTGAAAAAAAAGGAATCCACTGGTGAAAAAAAGGAACACAATTGATATCTATATGCCTCCCCTCAGAGACTGAAGGTAATCTAGAAAGAAAAAAAAGCTCAATATCCGAAACTATCATTTAAAGTGTTTCATCAACCAAAAGAATACTATCCCCTCCGAAATCTTCGATGCCTAATCCCCTCTCATTATCGCCAACGCGGGGCAGGCAGAACCTGGACACGCGATCTGCGACTGTCCCATGACGCTTTTCCGTCATTATCTCCTGCCTCGCCATGCGACTCTCAAGCTTCATTAAACTCTCCTCACTTTCCTCAAGTCGTAACTTCAGCTGAGTCAGGCGTCCCTTAACTTCATGCACTTTGGTTTCTAACCCCCTTCGGCGCTCCAGTTCGCTGGTGGCGGCCTGGATATTATCCTCACAGTTCTTCAAAGCAGTCTGTAAACGCTCCTCTTCCGAGACGAACTGCTGAAGACGCTCATGCTGTGAACGAATTTGGGCATCTTTAGCACTCAGCTTTTCATCTTGAATACTTTTTCTTTGTGCGTAGCGAAGGCGCTCGACCCGGAGTTGCTCCTCGCGGGATTTATTCTCCAACTGAAGCGCATTTACACTTTGCTGAAGCTCCTGGACAAGGGCGCGACGTGCTTCAAGAACACGTTCACGCTCACTGAAAATTATAGAACGCGTTTGGTAGTCCCGAAAAGTGTTGAGATCTTCCATGAAGAAAGAATAATAGTAAAAGAGCCAATGTCTATACCAAAATTTAATGGGTTGTATAAGCTCTAATGATGGAGAAAAGAAATATGTTAAGAGAAACGAATGCTAAATGAAGATTTAAAAAAAGAAACGAGCACGCTGATTCGTCAGACCAGTACCAAGGTTGATCCAATTCCAAGAATGAAAACTTAAGGAAAAGTATTAATTGATGTCAATATAGATGAGCTTTTAAGCATTTATTTTTGAATTAAGAAAATACAATAAATATCAAGCAGTTTTAAAAGATAAATGGAGAATGTACGCAACGATACAAACGGCTCAACACCGGTCAAAGTAGAGATTACAATAATAGTCTTCGGAGACGTGCATCATAGATTAACGTATGTTTGTTTGCGTGTGTGATGCTTCCAACTCTCATTGGCGAACTAATTCGTACACAAAGATAAATAGATCATAGTCGAAGATTATTGCTCTCTAGAGGTAATTGTACAACGTCAAATCATGTAACAACACGTCTGTCAAAGCTAGCCTCGGTACCTTCTCGTTCATCGGAAAGAAAAAGAATAGAGACCGAATCCAGCATCTCTCTTATAATCAGAAGCAGAAAGTTCCCAGATTGAGGATGGAGAAGAGCCACATCGCTTTGCACAACAATCCAAAATACCCTCTATCGGATTCAAAGTCTGTGTGTGTGTATATAGAGAATTAGAGAAGGGGGTCAGAGGGAAGAGGGAAGAGGGACAAATTCTTCAATACACAAAATACGGAAAAAATGGGATCCGAGTGGTCTGGCGGTCTCACCCGTTGTGGGCGTATTGAGGGGGAACTCGAAAAGCCCGCACAGCGGGCGAGCCGAGTGAGCGGAACAACGATACGCCCTCCCTACAGGACGAGGTCAACGTCGAGCACCTTTGTTTCTGAGCACCCTTGGACTAAGTCATGTCAACATATTCTCGGTCTTTCCCGAGAAATCTCTAGCTGATGAAACCACAGCATATCAAACGTGTGAGCACACCGCGTCTTCAGATATCGTTGATATAAACCAGCTTACCTATTGGTGGAGAAACTAAAACCGGGCTGGGAAGCGACAGCTCTCTCCTGAGATTCTGACGGAAAGCTTCGAAGCTAAAAGGGCATATAAAACCGTATGAGAGCAGTAGAAAAACAAAATGAGTGGGTTAAGTTCATGCGTGTGGATTTGAACAACCTATCAAACTGTTCTTCAAGAATGAGCTTATTGGTACCATGCTACATCCCTTTGGGAAAGAAAAGGTAGGTGAAGCCCATAATTGGCGATAGGCTGCACTCATACTTCACCAATAGCAATGTCATTCCTTTTACTTTTACTTGCTGACAAAATTCTACAAAGTGTCAGCACGATAGTATTTGGGGCTAGCAACTCAAGCAGTTTAAAAGGTAGCAGGGAAAAGAACCACGCACTTTCTCCATAAGTTCCGAAGCTTCGCATGCAATAGGTGTTCCAGTAAAAATGCCCCTCCTTAACTAGGGCACTGTCATGGAAGGCTGCAAACTAGAAAAACAAGCACAAATAAGTACAATAACTGCATCCCCTGGAATGCACACATAACACAACGCACTCGGGGGRGGGGGGGGGGGGGGGGGGAAGTTTTGGATATCCTTGATTTTTGATGAGCTAATATGATTTAAGAATAGAAAAGACTTCCATGAAGTATATGTATCCAAATATTAGTTTTATTCAATTTACTCTCTCCATCTCCATAAATACTTTTACCTCTCCTAACGCTTCGATGAGTTATTTTCGTAAATTGAGCATGCATATATAAATGTGATACCACTTTCTATGAATGGTGTGCAAATTCTTATATATTTATTTCACCCCCCGTGAACGAAACAAAATAAATTCATGCAGGCTAATTATTCCATCTCTGTTTGTATCAATGAGCTGAAACAGCCTCTTTGCTTCCATGGGTGACTGGACCTCCTTGTTTTGCATCATTAGTCTGATAAACTCATCCATTTGCATAAACCCGTCTTGATTTCCGTCATAAACGCGAAATTGAAGCATAACCGTGTTGTACTGCATCTGTGTCATGCCGTAAAGAGACTCTGGGTTGGGTTTGTTGTACTTCATCCATGTGAGTAATTCTCCAACAGAAAGCTTCCTGCGTCCGTAAACATCCATGTCATTGAAGATGTGTTCCACATCTTCACGAGTATGTGCAAAATTCAGCCAATGGGCAAGGCGGAATACCTCGTTATAGTCGAGAAGTCCACTTTCGTCTGAATCAAAGAATAAAAACAGCGAGAAAATATGGTCGTATTCATCCTGTTGGATGCCATAAAGTCGCCAAGGCTCCGGACCGTAGGGCTCGATGACCTCATACCGTCGTCGTTGAGCCCCTCCCGCTGGCATAGACTGCTGCATGCCGACGGAGTTGGCACTGGTCACAACCTGCGCATTCGAGTGGGGGATCGGTGCGTATCCGTACGAGGAAGACGGAGGTAAGGAAGGGTTATAAACTAAACCAGCCCCGACTGCGGAGGCCCCGGAGGGCTGGGCACTGCCACAACTGTGGTGCAGGCTCTCCTCACGGGTTCCACACCACTGGCACTTCCTACATCTCACACGAACCTGCAGTGACAAGTTCACCAATGCCCGATTCGGGGTACGGTAAGATTGGATAGGGGCGCGGCAAATTGAACAATTACGTAGAAGTTTACAGCAGTCTCTACAGAAAATGTGACCACAGGGAACCGCTTCCTGGGGGTCCTTCCATGAGTCCATGCATATGCTGCAGGTTAGCTCCTCATTAAAATCTTGACCAATGCAAAGTGACTGCATTAAAATTACTAATAACCTTTGTGGTAAAGAAAAAGATAGCTCGGTCACTTATGCTTGGACCGCAAATGTAGACAAAACTAAGATTTCACCCTAGTAACAATAAAGAGATTTGAATAGTACAAAGGATAGTAAAACATTTTTTGGGGTGGAGAGTCATGCACAGAAACTGCACATCATCAGTAAGCTATTTTCTCCCTTTTTGTCCCGCCCCTCCAGTTAATGCCTTTCGAAAGCTATAGAGGAAATCAGAAACAACTAAACTGGAGGGAAGGTATACATGCGCTTATTCGTACCATGCTACATCCCTTTGGGAAAGAAAAGGTAGGTGAAGCCCATAATTGGCGATAGGCTGCACTCATACTTCACCAATAGCAATGTCATTCCTTTTACTTTTACTTGCTGACAAAATTCTACAAAGTGTCAGCACGATAGTATTTGGGGCTAGCAACTCAAGCAGTTTAAAAGGTAGCAGGGAAAAGAACCACGCACTTTCTCCATAAGTTCCGAAGCTTCGCATGCAATAGGTGTTCCAGTAAAAATGCCCCTCCTTAACTAGGGCACTGTCATGGAAGGCTGCAAACTAGAAAAACAAGCACAAATAAGTACAATAACTGCATCCCCTGGAATGCACACATAACACAACGTACTCGGGGGAGGGGGGAAGGCATGATAAAAAAAAAATATAATAGCAATAGGCATGAATATCACGCGAGCTATGTTGAGTTCAGAAAATAAGAACCTAAGCAGTAAACTCTGCAAAGTGGGAAAAATAAATGTGAAGGCGAATTCCAACATTTAAATACGTTACAGAACTTATTTTTACCTTCCTTTTCCATTCTTTGATAGCGACGTCGTGAACAGAACCTTTTTTAGCTCAGGTGCCAAGAATTTATCATTGCGTTTGAAAAATGGTGTACACGTAGACCACTTCTTCATACGTGGGAATGTGAAGCGGGTTTTTTCTTTAATTCAACACTGTATGCAGCTTTATTCTCTTCCACCTCCAGCAAATCCTCATATGATTTAGACTAAGGGCACAACCAAGGAGGCTATTTTCCCATGGCTAGCCGAGTCCTTAAGAGGAAATTCCCTCGCTATACGTTATTGAATATGGATATCCATTTGAAACATAACTCGCGCGCCTTTTGACGTGTTCTTTGTTGATTTTATGTCGTAGTGGGTGACAACGTCATCATGATATACGTTTGCTTTAATAGAGAAGCACTACTGCTCCACTCCATTCCTTTCCGTACATCTAAGCAAAGCCTATGGTGAAGTGAAATAGGATGAACCAGCAGGTCTTTCAATAGCACGCCTAAAATTTTATGCACGTTATCAGAGTCGCTTTATTTCCAATACATACGTATGTGATATAAGCGTCAGGTTAAACTTAAAGAATGGAAAAAGGTACTAGAAATGTAGTCATAGTCGAACCGTTTCATTTTTTATTTTAAAGGATAAGCTTCTCAATCTGCAACCTGTCTGTTACGCAAAAGTAAATCGGTTTTTAATGTGCTAGAAAATGTAAAGATCAAGATAGCCTTGTGATTTGGCTCAAGGCGAAGAAGGCGAAAAGTGGGCATCTTGCATAAATTTACACCCCCTCAGTCACGGAACCGTCTTTTCTTTCCAGTGAGCGATGTTGATCGAAGCCGCTTATTTGAGTCGTTTACCTCGGCCTTGACCTCAGGAGCTTGCGTGGGAGGGACTGGCACAAGTGTGCTGTCATCTATCTCCCATTGCGACTCCGACGTCACGCAGTTGGATGAGGAAGTGGACCTTTGAGCTAAAATCGCATATCTCCACAACTTTGCCGCGCAGACCGTCCGCGTGAAGCCCTGACGTATATGCCGTGCCGCCTGCATCTGCGACCGCAGACTCATACACAGCTCCCGCCAATAGCGCAGGCTCTCGTCCAGGCCGAGAGGCTGATCCACGTCGGGGTCGAGGTAGACATGGAGGGTGGGTCTGAGCGGGGCGCATTCCCTGCGGTACTGCATGTAGTACGGATCGCTTCGCGGGATATAGCAAGGGATCTGCGCGGCCGTCCTCCCGAGGGCGGTGGCGGTGTGAATCGCCCAGCACTTGGCGGTGTGGAAGACGTGGTAGCCGCCCCCTCCGAGCAGCGCAGTGGGCAGGCCCAGCGAGAGGACATCGGTGACGCACTGTGTGTGAGTGAGCGTGGAGACGCAAAGCCGGCCGATAAGGTCGCCGGCGATGGTGTCCGCGCCGCACTGCATCACGACCGCCTCGGGGTCAAAGCAGGCCACCGACGCCGTCAGGGCGGTGCGAAAAGAAAGCAGATAGGCCGCGTCCCCTGTGAAGGCGGGGAGCGGGACGTTTACAGCGAAGCTGTGCGCGGACTCGGCGCCGCCGTAGCCCCCGGAACCCGGGAAAAAGCCGTCGCCAAACTGGTGCAGCGACAACGTAAGGACGCGGGGGTTGCCATTAAACGCCCCCTCGACTCCATCCCCGTGATGCACATCGAGATCGATGTATAGCACCCTCTGAAAGCGACGCAAAAGTCGGCGGATACATAGTACAATATCATTGACGAAACAAAACCCGCTGGCATGCGCAGCCGCTGCATGGTGCATGCCTCCAGCCCAGTTCATGGCAATGCGCGCCTCCCCCTGAACAAGCGCCTCCGCGCACGCCAGGGAAGCCCCAGCCTGACTCTCAACTAGCGACCACACCTCCGGGAACAAGGGGCAGTCCCCCTTCAGTGACCCAACCGGAACGTCGAACTCTTTCTGGAAAGACAGTGCGGTGGCCTCAAAAGGATTCATACAGATGCTCGGGGCATTGCGAAGGCATTCCAAATATGCATGTCGATGAAACGCACCCATCTCCTCAAAGCTGGCAGGACGTGCCTGGGCAATGGTCATCTCCTTGTCGAGTCCCAATGAACGCACTAAAGCGTGTAGGGCGCGAACCCGAGAAGGTCGCATGACATGCCCCTCTGCATATGCAATGGCAGTCACTGTGTAGTCGACAAAATAAATAACCTTTTTTGAAGGTAACGGTGGCAATGAGGATAAGCTAAAAGAGGATGGTAAGGGCACACGCGGGTCAAGGCTGAAGGTGAAAGGGCACTCAAAAGAGTGCATACCATGCACAAGATTAGCAATTATTAGGGGCTTTGGTGCGTATTGCCTAATCTTATAAAATGAAAACGAGAAGTAAAGGGATAAAATGTAAAACGATTGCATTATTAAAAATAGAGAACATTCACTAAAACAAAAATAAGGCGAAAGATAGTTATACCTATCTAGCAAGTTAATTTACCGATGTATGTACGTATGCATATACATATATATATCAAGAAAAACACTGAATTACTGTAATATTCTTTTCTAAAGGAACAAAAAGCAAAGATATGAATAAAAAGCATACCATATGGATGACACAAAGGCTATTCAAAAATACCAAAATGGGAAAAGAGGAACACTGAAAAGTAAGATATACAAAACACCCAGATTTTACGGAAGAAAGTACATATTGTCTTGCTCAATTTTATCGGGCGTTGTATTGGGTCGTAGCAAGCTGAATGCCAACCACCGTGTCATTGTATCGCGTCGCCTGTGCTACGCGTGGCGGGTGCAACGGCTGGTTCGTAGCGATACTAAACCACTCGTCGTCGTTGAGTCGTGGGTAGCTCTGAAACATAGTGTGGACATCGTGAGAATCACATCGATGCGCTATAGATGCCTTTCGGGATCCACGCCACCCGCAGCTAGAACACAGCACCTGCACCTTCAACGTCTCTTGAATAATACTATCGCTCGGTGAATGTCTGCTAAGGGTTCTGCTATGGCAAATATGACAGTGAGTAATGGTATCAGGTACGCAATGCGAACAGAAAATGTGTCCACAGTTAAGCTGCACCGGGTCAGTCCAAGTGTCAAAACAAACCTGACACTCCATATGTGCAGCAACATGCGCTGCTGTGCATGCGTTCTTGGGCATTGTCAGGTGGATATATTTGCAATATGGTGTACTCTGTATATATTTCCTGAGAAAAGCAAATTAATAATGAAACGGAAAGCCTTGTGTATCGAGCCCAGTAGCAAAAGCTCTGGAAGAAAAAAAGTATGTATAGAAAAAAGGAAAAAACAATCGCACTACTAAAGTATATAATGTAAAGGAACAAAATCAACCTATTCTCTTTTTCAAAAAAAGACTGAACTCGGAGAAATGGGTTATAGGGAAAATGGAAATTTAAAAAAGATCATATTTCAATCGCATAAGGAATTTGGATTCTCTTAATTTCGCTCTCAGGTAGGTCTTTTCCTTTATATTTACTGTTGAAAGTTGTACTTGCGTCTTTACAAGATGAAAAAGGAACAAGGCGTATAATAAATACAGACATCATCACGATGCTTAGAATTTTCAATAAAGGTAGTGTAATCACCGCCAAACCTGCCATTTTTTTTATTTGATATTTGTCAAACTACAAAAAAGAAGGATCTGGAAAGAATCATTATAATCTTACACTGCACCCCTCCCTTGATTAAGTGAACTTGATGCGCCTTCAGGATAAAAATGCTAAAATTAGAGTGAACAAGAATATCTTCCTATAGAATAGGATCATACTAAAACATTTTCTTGGAAATATTTTAACCTCGAATACATACAAAGATTTAAATTTAGCATTCAAATATCCTTTTGGATCTTTGGTTGTCTTATACACTACACATGCGTACATGTGATTGAGAATATAACTGAAAGCTTTGTGTCTAAAGTTTCATTTGCGAAGGTCTATGGGATGAATGAAGTGGAATAAAGAGCTACAACTGTTACCAAACGGCTTTAGACGATATCGACCCCCTCCCCACTTGTGTATGAATACAAAATCATGCTTTGAGGTATTTCATCTTTGCAGAGAATACCTTCAAAAAAAAAAAAAAGTAATGAGCCATACATGTATGCATCTGCACATCTATATATCCGCCAATGCTTTGATTCTCATTTACACAGTATCGTTCCTTTTCCGTCTCGTTTTCCCAAATAGACCTACACATTTTGTAAATATATTATAGCTATCTGAAGCGCAGCAGTTTTATTGACTTATAATCCCCAAGTGTACCAGGGCCAAAGCTTATGAACATACTTCCCCAGAATAATCCAAGCATCTGCTCCTCCATTTGCTTCGTTACCTGAACCCCCTTGATAATTATTTTATGAGGCAAGAGCATGCCAACTAGCACCAGTGTGCTCAGCTTTCGCATAACGACCTTGTCATACTCAAAGGTTTTTCCGAGACGAACCCAGAAAGCATTGAATTCACTGTCATTCTGTTCATCCTGAGAGTTATCGCTGAATTTGGAAAGAATACCGAGACTATCCACAATTGGAAGAGCTGCGGCTACAACAGCTTCTAGATCCTGAATCATGAAAAACCCATTTATACTAGCCCTCAAGGAATTCGAACTTGTATAAGCCTCCCTTACACGTCCGATGAGGTTACGATAGTTAAGCAAGCAGACAATCACATAACGAGACCCTTCCTCATGGTAACGAAGCAAACAGGAAATAGCCTCACATGTGGCGGCCATAGCCGGACCGTATATAGCAAGTTTTTCTAACGTGTTTGTGGCCGCATGCTCTAAGCATTGATGGGCTAAATAGGCAAAAACTGCTACAAGGCTCCTTGAGCCAACCTTGCCAAGATTAGTAATGAAGGGAGCCATGTTCGACAAGACTGCGCTGCAGGAAATAATCTGGGAGCCCAGGGATGCGTCCCTAAATCCTATGAAGAAGCTCAAGGCCGTTACGAGGAAATCGTTGAACGTAGACCCCGAGGGCATGCTAGGAAAAGGGAACGAAATGGATGCTGAAAGGAATTGGTTGCACTGCAGTGTGAAACCCCGATTTTGTGACAAATGTAATAAAATGTTGAGAGAAATTTCCGCCTGTCTTGCGAAGTAGGTACTTTTCTGCGCATCCATGCCGTACTCGACAATTTGCACCAAGTAGGGCAGAACCCCCGGGTTGAACGAAAACTGGTTGGATACTGATGGTGAAATATCCAAAAGCTTGGATAATAAAAACATAAGCCCATCCTGTGAAATAGTATCAAACCAAGAGCTTGGCAAAACACTCTGTCCAATAGAAAAGCCAGGCACCATGGTGTTTTTGAGCCGATCTAAAATTAACTTAGCCTCTGACATCGTAAGGTCATGAACGACTTTACGAATGGAATGTACGAAGCATAATTGAGCAGGGCTTTCAGACACACCACCGACTGCGTCGCCATAAGATTGTCGGCTTTGTGAATTACCAGGAAAGGGTCCATTTCTTGCAATGTTTAGGGCTCTGCCTGAGGACTGATGATACGGCATAAGGCCTGAGTTCAAGGAAGAAGTAGAAGAAGAGGGCGAATGTAAGACCAACCGACCTGAACTCCTTATTTCAGGACTGCTCTCCTGCTTGTCGACCAAAGGTACAGTGAGAGTATCCCCCTGAATTTTGTCGACTTCTTGCGCATGCTCTTGGGAGTTTGTCATGGCGGGGTGACCTCGGCCATCTCCTTCAGAGTCCTTAGCGCGGGCCAATGGACTAAAATTCGATCCTTGATCTCTCTTCATCGATGGCTCATCGCGAAGAGCATTCGAGAAAACCCTTATAGGAATACCGGGGTAGTACAGGATGGCTGACAGAAGACGCGAGCCTGTGATGACGACCTCTCTTTCATCTATCGACAAATTGGTTGCGTACGGGAAGTAGCTGTGGGGCTTGTAGGTCAGAATGGAGTTAAGCAATGAGACTGCGAGAGTAGGCATCAAGGGAACAACAGAAACTGAGATGAGTGATTCTGTAAAAATGATGTCTCGATAACTTGACGGATTGAAAAGTGGAGAGGAAACCAACACAAGCAGCGTTTCGAGAAGCTCCCTCCGAGAGGTATGCACTTCACTTGGTGCTGATGTTACGGGGGCCTCAGAGGGATCTGCGCAGACGGTCCCAGGATGCCAAAGTAAACTCATGTCAACCTCAGGATGGTGTAAATTAAAATGTGGTAAATTGGTGTCGATCTTTTCTTCAAGGAGTGTGAGACCTCTGATAAAGCAAGACTCCACGAGAACCCAAGCAAGATAAGGCCCCAACACTAGGGGGGCCTCAGATGTCTCTTGAAGGGGAAGAAGAGGGAAATGAGAATCCACTTCCCTGTCATTGCATTTGTTTCCTTCCATGAAAAAAAGTTGCTGAAACTTATGGGTCGATTTGGTTTTCACTCTGTTTTGCTTCTGGGAAAAAGAAGCTGCGTCTGGTGAAACGGGCCCCGGCGGTTGTGGCGATGCATGCCCTTGGTCCTGTGCAAAAGTATTGGGCTCGTCGCTACCTGATTGTGGTAATACTGCCTGCGAAACGATCTCTTCCGGGGAAGGGGCTGATGTGGTGGTGGTGGTTTGCCTCTCCTCATTCGTGTCGATTTCAGTAGCCCCATCCTCAAAAGCAATAGGAAGAAGCCGGCGCAGGATTTGCAGCGCTGTTAAAAATCGGTGAGTTTCCTCAGCCATAAAAGAAGAAACTGACGCTTTCTTTTTCTCCCTCATAACGGAAATTTCCTTTATGCAGCAATATAGCAGTAAGGCAAATCGCTCAGTGTGGAAATGACGAATCTCACGGACAAATTCATTCGATAACGCATACATGAGTTTCTTCTTAGGAAAGGATAAACTAAAGATGGTATCCACATCCTCCATGCGTAAAGGACCATTGCTCAAAGCTGACCAAAATGCATCAAAGGCATCGACAGCTGAAGATGTGTTTCCCATTGAATACGTAAGCTTATTTTAGTCTGTTAAGGTTTTTGTTCAAAACAACAGATGAGCAGACAGTCAGCCTTTGAGTGTCGATGCTAAAAAAATAGGATAAGAAGGAGCAAAAATAAAGAAATATAAATACACAGGCATGCACGCAAGTAGGAAAAATCGAAGATCCCCCCCCCCCCCCCCCCCCCATAGAATGACTAAGCTGGGGAAAAAATATTTGAGTCAATTACTAAAAAAAAAGCGATATGCAACTGAAGACTGCATATGCACGCAAGTGGTTCTCCTGTTCCCAGGTCTATCACCGCAGTGTCTGGCAATTTTTCAGCCTCGGCTTTTCACAGCCACAGAAAGCAAATCATACGGCGCCTACTACAGCTGTCTTTTCATTAAACATGTCAATATAAGTATTTGGAAATTGAAACGCGCTCAGCGTACACAATTCTGTCAATGAATATACATTTGAAATCTAGAAAAGCCACTCATCAATTAAAAATGGTTTGTACATTTCTTTCTGTCTAGAAAGGGTCACGATCCTTCGCTTTTCCATCATCTCTCTTACGAGTTTCTTGGCCTGATAAAGACGCCACAATCGTTGGATGGTGACTGCAGCAGTGTAGAAACGGGTTTGTGGCTCTTTCTCAACCTCATGATCATGAAGACGGCCGACTATAGGAGTGTTCTCCCGTCTATTGTTTGAGTGAGAATGGAAAAAGTCAACAATACGGCAACGCGCGCGATATCGTCGAAAGCATCGTTGGATGACTATACAACTCCACTCCAGTAGAGCTGCACGGTACCTATTGCGGCCTCTGCACCGCTTCGCATAAACCTGTTTCCCGTATTTTTTCCTCACCAACATTCCCCGCACCCTACTCTGAATGAGACTGGCATAGTATTGCCGTGAATCATGCAGATGATGCAGGGTGGCGTAATGGTGCCTTCCAATATACCGCCACACAGCCAATCGGGTTGAGTGGCCTCGATACATACGCTGGATTTGAGTCGCTGCGAAGTGCATAGCAGCAAGCCTCTGAGCTGCCGACTTCTCGATTTTCCTGGCCCTGACAAGTTCTGGATACACCCTTCGCGTCCTTCTCCCCCGGAACAAGCTCTGCACACGGATGATTCTGCGAATCATGCGTTTCTTCATTAATTCCTGTTCTTTTCGCTTCTGAATAGCAATCCATCGGCGCACATAACTTTGCAAAGTGATCGCAGCCTCGTTTTCATTGGATTTTCTATACCACTCCACGCTCTTAGAGTGGGGCCGCTGCTTCGCATGCAAAACTCGCCTAAAGAACGCTGTCAGAATCCGCGCACTCCGCTCTTCGCGTAATGCTTCAATGCGTTGGTTAACCAAAAGCTCAGCCTTTAGTTTAAGTAGTTCCTGCGGCACATAGAAAGCCACCAACGCCTTCTTGATCATCTCTGTAGACGCCCACTGATCTTCGAAGGCTCTTTCAGATTTAAGCAACGCATTAAGCCGCTTATCAAGAAGCTTTGTTACTACACCAAGTTCTCTACAAGATTTCTCGATTGCAGACAATGATGGGGGCGGGGGAGAGACCAATTTGGGGAATATATGTGTGCTGTTCAAAGCAATCGATTTACTCGGGATACTGACAGGCTCATGCTTCACAGAGTGATCAGGCGTTTGACTCCTCAGTATCCATACAGAGTTTGATTGTCGAACGCCATTCAATATCATTTTCTCCCGCTCAATAGCGCACTGAACAGGGGTCTCAGTGCATACCAAAACACCCACCACACGCCCTTCAGATGGTATGCAGCCACAAAGAGGTGAAGCAAAAGCATCAGAGCAGGAATCGACCCCTTTCGCGAAGCCAGGGCAGAGAACATCAAAGAACGCCCTCACGCTTGAAAGCCCCAGAAGAATCGTGGACAAGCCCGCACGTCTAATAGAGGAGCGCAGGTCTGCATGAATTGCGGGAGCGCTTACGGTTATAAGGCTTTTGTCAACTTGGGTTATGGTGCGCTTCTTCCGTCGTAGGCCTATTTTAGATCCTGAGGCGCCCTTGCCTCGCCTTCGTGACACATTTTCAGGTTTATTCTCCCGATCCTCGAACAGCTTCTGTTTGGTTTCCTGAACATAGTTGGATAGCTTCTCCTTCATGGATAGAATAAACCGCAAAATGACAGATGCATCATCAAACGGGGTGATGCCGGCACTGAGCGACTCTAAAACCCCAATCGCGACCGTATACCACTCCGTTGCGTCTTCACAGCGCTGAAACTCCTGGGTGATCGCCATCGCGAAGCAGAGCAGCGCCCTCAAAAGTGCGACCTCGTAAGGCTGCCCACTGACAATTAGATCCTGAACATCCGGCACGGACAAATGCCCGGAGGGAAGGGAGTATCCCGCATCAGAAGAACCCCCAAGCATCTCAACTATTAACTGCTCCGCCTCCAGAAAATTACACTTCATGAGCTGGTGCACACATTCGTTGTTTGCAGCAACTGGATTCAGATTCGCATCTTCTAACAGAGTGCTGCTGCTCCTCACCATTTCACAAACGATTGAGCATAGCTGGAAAATAGAATAACCTAGCGCGGTAGTACCAGACTTTACCTCACAGCAAGCCCAATTATTCAACGTGATGTATAATAGAACTAGAATTTCCACTCTGGAGCCCTCAAATTTACCCTCTTGAATGCTTTCCGCAATGAGCTCTACGGTCTCAACGTCAAATTTATTTTTTCCAAACTCAATCCCTAATGTACTGAGTAGCAAATCCAACGCAGTGCACGTATAATCGCGTGCACATTCGATTTCTTCCTTTGCCTGAAGCGCGAATACGTTACAATGAAGTACGTGATCGACAAGATATACTAAATCATCATTTTCGGCAAGACGATCTAATATAAAGATAGTATACGCTTTCAGGGCAAGTAATGGGTTTTCATGCAAGCCTGCCAATGACTTAATTCGGTCGATAGATAATCGATTCGGCATCCCTTTTTCCAAGCTTCTTGTGTTCTTATCTCCCACATAACCACCACGACGAGCACGCACGCATAGAGGGAAATCACTCCCCCTTGTAATGGCAAAATATATGGTTTGAAACAAAGAAAAAGAAAAAAGCTATGTATTTGCACTATATGTTCAAGAGAAAAAGATTCACAGGGAAATAAAGCATTGCAAACAAACACAGAAGGATCGCCTATGATGCTCGATAAAAATTCAACGTTATTCATATTTTATCACCGGTCCCCTTGCTGCAGCTGTTGTTGGCTTCCTTTCTCACACTTGAAATTCTGTATTTGCGTGAATGAGGCGGGGGGGGTGGCATGCGCAACGTCACCTTCGTGGCATTTGCCTCAATCATTATGTTGAGGAATAAGGAGTTTTTTGATCTGACGGGTCTTCTGGGTTTTGTTTTGAGATTCTGCATTATCGTCACCCTCATAACTGGCAGTGGAAAAGTCGTCCAAGTCCATATTATGGTCTCTTGGAAACTTCTCTCGATGAATTGCGACTGCGCACCATTTTAAAAAGGTAATGATATCGGCAAAATGATCGGTGTGAAGAATCCAATGATCGGTAATTTCGATCAAGTGATCCAGCTCACTAGACGGTGCATAAGGGGCTCGGAAGCAAATAATAATCTTTGCGGTGTTGCTGAAGAAAATGACATCATCGACCGTAAGTGCCCCATAGCGAATGCCTACGACACCAAAGGCAATCTTCCGCGTTCCTAGCCGAGAAACCTCACGAGAAAACATACGACCCGTATGCCAAGAATCAACCTTCACAAAGACTCCGATGTGGATGCACTGGTTCAAATGCTTTTCGTACTCCTCTTGAGAATATATAGCTTGTGTTAGCTGAAGACTCTGCCAATGGCTATTTAAAATATCCTCGCCAGCTTTGCTTAACACCACCTGGTCTGTTCGCTTTGGCTCCAGCAAGTGGGTGGAACCTACCCCTTTCGCCTCTTCCACGTTATTCACCTCAACTAAGTATTCTGCCACCGTCTTCTCCTTCGGCAAAGCAGCGTCAGGACTATTTTCCGGAGCCCTACTGAAAGATCCATACACCACCTGAGCCTCCAAGCATTCTGTAGCCCTAAGCTGGCCATAATCTCCCAAATGCGCGAACGAAACGTCCATCCCGCGTGGGCGTAAAAGATGCAGTTTGCTTGTAAAACACTCCACGAACCACTGCAATATTTGGCGATAGGCGTGAATTCGAAGACGCGCTGTCTCGTTGCTGAGGGAGAGCAGATGAATCCCAACCCCTGGCAAGCCGCTGGTGCTATGGACGTCGACAACCGTAACCGCCATGCCTGGCAAAGCGCGCTCGATCGGATTTCCCCAATAATCCATCATATAATCCACACAGCCCTCGGCCTGATCGGCAACGAAATGCATCCCGCGCGTCATAACGCCTTCGGTCATAATAACCGAAAGCAAAAGGACATTGGTGCTCGTTCGATTGGGCCTACTCACCTGGCGAAGAAGAGAGTTGCGCGCGCGATTAAGGCGAACCGCCGGCCCCTTGCGCTCGATTTCCTTCAGATATTTATCCTTATTAGCATCAAGACGGCCCTGAAGACGCTGCTTTAGACGATTCCGACGAAACCCTTCCTCGTCAAACAGGTGCTTTGAGGACTCCACAACGATTGCCTGTACGGTGCAGTTGTGCTCTTTGTGGCCTAAGGAATTGCTATGGCAAAGAGGTGGTGCGGCCTCCTTACATTTGTGCAAAAGGGCCCAAAGGAGATGCATATTAACCATTTTCTTCGCCGATATACACACACCCAAACATCTCCTCCGAAGGTTTAGCTTCGGCTTGCCGACACTTCCCTCATATGAGGGATCAACTTTTTTCATCGGGAGAAAATAGTTTTCTTTTTGGAGCCCAGCAGCGATGACAGACTCCGTTTGCTGGGTAAAGCGCTTATAAACAGCCTCCAAATCACGCTGAGTATGAACCAGATCCACATCAATGCCGATCATTTGCAACTCCATCAGGATTTGCTGGACCTTATTCTCTGCCATGATCGCGTCCGATAGAAGATCTAGCTTATTGATCACCACAACTATGGGCTTATCAACATTCAGGGCAACCTTTATAACCTCATGCGTTTGGCTTCCAATCCCCTCGGTGACGGACACTACCAAAACAATATAATCGGCAATGATGTGAGAATGGAATCGCATTTCGGCAAATATCCTATGCCCCGGTGTGTCGATAAAAGTGAATAAGTCATTTGCCTCCAAATGAGGAATGGTAAACACCCTGATAGACTGCGTTATCCCATGCGGCTCATCGTTAGCAATACTGGAGTGCTGGAATGCATCAAGCAGGGTTGTTTTACCGTGGTTTATATGGCCCATGATGGAGAAAATTGGAATGCGCTTCTTCAGTTGCGCAGAAACGCGCTTTAGGTACTTGATCCCAGTAGACTTATAAACATCCACGTCCTCCCATTGGATCCATCGATTGGGGTTCATGGGCTTCCTGGCTAATATGTTTTGCTCCTGTGATTTGAGCTCATCAATACATTTTTTCCTTATCTCATTCGGTAGCCTTGAAAGTATGATATTGACGGCATATTGGTATGGAACGAGGCAGGTTACAAGCTGCTCAGACTTCAGCTCATATTTATTGCAAATAATGTCCTCTACCTCATTTTGTTTTAACATTCTGAGTGGCGCAGTAGCCAATTCGGCCCTTTCTCTTAGGATTTCCTCAAACGCATGAGAATGAGACTCAGGAGAAGAGCGACGATACTCGTCAGCAATAATTCCTTCCAAGACTTTTCCTTGTGTGTTCACTAGCCGTGTAAAGGACCTTGCATCCAGTACAGATGGTAGGCGGAACAGCGGGGCCTGCGCTACGGAAGAAAACAATTTAATGCAACGGCGATGCATCACACATTTTGAATGTGTCTTTCCCTTTGTGTTCTCACTATCAAGCAAAAAGTATGAAAAAATTATAAGCATGAAATCCCTATTCTTAAGGGAAGAAATACATCCTAGATGTAGAAGCAAAATAACAAAATATCACAGATACCAAATAATTCAGCCAATGAATATACTTTTCAAAAAAAAAAACCGTTTTTCTTGACTTAAAGAGAGTCGCAAAATATAGCATCCCTAATGGAATCATGATAAGTATAATAATAATAACAATAATAATGATCCTACATATTCTAAACTAAGCTTTTAAAAAGTAAGCAAGCGAGAAGTATGCCAGCAATGCGTAAAACGACATGGAAAAAATGCCAATATCCACCCAAATTGTGTAATACAATTTTTCACGCACCATTACGTAACTGGGGTGGTGGTAAAATGTGCGCTTCATTTTCCCTCGAACTATCTTATCCGCTAAAATAGCGCACGGCTTTTCCGACTGAAGCATGACGGATCTTTTCTGCACGGACATGTCACGGAATACCATGCGGGTAGGCAGTTTGACGTGACGAAGCATTTTTGCGATAATTTCCCTATATTTTTTATGGGCTAAGCTATAGTAATTCAGTGAAAAAAAAGAAAGCAAATAATTTTTTATCGAGTTAAAAACATAAATAAATTTTAAAAATGAAAAAGATGTGTAAAATGACAATATCAGGTAATTTTATATGTGGAATCACTTGAAGTCCAACACAAATTGAGACTCACCCTCCTTGGAGTGGGAGCCAGATACGCGCACCTGAGCTCCGTCGGAAAGGGTATGAACGCAACCCTTTATTAAGCCCACAGTATATTTTAAAACGCAACGGTGCCTCATGTTAGCATCCCCTCCTTGGAGAGAATAGCCTGATTCCTCGCCCTCCCCAGAATCTACAATAGCCGTCGTATATATACGATCTGCTCCCGATAATCTTGGATACCCTAGAAGCCATTTAAAGTTGCTGTCCGAAAGATAGAAAACCTTGTCAACCATTTTTATCGAGTCAACTTTTTTCCCAAAAACTGCTTTCCATAAACTAAGCCCAACAAACCGTGCAATATCGAGTGGCATTCCTCCAAACAAAGGTTCCCGGTATAAAAGTCTCTCAGTTAACCTTAAGCCGACGAGTATACCCTGATTCTCAAGAGATGTCGTCATACTAAAGTTCATCAAGGTTGGTAAATGTCTTGAATTAGATGCATCTAACTTTATAGTTGTAGTTCTTTCGCTAAAATAACCAACTATTTCGGTTGTGAGAAATGATGATATACTCTCGTTGACATACATTGGAATATCAAGCTACCTATGTATAAATGTTGTGTAGAACAATAATAAAAAAACTACACTATCGAAAGAGAAAAACAAATATATATAAATATACATACCTTTTCATTTATATAATCATTGGGCAGTTGTTTGACGGTTTAATTGTGGAGAAAAAAATGATAAAGTAATCGGATTGCGCTATTGTTTACATCCTCAATCACTTGATTGTGCAAAAATTTCTGAAAGACAAACCGGACACGAGCTATCTACTATAGCATCGTCTCCAACGTAAGGGAGTATTGCCTCTTTTAATTTTGGAAGCACGTCGAGTCCCTCTACAATTCGAGCAAATGCTATATGATAGGAATTCAGGTAACTAATCTCGTTTACATCATCGGTCAAACATATAAAAAACTGTGATCCGTCAAATGAATTTGCTGATCTACATAGAGAAAGCACGCCTAAATAATGAGGTACCCGGCCAATCTCAGCTTCCACATCAGCCAGTGGGACCGCTTTCGGTTGTGGTGTAACCTCACCGGTTTGTATGCCTGTACTTGTGAAGCGCTTTATCGGGCAATTTTTATACAAATACTGCTTGTTTTTTGACTTTTCAGTCGTATTGTGGAATGTACAATACTGTGTGAATAATTCACACGCTTTGGGTGCTTCGGTATTACAGAGCTCAATAACCATAAGGCCAATTAATTCTGAACCAGAAAAAAAGTTCAAGATAAAGTTTCGCGTTCCTTGCTCTACTCTAGTAATGGGAACAGGCTTTATTTTGGGTATCTGTTTCTTCATTGGCATCTTGAAGCAACCTATACATATATATTGATCTTTCGCTCAAGAGACAAAAATATTAAAGGATTTTCTAAATATCTATTAGCAAGACCTCCGTGTTGCACATTATTTTGCAGAATAAAAAAGGATATAAATACGAATATATCACATTTATTATCTATATATAAATATATATATAATATATTAAAATATTTGTACATTGATAATATCAAAGAGAAGGAAAGCATTTGAAATTTTTCAGTACCTTAAGGGATCTTCTAGCGGGTGATTGATTTCACAATCTCGAGTCAGCTGTGGAAACAGACATAAATTTTCTACAAATTCATCTAAAGTAAAAAATAAATTGCTCTTTTTGTATATTTCAAGAGAACTGATGCTTGGAAACAGATTTGGAAAATTTATTCTGGCAATGTCTGAAGAGCTAGTTTTCTGAATGTCTCTTTGTTCGATATATTTGGCCCTTAGCTGTATTAAATTTAAGAAATCTGCTACGGCAGATTCGGAAATTTCTTCTTCAGATTTTTCTAAAACTTGAACCTCTTCTAGTGCCCTGGGAGGCGCTTTATCTATCTGTACCCACTCTTTTATTGTTAACTTTTCTGTGTCGTCGTCAAAAAAAATAATAAAATTATTATTTATTAATTTTTTTGCCGAGTTTAAATAAGATAAATACGAATAGATGTTGTGATCAGGGCCTTGTACTAGCTGGATAATATATTTTTCGTAATCTATCGCAATCCCAGCTAGTTGAGAATTTTCAGAGTCCTTTATAAATGGATTAACCGCATCGGCCTTCATGAAGGATTCATCCAGAAGAGCTTTTAGAGATGTAAAAATTGGCTCATCATTGACTTTTTCACCACAAAGAAAAACAGTTGCTAAAAATGGATTTGCTGGATCGGATACGCTTCCAAAATTTTTAACTATAACATCGTGAAGAGACTTTTGTATTTTTTGAACCGATTGAGAGTTTTTCCCTGAAGTCTGTGCATTTACCTCTTGCATTTTCTCTTTAACTAGGATTGAAGGACAACTAAAAGGAAAAAATGATTTAAAAAAATAGGAGTAAGAATAAAAAAATTAAGGGAAAATATATATATTATAGTGACAATATTTTGATTTACCTAAATAAAATAATTCTTTCTCAAATATTTTTTAAATAAAATTAAATTATTAATATATAAATATATATAATAAATAAAATAAATAAAATACGAAATAAAAAATAATAGCAATAAATAAAAATGAAATACAAGAGAAATTTTGATGACAATGATCTGTTTCGATTTCACAGCATCTTCAAGAGCAAAATGACCTTGGTTTACCACCATGATAATAAAAAAAGGCAACCCACGATGCAACTACTCAAGCATCCTTAAAAAAATCGCTAATCATGGGTACCTTCCATTGAGCCCCGCGGCCCCCGAATCCAGTGAACTATGATTTTAGATTAATCTACGGGCTAGAAGCCCCACAAATTAAGGTAGATTTTCTGGACAGTGGGGGAAGTCGCCACCCGCTAGCGGAACCACGCCCCAACATAAAAAGCAGAATGGTAAATGAAAATATGGTGCATACGACTGCCCCCTGGACCCCCCCCCTCCCCACAAGGAAGTTTGAGGATTTCTCATTCCACCAAAGTGCATTTTTTTTTTAATTTCAATACCACGGCGCCACCTGAAAAGGACGCATCCTATGGCCAACAGCTACGATGTATAAAACATCCCCGCGCCAACCCACAATGTGTGGCAAAGACCGGTGGTCTAGGGCAACGGTCCCCAAAGACCGCAACCCAGGGAGAATCCCGTTAAAAAAACACCAAATATGTCATTGAAATCCCATTAGGGCGGCCAATTCCACGGTGGGATAAATGTCTTAAAAATTAAGCGTCTGCGTTTTATAAGTATATTAAGAAATGTAAAAATAGAAACGCATAAAATTAATCATGATATTATATTTTTAAAATAGCACCTCCTTGTTGCATTCCATCTCAAAAAAGCCCCCCCCCCTCCCCTGCTCGAACCGACACGAAAAGGGCGAAAAGCTATATCTCTCGAAGATTGACATCGGCCTTGCGCAGGGAGAATGCTAATCTTGTCTGTTGAAGTTCCAGGTTGTGGATGTCCCCCGAAGGGGCTCCATCCAAGCTTCTGCATATCCCGCATTTCTTAGGGAAATTATGATATAAAGGTTAAATTATACATTATTATCAAGAATATTTTCCAAAGACCACGAGGCTCCCATAGTGTAGCGGTTATCACCTCGGACTCTGAATCCGATAACCCTGGTTCGAGTCCAGGTGGGAGTGGTTTTTTCATCACCCTCCCCTTTGGGGAAGAGCTAAAAACGGTCGCCGCGGGAGTTGCACCCGCACGAAACAGGAATCGTATTCGACCAAGCAACCGGCCGGGTGCCTGCCCCCAACGAAGGGGGTGACGGTGCCTCTGATCCTTGGTGTGAAAACCTAAAGCAAAGGAAAAGAAGCTGGAATTTTAAAACCATAAACTATTGCTTTTCCCTCTTGTGTTAATTCACTTATTGCTAACATTTGGTGATTGTCTTTTTTGTTAGGAATCGTGTAAAAGTGATTAACTAGCATTAGCCCTCTTTCTTTTGTGATAGACGCTACGTTAAGTGAGGTACTTCCTCGGGCCTGGCCCACGAAGGGACGTTATTTTCTCCGCTCGCATGGGACTCCCCAGTTATGGTAAAGCACCCCATAAAATGAGCCTCTGCGTCAGGCCTAAAAAGGTTGAGAAGAATTGAACCAGAAACGGTTACGTTGTGGGAATCGACGATCGTATTGGGCAGTGGAAGTGTCAGCAGTTGGTATGGCGAACTCCACACGCCATGGTCCAACCCACGCAGGCCCTCCGACTCAGAGCCGAGGATCAACATTGGCCCTAAAACACCCGATGGGGTAAATGATGCAGACACGGCATCGCGCTCACGGTGCCTCTGTCGAGCATTGTAGGTGTGAAACTGTTTAGCGACCTCAAACGCCTGCTCCACCTCTTGCGAGGGGACTGCGAGGAGAGGCAAAAGATGGTGCTGTAGCGCAATCCTGCTCAAGAGCGAAACACACGAGGCGGTATCAGGCATTTCGAAGAGCTGAAGGCTGGGCGAATAGGCCGTACCCTCGCTCGCGCGGACCACCTTTTCCTGGAATGGATCAACGCAGTTCACTAGGAGCACACTATCATAGCTGAGATCCACCGCGGCGCGCAGGAGCATTCCAACGTTGCTTGGAATCCGGAGCCCCACGAGTACAAGCATGGAGCGGATGGGCTTAGTTTCCCCTCCATCACACGACGATGACGCAGTGGTGGTATTCCCCGCCTCCGAAAAGTCCTCTCCGACCGTGTTTTCCTTCGGAAAAAGTGAGACGGCAGGGCTTAGCTGCGAGGGATACCACGGGAACTCGGCCGCGTACCCGTCGCTGTACTCCGCGCTAAGCAAATGTTTCTTGACTTCCACCGAAGGGCAACGGACAATAAAGGACGGCAGGTGCGCTTCTAGGCACCATGGCGGCACCGCAGGCTCCGTGTTAGGCACATACACAACGTTTGGCTGAACATGGTAATCCCACCAGATGCGGCGAATCGCCTTGGCTCCACCCACAACACAAACACCCTGTGAGCGCCGAGCATGCTTGTTGCCGCGCGCTACCACAGAAGAATTCCACAGCGACCGCGCCCTCACAACCTGATCCGTCATTGGAATCGCGATGCTCGCATCCAAATCCTGAAAAACAACAGGCTTTTGAAGCCTCTTCTGCAGTGAGGTCAAGTTCGCCCGTAGGGCCTTCGCTTCGGCGTTGAGGTCAGTCAGGAACGCCTTTGGGTGGATCGTGCGCGATCGCAGGAACAATCTAACACAAGAAAACATTACTGTACAGAAACTTGCCCTCTTTTCCCCTATCGATACTTCAGTGTATGTGTGGAACAAAAAAAAATCAAGAGGAGGGAAACATTTCACCATGATGGAAATAGAAACCGAAACTTTCATTTTTGGTGGTTATAGGGTTGTAGATATGCATGGGTCTACTTGCGATGCGCTAGGTGGCAACCCCATCCCACATATATAGTCCTTCCAACACATGTGTATGTGTGGATGGGTGGGTTCAAAAGAAAGATGCAATATACTGATTTGTACACAGCACCTCTCTTGCCTGCATAGTAAATTTACCTCCGTGAGACGTGCGACTTCTCGCTACCTAATGTTGGGATTCGAGCGGAAACTCCTGCTCCACCCACCTGTAGCTGAACCAGCACGTGATAGGCGCACATCCTCCATCCCGTCGCTTTCACGATCCAGCGCCTCGCGCAATTCTCGTGGAAGGACGTCAAAGGTGAAGTTATCCCACTCACTCTGTTTACCCGTGCGAATGTTTTCCTCCTTAGCTTCGGCTACCATACGACGCCGCTGCATGCGACGCTTCCGCTCCTGACCCTGCTGGATGACCTGCTGAAGCGTGAGGTCCGGGCGAAACTCCTTTTTCTCACGGCTCATGCGTGAGACGAGGTAGTCCGCGCGATGGTGCCACTGTAAATAGGTTTCTTGCAGGAACTTCTGCGTCTTGTTCTGGTCTTCGGTGAGGAGCCAACAGAAGTCCCCCTTGGCGCGCTCATTGACGCGCTTTTCGAGCTCTGGGCTCCACTGAAACGAGGACTTACTCGTCCCACCCTTAGAATGGTTTCTCAAACCGCATCGCAGACGCTCCTCATCGTTCATGTAACTAGCAAGAATTTCTGCCTGAGGTGTGGGAGGTAGTGTGAAATAGAGCTCTGTAAAAAACCAATCGACACGAGGAATACATTGTAGCTCATCAGCGAGGGACATGACTTTTCCCAAAAACACATACTGAGCCCCATGGTTTAGAAAATCAAAAAGCTTTGCGACCCGCAACTCTTCACCCTCCGGCACGGCAGAGCTCGGAACGAGGAACCATCCGGAAGGCGCTGACCTCCAACAGGAAGGCGTCAACGCTACAATACTATTTCGTCTCCAACAAGATGCGCGCAACATGGGTGCACTATATATGGCAATCAACCCTAAACCTTTGCCTCTTATACTTCCCTAAAAGACAAATAAAACTCAATCATTAAGAGAAAAGGCCATCACAAGGTCTACTTGCCAAATATTTTCAGAGCGCCCCCCCCCCCCCCCCCCCCCCCATGGAAAGTTTGCTTCATTTGTCAAGGAAAATGCGAAGGATGTGAAAAAGGGTATAAGGGGCACGTGACTTTATTCCTTTTAATTGGAAGGGAGGGGGGGGGGAGATGCAGAGGCAAGGTACTTCCAGCTGACCTATTCTCTCCCTCATCCCCCCCTCGCACATACACCCACAACTACTGGGGCGCTACTGCAAGGCAATACAACAAGGGCAAAGCCCCAATGTCTCCTTCACAAAGACGTGGCATGTACCACACCGCACGCTCGAGCAGGCCTCACACACCCAGGCCCCGTCCTCCGTCTGCTCCACCACGTCAGCGCACAGGTGGCAAAAAACGGCCCCCCCTATTTTCTCCGCCTTTCCCTCCCTTGTGTCCTTGGCGATCTCTTCGTCAAGGAGGGCCGCCGTCTTTTTAGGCGGAGCCTCAGCGGGGCCCCCTTCCCCCCGTGGCGAAGGAAACTGCCCTGGACGAAGCGGACGATACGGCGGGACGAGATGGTTGTGGGCGACGAACGTGGAAAAGATCATCCCAACGTTGCACAGGAGCAGCTTGCAGAGCGGGCATGTGGACGGAATGGTGGTTTGGATGAAGTGGCATTGCGGGCATGCCAGGTAGGTCTCCGTGTGGGTGGAAGCGGCGGCACCTTTTTTCGCAGGTCTTTCCAAAAGTATGGGGAAGCCAATGGGAACCATGGCAATCTGACCCCTCTCCTCTGCGCCGTTGTGGTTGGTTCCCTGCTGGTTACCTTTCCGGTCGCCCTCTCTTCGTTTATCGTGATCAGCATCGGCGGCGCTGCCGGGCTGCGCGAGGCGTAGGGTGTACCCCAGGCGTGGACGGTGCCCGCCGTCCTCTGCTTCCTCCGTGTACCCACCGCTCACCGCAAGTTGATGTAAAATGCTCAAAAGGTGATCAAACCGCAAGGGACAGTACAGCTCCCCGCCAGTTTCCCGCGCACACACACTATACACGTGCACAGAGCCGTGGAAGGTGATGACGTCGATCTGAATGTGAAACTTTCGAAAGGTCGCGATGACGCGAAACACATCGGTCGGGTCGATCGACGTTATGGATGCGGTTACCAGGAGCACGTGCAGTCGCACCGCCTGTGGCCGCCGCCTCCGGGAGGCCGACGGCGACGTGTCCGCAGCAGACCGCTTCTCCGCAAACTTTTTCAGGTCCACAAGCTCGCTTAAGGTCATCCGCAGGCCATTTTCCAGCGAGGTGGTCCCTGAACCACCGTACAGAAAGTAATCCCGCTCTAATTTCTCAACAATCTCGTTCGCACTTGCGGTGCAGGAGCACAGCCGACGGCTGATGCCATCGCGCATCACCACGGCACCGATCGTGGCGAGTGGTGTTGAGTCTAGATATTCCGAGATGAACTGCATGAGTGGACGGCGAAGAGCTAAAAGGTAAGAAGGGAGGTAATCCGAAGAGCTGTTCATAGCCTCGCTCCCATCTAGAAGCAAAACTGTCCGTAGCATAGGAACTTTTTTTTTTTGGGATAAAGTTAAAATAGGGAAAAATGTATTT
This sequence comes from Phytomonas francai, assembly GCA_001766655.1. Classification (NCBI taxonomy): domain Eukaryota; phylum Euglenozoa; class Kinetoplastea; order Trypanosomatida; family Trypanosomatidae; genus Phytomonas; species Phytomonas francai. Next base: position 400,548 of record MJCC01000009.1, read on the forward strand.
TAAAATTACAAAACTCATAAAATAATAATAATAATAATAATATACATGTGAACGAAAAAAAAAACTGAACGAAAGTTCAGAATTTTACATTAAAAGATGACCCGCACTATTTCATCGGGTTTCATTTTAGGTGGGGAGGATGAATATGAGCCCATACCTATCAAAACGCTAATGATTTCTACTAAAATACACCTCAAACCTTTTGCCATAAAGAGATCATGGAACAAAAAAGGGGCAATATAAAAGTATCGGAGCTCTAAATACACCCTGGTGGTTGGACTTTTCTTTTTACAGCTTGTCCCTTATCACCGAAACTGTAAGCCACTTTTGTTGTCGCATACCACGCTTCCAAGTCGATCGCCATGCCCCTTTCTAGAGCGCAAACCCAGAAAGCATGCATACACGGTATAATTTCAACACCATCCTTCACCGCTTCTGTTGACAGCGCACACATTCGCAGTCCAACCCACGTCTCTGGAGCTCGACGAACCGTTTGTCGTAGCGTAGTCCCTTCAAGTGAGGATAATAATTTATGCAGAGTTCCTCCCCAGCCGCAACCTCGCGCAACGTGACCATGTTCCCCGTCTGCGCATCCTCAGCGACGTTGGCCTCACAGCTATGGTTGAACATCGATCGGGACAGATTGAGCTCAACCGCATTGGACGCGTGAAAGCAATTTGCCGAGACCCGCGCGAGTGTTCCGAGCATCTCCTCGTACGAAATCACTGTCGCGACGCGCATCGCGCGGGCAAAGCGCTCGTAGACGTGGAGCATCGCCCCACACAGGGTTTGCGGGCTGAAGGTAAGCCGCCCCGAGAGAATGCGAACTTCGGCCTGCGCACTCGGCACGATGCCCCGCTTCGTCGCGACCGCGAGGACGCGCAGCATGAGAAGCTGCGCGGCGGCGGCGCTGCTGTCGGTCGTGGGGCCATCCTCGGAGAGGGCGCGCTGCATCTGGCTATAAAGGTCCAGCTCTAGGCTCTGGAAGTCGTCATTCTCGCAAACGTGGCGGTGGTAGAGGCTATTGGCCTGTGCGCGGCAGTCCCGGCTGCAGTACTCTTCGTGGCACTTGGGGTTTTCACACGCGAATAAACGCTCCGGTAGTGGTTTGGCGCAGAAGGAGCACAACCCATCCTGGGTGGGGTACCTTAACCACGGCTCACTGGCCTTCATCACAACGCTGTGGCGCGCTAGAGCCTCTTTCGCAACGATACCTCGCCCTACCTGGCGGTTGATGTCTGCCGTACTGCATTTCTCGGAAAGAAAAGGCTTGACAAAAATATGGAGATGAGAATCCGTGGATGGGTAGGTGCCAACCTGAACCTCCGGGAAGTGCTGCACCACCTGCAGGCATTTGGTCTGGTAGCCACCCGGAAGATTAAGAACACTACCAGCGATGTTGTAATCCGCTAAAGCAAAGTATGGTTGCCCTAAAGCGTAGTACGCGTTGCCTCGAAAAAGAAAGGCCTCAGGGACCGTAGCAGAGCCCATGGTGTTGATGACATGCAGGCAGTGGTTCTTCAACGCCCGTGCAGCGGCCACGGTGGCCTCATGGGAAACCCTAGACATACTCTGCCTATTTTCTAGACCACAAGACGGAAAACAGAATAAAGGGGTGAAATAAAAACGTTCTTATATTGGAATTCTACCCCTTCAACATCTCAACGACCCCAAGGATTACATTGTTTGATAACTCAAAGAAAAGCAGCATGGGAAAAGCACTTTCAGCTGCTACGACACAGTGCTACCATTTTACAAAAAGGTGGAGAAGGTAAGGAGGTGTAACCTAAAACGGACACTACACTGGGGTAGAACTCATTTTCTCCTGATCAGCAACATCCTCATTTTATCGAGGTTCAACTAGATCATATGAGAAAAAACGATAGAGATGGATTCCCTGCTTAAACCCACCCCAACCATAACCGTGAAGAAAAGGAAAGTAGCTAGCTCAATCACGACGGTTTACTACCACCATACGACACTCTCGGATTTATGCTTCGTATACTGCTGCTCCAGCCACCTGCGCTCACGGAGGAGAAGCGCCTCATAGCGCCGCAACTGACGGTTTGTCGCGTCTAATCGAGATATGTTCAGCGCCACGAGCCGCTGAAAGACCAGTCCTACACCCAACCCCAACGCCCCCCCTAAGATGACGCCAGACATCGCCAATCGGCCAGCCAATTTCACGTCATTAAGCACCCACCACGGCATAATACCTACTGTGGAACCAGAGAATGCCAACCCCACAACATAATTAAATGGTGACCGGTGCTCTGCGTCGTGTGATGGGAGTAGGCAGCGCTTTACGCCCTTCGCCAAGCGATCCCCAACGCAAAAGGCAGCCGCGAGTATGCCCATGTTGCCGCCCCATTTGATAACGCCCGCGAGGACCGACATGTTCAATATTGACAGCACCCCAAGCCCCGACGCTCTCAGAAACGCTAAGTCGGCGTCAATCGTCTGGATCGCGCGCAGGGTCCCTTGCAGGAGGCCAATGCCAATCCCACACTTGATGCTGAACCAAATCAGTGACGGCGACGAGTCTAAAAACGGATCCAAGCCGTAGAAATCCACGCGGGGGCGGTATTCCTTTGCCACCTTGGCGAGAGGCTTACCAGACTCCACGGAATGCATCAGCGCCCTCCACGCGCTCCCCACATGGCGCCCCTCTGTGGGCGCCTCCACCAACACCCCGGGCGTCGCCCCGTCCTCCTTTTCCTGCCCATGCTGCGTCTCCATCCTCGTCGTCGTCGGAAGCTCATGAGGTGGCGTTGAATAGCCTAGTTTGCGTTGAACCCACCCAAGGGCCGCTAAAAGGTCATGCTTGGTCTCCAGCCGCGCCTGCTTCCGAGCCTCCTGAATCGCCTCTGCGATATCGAGCTCCTTGCGGTACTTCGTCCTCCAGTGAGTCGGGTTCGCCGCGACGGTTTCTTCCGGGACGGTGGAGCCGTCAATATTGGTGTTTTTATGCTCCATCCACTCCGGTGGACGCGTGTGCGCGTCCGGCCCGATAAACATCGTGGCCGAAACATCTGTTCGCTTGTACTCGTCGACGAAAAAATTGAAGAGACCCTGAACTACCCCATAAAGGCTGCCTGTGGAAATGACCTCGCCACCACCGGCACTGTTATACGGTGTGCCGCTTTCTTGGGGACGAATACCACGCAGAAAGGTATTGAGATCAGGGTGCACAGCTTCCGAATGCTGTCCAGTGGGCACTTTTATTTTTTCCTCACTCATTATAGCTTCAGAATTTCTTGTCCTCTTTTTTTTTTAAAGAATGCTTACAAGCTTTATATTTCAGTTTTTTCGAAGGAAACGTTAACTTTAACAAGGAGATCAGCAGTGGAGCTCTCAATCCAATATAATGCGCACTAAAATCAATCTATAGCATTTCGAATCATACTAACTTTTTTTTTCTTACGGTATTAGTTTCGGCCCATAGAACGTACTATACAGCGTAAACATTATTACTTTCTCAACCCTAAGGAAGTAACCTTTTAGGAGAAGAAACCCCCAGTGGGGAATTTCGGCCGACTTAAAAGTCTTTGCCTCTCCATTATAGCCACCTACATCATGAAAGCGACTTCCTTTGACGAAATGAACAACCCACTGTATCTCGAACCCACATTTGTGAACAATCTAGTAGTCCAGGAAGTGTGAAGGAAAACAAACGACAATGCACGAAACCGGAGCCAGAGTTAGATCGGAAACATACAAGCCCCTCTCTATTTGTCGCATACACATACTCCCCTCGCAAGGCAGGAAATAGAAATCCGAATATGGATTGGATAGACTTCTTCTTTTGGTGGTAGTGGGGGGGGGGGGGGGTACCTTCCATCATTGGTATTATTCTTTGGCACGAATCCCCCCTCCCCCCTCTCCCTCGTCTTAACAATATTCTCCCCTCATCCAACGACGCGCCTTTTCTCTAAACTCGGACGGACGATCCGTTAGCATCTGCGCGGCAGCTTTCGCAACCCCCGGTAGGGGGTCCTCGCACACGGGGTACGAGAACAGCAGCTCAATGTTGATCACGATATCCTTGATCGTGTAGGATGGGCGCCACTCCAACTGTAGCCCCAGGCAAACGCCCCAGTCCGTCTTGTCAGGCTCCCCCTCAATATTGGGGTGAAAGATGCGATAGGGGCCGGTGTAGCGCACCTTGGGGCCTTCGTACGGATAGTCATCGGAGAACTTGAGGATGAAATGAAAGGTCCCGCCCTCCCAAACACCACGGACGGGTTGAACACTAACCCCAACCACGAACGGGTCGGAAGGACTAGCGGTTACTTTGCTGGAAATACCGTTTAGACTTTCAAGGTCGGCGCGTATACGAGACAGGGAAAAGCTCAGCGCGGCGCGAATGAAGGCCGTGCCGGTGTTCTTGTCTTTGCCGCCCTGCACGTTCTCTTTGGAGTGCTGCTCATTACGCTCCCTAACTAACCGAGCCAAACTCATTGTAGAAGATATTTCGACCAGGAGACAGAAAAAATCGAATAAGAAATTCACTAAAATTTTATAAATTAGATTAGGGATTTGGAAATAGAGCTTTGATCTCCTTATTTTTTTATAACATTTGCAATTTCAAAGTTTGGTAGATAAGTACGAGGTAAACTTGCTGGGTAAAAGAAAAAAATGAAGGAATAAAACAAAATGGAGTTCCCAAGGTAGGATTCATCAAAAATCGCTATGGCAAGATAATTGAAAAAATGACCTTGCTAACGAATTCACCCCGTCATTTCCTTAGGGGTAGGTATGAAGAGAGGGGTGGAATGACTGTATGTCACGTTTTCAGGCTAGGGGTACAAATGAATCTTAACATATCAACAGGCACAAGAAATAAATAGATCAATATATGCACACGTATACATATATGTAGATATGCATATATAGAGAGAGATATATAGAAAGAGAGAGAGAGAGAGAAAGACATTGTGAAGTTATATACGATGCCTTGTCAAAATCGAATAAAGAATTTACTAAAGAACATCAAACCGGAAAATATTTGTATTTTCTCACCTTAATATCCTTGCTTTTCATCTTTAGAAATGAAAAGGAGAATACATGGGGTGAAACAGGAAGAAACAATGCTACCAATATAAAGTAGGAGGAAAAAAAATGGACAGTAAGGGGCTGTTTCGTACTTTGTTTGTCTGCGCAAAACGTCAATTAGCCCCACTGTACAATTTCGCATCACCATTTCAAGTGAGTTTCTGCTCTTCTTCTGTCGCTCATACAGCAGACATGCACACATCCCCTCTCTCTCTCTCTCTCTCTCTCTCTCTATCCCCCTTCTTTTTCTTCAATTCTTTTACTATCTAAAGAGAGAAAAGGGGAGAATGGGGCCTATGGGCGATAGCACCCGCCCCCATCGGTCGCGCCAGAGGCCCGAAACGATATTCCCCCCCCC